>ML661955.1:4416431-4808873 GCA_007570785.1 Antilocapra americana
GGGGAGGGAAGAGGGAGGGGGGTTCCGGAGGGGAAGCATATGTAAACCCATGGTGATATCATGACAATGTATGGCAAAAACAATTAAAAAATAATAATAAATAAAAAAATTAAAAAAAAAAGAAAAAAAAAAGAAATGTAGCTTTTCATCAAAATATCAAAGTATTCTATCATTCATTAATAATACAAAATAGAACAGTGGTTCTTAAACTTTAGAGCTGTTTTAATTATCTGAGGAACATGTTTAAAATGCAGACTAGTTGGCTCAACCTCTCAAGAGTCTCATGCGTATGATCTAAGATGGATTCAAGAATGTGCATTTTGAACAGATATAAGTTGATTTTGATGCTTGTGTTTCTGAGACTAATTTTGACAGTTATAAAGTAAGGTTTGAAGAAGTATATACCCATGGATATAAACTCAGTACCTTCCAAACTAAGAATTATTTGTTAATCACTGCTTAATTTAGCTACTTTTGTTGATTTTAGAAATAAATATTTAAACTTTCAGTAAAAGATGGGTGGATTAAACATGGGGAATTGAAGGATATACTTATTTTCATCTCACCTGAAATAACAATAAAATGATTGTGGATGGATTTTTTTGTAAAAGGCATAAATCCACAAAAACAAAGAAAAACAGGAGAAAAGACACTAGAAGAAAGATATTAACAAGCTTTTGGGACTCATAAAGTGAATAGATGAGAGGTAAATGATGTAGTGGTATGGAGGCAACAGAAATCTCCATAGGCAATGGGGAAAGTGGCAATGGGAGGTCAGTTTGCTCAAGTGAGCCTCATAGACCCCTGGTAACCAGAGGTACCAAAAGCCTCTGAACTTAGCGATGAGGAGTTGGGGCTGAAAAGAGGAGCATTGATTCACAGTCTGTGTGAGCAGCAGTCAGACCACAGGTCTCCTCTCCTATGCCAGCAAGAGACAGATGTGTGCTCTTGACGTTGACAAGGAGGCTCTAGGCTCAGAGATACCTGGCCCGTGCAGGGGAGGTGTGCAGTTACCCATCTACTGTCTCTCACAGGTTGACGCTTCATTGTCCTGATCTGTTACATGGAAGCTGGACCCTATAAACATTTTTCTTTGCTGACCTGACCAGCTTGATATTAGGCTTTGTCAATAGAAGATTCTGGAATGACACTACAAGGTGATAGCAGCACAAAGGTGCTTACAACCCTTCTGGATCTGTTTCTCCCACCATTTCATTCTGTGAGGGAGCCAGTGGACTTATGTGGGGGCGTCTAGGGGTGCTTACTTCAGTGACTCTCAAAATCAGTTCCAGCCACACTCAGCCCATGCTGTCTGTCTGACTTCCACTTCCACGGCAGCTCTAGCTGGGCCCTCAATACACTGCCCCCACCTAGTGACCATTTCTACAGGAGCTCGTCCATCCCTGGTGGCTCAGGGGTAAAGAACCCACTTGCCAATGTAGGAGACGCGGGTTCGATCCTTGGGTCAGGAAGATCCCCTGGAGAAGGAAATGGCAACCCACTCTGGTATTCTTGCCTGGGAAATCCCATGGACAGAGGAGCCTGGTGGGCAACAGTCCATGGGGTGGCCAAAGAGTCAGATATGACGTAGCAACTAAGCAACTTAGCCCATCCATGCCTTCTGCAGTGAGAGGCCACCTCTATAGGTTATTCCTGGAAGGTCTCTTTACCCCAGGTAGGCTGCATGTTCCTGTAGTAGCTGTATATTCTTTGAGATCTAATCTCAGCTGGTGCGTGTGGTGGGAATGGGGAGCAGAGTATTTCTCCTAGTTCCTAGTCCCATTTCCTTTATGGTCCATACATCCTCTATCTAAATAATCTAAAGCTAGTAACTGTTTTTCTACTTCTGGAGCTTTTAGAGGCTTTTTTAAAAAAGTAGTTAACCACTTTTAACTAGCAAACATTTCTTTAAATTAAAATTTCCTCTATTTGAATTACTACTGTGGTTTTTTCTTTTGATAGAGTGCAAAGTTTTAAAAACAGGGAGTAAATGAAAATCCTCATATTTGAAGGTGAGATCCACAGTTTCCTTCCTTCCTTGACTCCCAAAACATTAGCATGCAGGATTATAGCTCTCAGGCAGGAGGATCCCCACAGAGAGAAATTGACTGACCTGAGAGAAAAGGTTTATATCACTGACACATTGAGGTTTTGCAACAAAGTGGCCAGGCTCCACCTTATAGCCCTGCAGTGGAGCCATTGGTCAGAAAGCTCTGTTTGTGCAGGTAACAAGCTTTTTGTTCCTTGCTTATAAATATGAATGCAATATGAGAATCACCAGGAGTCTGAGGAAATTTTTCACTATAAATGATAGCTTTAGTAACAATATTTTAGTATCAAAGAAGCAGAACAAAATGAATTTAAAGAAAACACCCTGGGCTTAATATCACCCAAGTTATGAGATAGTGCATTCCTAAGGAAAAAAAAAAACTCAGGTGAACATTCAGAAAATGAAAAAGGGCTCTTAGAAATTAAAAATGTTATAGTCAAAAGCTCAACAGAAGATTGGAAGACAAAGTGGAGGAAATCCTCTAGAATTTTACCAGAAAGGCAAAGATATGAAAAAACACAAAAATTAGGGCATCAATCTAAGATGTATAATTATACTAAAAGACATTCTAGAAAGAGACAACAGAAAATAAAGTTAGAAATTTTTCAAGAAAATAATACAAGAAAATCTTTTGGGCCTGAAGGACATGAGCTCCCCTATTGTACAAGGCCAGATAAGTTCCCAGAACAATGACACAGAGATGCATCACTGTAAAATTTTAGACAATTAGATAAAAGACAAAATCTAAAACCAGAAAATCACTAGACTTCTAATCAGCAACACTAAAAACTGGAATACAGTGAAGGAATGCCTGCCCAATTCTGAAGAGAAACAATTATCAATTTAGATTTCTATTTCCAGCCAAGCTATCAACCAAGTATGAGAGTAGAATAAACACATTTCCAGACATGCAAGGCTCAAACATTTCACTCCTTTATGCCATTTCTGGGAAGCTACTGGAGACGGGCTTTATCAAACCAAGAATGGGAGCAATATGAGAGCAATATGTGAAGCAGGACATCCAGCATAGGAGAGAAACACAGATAATTCCTAGATAACACATCCATAGCAGGAGAGGAGGACAGAGAACCCTAAGGGAAATCTTAGAACAAGAAGTGAAAATGATAGATTCCCTGGGAGAATGGAATTGAAACACATAAATTATCATATGTGAAATGAATCGCTAGCCCAGGTTTGATGCATGATACAGGGTGCTCAGGGCTGGTGCACCGGGGTGACCCAGAGGGATGGAATTGGGAGGGAGGTGGGAGGGGGGTCCTGAAAGGGAAACGCATGTATACTCATGGTGGATTCATGTCAATGTATGGCAAAACCAACATGACAATGTAAAGAAAAATAAATTAATTAATTTAAAAAAGCATCAAAAAATAAATAAAAAGGTTATCTGTGGAAAATAAATAAATAAATAAATAATAAAAATAGGATGAATAAATAACAATGTCCTACTGTATAGCCAAGGAACTATATTCAATACCCTGTGACAAACCATAATGGAAAAGAATATGAAAGAGAATATACATGTATATATATGTATGTATGTACAACTGAGTCACTGCCATACAGAAGAAATTAACATTGTAAATCAACTACACTTCAATGAATTTTTTTTAATTGTTGAGTCAAAATAAATAAATAAATAAAACTGACAGAATTTAGAATAAGAGTTAGTGATATACCAAATTAAAATAAAAATAATTACCTCCATGCCATTTAAAATTAAAAAAAAAACTCGTATAAGAAAGGAAATTAATCATACTACAGTTTGTGGCTCAGCTGTGAATAATAGTTAGTCATAGTGATGTTAACACTGAATATTGACTTATTTTAACCAAAAAATCACACTTGGAAAAAAGCATACTACAAGGGAGGAGAAAAAGAAAAGTTTGTGTGGGTGTGTTGGAGGGGCAGGTGGGTGTAAGATAGTTAAATCCTCATTCTTCTTAGTAGGAAGGCAATAGATAATAACTAAACTTGAAAAATCCAGAGATATTAGGTATAAGCACATATATCAATGTGGATATAAATATTGGAAGAAATGTCTGAAAGAATTGGGAATGTTCTTTATAAGAAGTAGAACTGGGGGTATAAGGAAGATGTAAGCAAGAGACTGCCCTTGTTTACCCTTCTTTTGTTGAACTTTAATACTCTATACAGGTATCATGTGAATCAATAACTGAATGTGAGGGACTTCCCTGACAGTCCAGAGGTTAAGACTTTGCCTTCCAATGCTGGGGGAACCAGTTTGATCCTTGTTGGGGGAGCTAAGATCCCACATGGCTCATGACCAAAGAACCCAAAACATACAAAACAGAAGCAATATTTAACAAATTTAATAAAGACATTAAAAATGGTCCACATTAAAAAACAAATCTTTGAAAAAAACCCTAAATGTGAAAACATAGAATTTCAAGGACTTGAAATCCATCACTGTTATTTTTGCTATTTATGGGGCATCCTATCAGGGGCCTCCAAGACCACCGCTGGGTTTGGTGATTTGCTGGGACTCATGGAACTTGGCATATTGTTATATCCATGCTTTATTACAGCTAAAGGATGCAAATAAAATTGGCAAATGGACAAGAAGCTTGGGGCCAACTCCAGAGGGAACCAAACACAAGCTTCTGAGAGTCCTCTCCAGTGCATTCACACAAAACACATTTAATTCTTCCAGCAATGACTAGCGACAACATGTGTGAAATGTCATCTACCGGTGAAGCTCATTAGAGACTCAGCATTCAAGGTGTTTATTGGGGGCTGGTCACATAGATACCCTCTGCTCAGCACACAGTGAAATTCCAGACTCCCAGAAGGAAAGCAGGTGTTCAGCACAAGCTACAGTGTTTACACAGACTTCAGGCACAGTGGGCCACTAATCACTTAGGGAAAGTTTTGCATCAGTCTAGGGAATTGTTTAGCATTCAAATTCCCAGATGCCAGTCAAAGGCCAACCTTGCAAACAGGTTTTTCCAAGGATGGCAGTCTTAGGCTGCTGTGTTAATTCTTTATTCTCCACTGGCATTAAAAGTCTTCACAGTTTTTCTTACAATGTATCAGAAAAGTGCTGAGAGCCCTGGAAAGACCCTTGCCTGTGTTAGTTATAAGAAACAAGTTTAAGTCCCACACAGGCTGCGGCCATGTGAGGTTGGGAGAAAAACCATTTGAGACTTGCTTTTTCCATAGGGCTAAAGGAAAGTTTGAAGGATATTAGACAATAACACAGGTGCTCAGAAAATGTTGATTTCTACACTTCTGTGATTTTGCTTAAAAGTCTCCCTGGTAGACTCCAGACTTAACTTCTCACTCAGTCTCCCCTGCTCTGCTTTTGCATTAAGATAAATGTGTTCTAGTCCAAGGAATCTGTAAACGTTTCCTTCTGTATTTTAGCTACCTAGAAAATTTCTGCTAGCCTTCTTGTGCACTTATCAGCAAGGGGCCATTCAGCTTCCCCAGCTCTAAGTAAAACACTTTGATGAGTCCTTTACTGAAAGAAACCACATCAGTGTAACCAGCTTTGACTAGGTTCTCAGTGGGCGACTCACAGTGGCTTTCCCCTGTTTGTATTTGGTTTGCTTTCATTCATGTCGACTCCCCCAGGGTTGAGGAGTGAAAAATGACTCCCCTAGTTTCAACTTCCTTGCTGTGCCCACATGACACCCCTCAAGAATTCTGTACAAAAGTCAAGGAACTGTTTGACTCCATTGGTATCGTCCACTCCTCATTTGCCCTGAGTCATTTCCCCAAATCCACTGATTTATCATCATTCTTACTCTGAAGTCATCCAGCACAAATCCTGAGTCCTGTGGCACATTGCCTACAGTCCACCTAGCCCTAAAAGGCTATTTTCTCTTTTGAAAAGCTTTTTATTTTGCATTGGGGTGTAGCAGACTGACAATGCTGTGATAGCTTCAGGTGGACAGCGAAGGGATACAATCATACATATGCATGCATCCATTTCCCCCAAGCTCCCTAAAAGGCTATTTTCTATGTCATGGGATTGTTCTGAAGATTACATGAGCTGAGGAATATGAAAGTGTCCTGGCAAATGTAAAATGATACATGAATCACGAATGTTGTTTTATCATGCACTTTCGAATTCTACAGATTTACCTACTAAGCAATAATTATTTATACATAAAGTGCTCCAATATGATATAGTCATGGCCCTAGAACTCCTAAGACTTCATAATTAAAATTTGTTTCACTTTAAAGAAACGTTTTTATTAGCAAATATATTTTTATCAAATTAAAAATCTTTGTCAGAATCCCCAATTTTTTATCAGTTTGTTTTTTTTTAAACTTCAAGTTTATACCATTTATTTGTTGTTAAATCAATCAGTCAAAATATGGCTGTTTTGGTGACTTTAAATCTGAAGTTACAAATCACAGTTGAATCTCATGTTGGTCAATTGATCTGTTTTTTATTTTGAATATATAATATTGAGAAATCCTAATTACCCAGAATAGAAATCACAAAACTTATTTTTAAAAAAATAGCTCACTTTAAATCTAACAATGCTCCTTACATAATTGTTCTAGAAGCTTGAAAAAGTCATTAACAATATCTAATAAGGGTTGTCATTCTTTAACTGGTTATTATTATTCTATGTGGAGAGCATGAATAAATGGACCCCTCAGGTAGTACGTCTCTACTATTTGGAAGAAAATACATTTTAATTGTATGGTAACTTTTGATACCAGGATATTTTAATCTATGACCTTTTACGAAGTTTCATATAAAACTTAGTTTTTGCCTTTGATAAAGATGCATTTCACTTCGAAACAGTGAATCTAACATTTTTCATGTTGATTCCACACTTTCAGTTTCATCTCTGATACTCTCTGTAGTTGTAAGCCCAGTGACCTTGTTACTGTACACGGCCACAATGATTTTACTGAACTTACTAAAAGTTAGTAAAAGATACAGCCTTGTACAGCTACATTGCATTACAGAGATATTTAAAGAGTGGGATCTGTTTAGCACTCTCCCCAGAGGGATTTCTTGTCTCATTTGAATTATTTATACCAACATCCTGTGTGGAACTTCACTATGAGAAATGAAAACTTGGTACTCATGGTCCACGGCATTACAAACAATGCTGAAAAACCCACAGTTTAAATAATATACCTGAACCAGGTCAGACAGCTCGTGTGGAATTATCCAACACTAGGAAGATTCTGGCATCTTCAAAGTTCTTGCATGTCCCCATGACACACAGTGAGTTATCAAGCACATTTCAGTGACAAAGTTTATATGTGTTATGACTTGTACAGTTTTGCTATTGCCTTTTGTTCTCTATGGCACTGCCGTTTTGCCAATTTATTTGATGGAGTATTAAAACTGATCCCAACAACTAGAAGTGTCTTCTGTTATGTAATAAATATTTCTTGTTTGTATCTGCACGATCACATTACAAAAGAACAAATAAAGAGGTGAGACTTAAAGCATTCCTCTCATCTACTCACCCTTTCAGTTCAAACTAGAAATAAACTATGATAATATTTAAATACGATAACAGATTTTACGATAACAGATTTTACGATAACAGAGACATTGTCACTCTTGCAAACATCTGAAAGAGTGCTTAGTGGTGAAATTGCTGAGTGTTCTCGGAAATCTTGGGGTCTACTTCCTCCAAGAAGTCAGACACAGGATGCAGTGGACTTTCAATGAGTCATTAATTTGACATTCATTGGCCCTTTTGTTGACCGAATGGAGAAAAAAGTGGGTTTATTTTCATGCTGCCATTAGGAGTAATTCTAGGGATGGCATAAAATGCAGGGCAGCTGCCTAGCCATCCCGAGGGGCATCATCCTGCACCCTCTGTTTACCACTGGGGAGAGGGGAAGGTGCTGTGGAACTGTAAATCCAATAGGCTCTCAAGAGATTTGAATTGACCCTCAGTCCTGGTGTCTGGAAATCCATCATTCTACATAGACGCAGGGACTTGAGCAGAATGAATAATTAGTATAGTCTAGAGAATTCAATTCATCTAGTATTTATTGAGTGCACTGTGAACACACAGTGTTCAGGGCCAGGTGCTGGAGAAGGCAGGAAACAAGGATGGGAGAAAATATGCCACAATATAGGAAATGTTTCTGATCCTCAGGAGCTTTCAGTATTGACAGAGAGACAAAACACACTTAGGAAATAATGAGAAAATCCTAGAGACAGTGTCTAATATTTAAAACCAGATATGAATGCAAATGAGTGTCAAGATCAGCCCTCATCTTGGGATACGGGTTGGATGGAGACTGGGGAGGCAAGCAGACTGTCAAGAGGCAATTAACTGGTCCAGGGAGGGAAGATGACTCTACATTAGGGGAAGACAGCGGGAAAGGACAAAACGGTGATACTGACAGATGCCAGAGGGAGTGTTGATTGACACTAAAATCAAACTCTTATTTTGACAATTTCTTCTGATCCTCCTAAAAACATGTTTTTTTGTAACATTCTAAAGTCCTTTTCAGTTCGAAACCAACCTATTTGTTCTAAGCCAATTTCAACTCTACTATCAAAACATTCTCTAAGAAAAATCACATGTAGGACTTGTCAATAGGATAGTTCTGGAAATAATGGAATGATCAAAGAAAATAAATTTACATACGCCTGAAATTTATGCTTAAGCTAAATAGAGTTGAGGTGTACAGAGGAGGATGATGAGAGGGAATAAGAAGAATAAGGAAGATGCTATTTTGGGGGTTAAAATGACATTCTCAACATAAATTCTATTTTTAGAAATGTTTGCAGTACACATGACTGTTCTCCAAGAGCTCTCCTCCGCTTTCCGACACACAGCGATTGGACTTTGCTGCTCCATAGAAGCCAGGCAGAACCACATGACTAAGTGTGAAGACTGTTGTTGGCTTACATGATTCTATTACTTCCAGGAGGAAGCTTTTAAGGGCAGGTGCGTGACTCTCTGTCCTCCTCTTCTGCCGTCTCATGAAGAGGTCACAAACCCAGATGGAGCAAAATATGGAAGAGCCTCTCTCAGCCTGGATCCTGAGGTCTCTCGTGGAGGACGATTGCCCTGCAGAGTCTCTTGGGACCTTAATGGATGTTGCATGAATGAGAATGAACTTTGCTCTGCCATGCTCTGAGTCTTCTTTAGACTGTTTATGATCACAGCACAACCCACCTCATCTTGATTGGTACTTTTTGATTTTTTTGGTACTTTTTAATTTTCAGTCAAAAATATTTTTTTAAAATCTGGCTTAGTTAGAGAATAGTTCTAAGGCCAAGAACACAGGTTTAATGTCCACCCAGATTGTTAAATCGGGCTTCCCAGCTGGCACAGTGGTAAAGAGTCTGCCTGCGATGCAAGAGATGTGGGTTTGATCTCTGGATGGGGAAGATCCCCTGGAAAAGGAAATGGCAATCCATTCTAGTATTCTTGCCTAGGAAATCCATGGACCGAGGAGTCTGGCAGGATACAAACCATGGGCTCGCAGGAGAGTCGGACCGCACCTTAGTGACTAAACAGCAAACAACACATTGTTAACTTAATGGAAGAAAAAGTGTTTGTAAGAAGAATATGGTCTTTTATACCAAAGATAAGGATATAAGAAATAAAGGAATGATCCATGTTCATTTTTTTAAAAAATATTTAAATAGAAAGATATGTGTGTGTGTGTGTGTGTGTGTGTGTGTACCCAGCTTATGTATAACGTTCCTAAAGGTGGCCGCTCGTTGTCAGTCCTTTGTTCTCCTCCCTTCCTAGTTCCCCTTCCTCATAAGAACACTTTGGTGGACAAATTTCATGGGCTTTACCCTGGACTTGTGCAGAGAACTAAAGGGATGGGGAAACCAGTTACGATAAATTCTCCACTCAGAAGCCTACAGGTATTACTCGTGGCCCCATCAACCAATAAAAGACTTCAGGAAGATTGTGACTCTCTGTTCTTCAGCCTATGAGGAACCAGGGGAGGGAACCTGTGTCTTAGGGATAAAACTTGGGCAGACTTCCTGCTCAGTGTGCCTGCCCACCAGGCACGTCATCTTGCAAGACCGTTATTGAAGCCTTGCTTCCCACTGCACCTCGTGTCCCCAAGTCCATTCTACAAGTTTGGGCTGGTAAGCATGTTTCTCACAGTGTTTTAGGAGTCCATGGGACTCAAACTTTGTGTTCCTTCTCTGATTCCTTTAATTGCCTCCTTCTTTCCAAAGATGTTGCTTGTGTTCCCAACTGTTCCCGTTGCTAGTGATCCCATCAGCATCACCAATCTGCTGACACCATAACAAGATTTCTGAGTTGGAGAGGAGGTTAAGACCAGCACAGTTCTGACATCTCAGACACCAAGGCTGATCCACTTCATGTCACATGCCCATTTCTGGAACTTGGATAAAATGGTATATTGTGCAGCATGGGATCTGGCTTTCTGAGCAGCCAAATGATGTCCCCCAAAGAAGATAGGGAGTGAATTCAGCCCTGGGTAAACCTTGGCCAATAGGAGGCAGGAGATGGCAAGAGCCACACATAACATCTTCTCTTCCTTTCTTCCTTCCAAATAAAACACTGAGGCACAGATTTTTCTTGCAACATATCCAGAGGAAATTCCACCTGAAAATGTGTTTTCTTCCTGACTCCTTGTGAAGATGGGCACCTTGGTAATGTATCACACTTCATCTCATTCTAGTGTACTTTTCTCATCTCCTGTTTCTTCACCCTTAAAACTCTGGGCTGGCACCTCCTGGAACGGTAGGAGAGCCCCTGGAGAACAAAGTAATATGTACCACAAACTTTTTTTAAATATTCTTTTTATTTATCTATTTTTTTGACTATGCCAGGTCTTAGTTTTGGAATCTAGTTCCCTGATTAGGGACAGAACCCAGGCCCCCTGCACTGGAAGTATGGAGTCTTAACCACTGGACTATCAGGGAAATCCTCACAAACATTTTTTAAAATAGGCTGTATGTTGAGAAGATCATTTTAATCACAAAAATATCATCTCCCTCATTCTTCTTATTCTCCTTCATAGTCCTCCTCTGCACAACCAAATTCTACTTAGCTTAAGCATAAATTTCTGGACGATGTAAATTTATTTTCTTTGATTATTCCATCATTTCCAGAACTATCCCAATGACAAGTCCTCTATTTGATTTTTCTTAGAGAACCTTTTGATAGTCAGAGAATTGAAAGTGGCTTAGAACACATTTCTCTCTCTTTCTCTGTGCTAAAGTTTTTCAGGGCAAGCTCTGTGGAGGATGGGAGGCTTCGACGGGAAGTGTGTTGCAAGTGGGCAGGGGCACAGGGGAGAGGGCAAGCAAGAGAGAGCCAGGTGGACACTTCAAACCTGGAGGCACTTTGCTAAATTTCTAAACGTGTGTCTTCTTGGTACACTGCTGGTGTACGAAGACACCAGTGGTACGGAGTCAAGTCTTAAAGTTTTAGGAGAGACTTTTTCCATGGCCAGCTTCCACACAGGTTGAAAATTTTCTTTTAATGACTCCCTTTGCTTTTGAGCAGCTTTTCCATAGATACCTTCTCACTGAGGTTCTTTCACCGTGTCAACATTACATGGAGTTCTCTGTTTCAACTCTCACCTTAAGATGGGCTCGAGGCTTTAACTGCAGTCCCTACACAACCATTAACCTAAAAACTCTGAGTTATAGGAATCAGTAAATATCCAAAGGGCAGCTACAGTTTCAGAGTCAGCTCATGGCTATGTTTTCCAGCTTCAGCTTCATTCGGGTACATATTTCACAACCTTTTTTTGTCAAGATCAGTAATGAGTTTTAGAGGAGATTTGATACATTTTGTCCAAAATTTCTAGATGTCTTGTAGTGGGATATTTTCTCAGACTATTTCATTCACGATATTGCCAGAAATGGAAATCTCCAGACTGCTAAACAAATTGAACACAGAGAATTTTATGGCAGTAAAATTGACTGACATAGCACATGGCACATGGTACCATGGCCATGTGTAGTGGACTTTGGCCATGCTTTGTGACCACCTTGGGCTTCCCAGGTGGCACTAGAGGTAATGAACCCACCTGCCAGTGCAGAAGTCATAAGAGAGGCAGGTCAGATCCTTGAGTCAGGAAGATCCCATGGAGGAGAACATAGCAACCCAGTCCAGTGTTCTTGCCTGGAGAATCCCATGGGCAGAGGAGCCTGGCAGGTTATTATAGTCCATGGGTCGCAGAGAGTTGGACACAACTGAAGCAACTTAGTACGCACAAAGGCACGTGTTATTTGAACAGCTTCCTATGTTTGGGAAACTTCTCGTATTATGGAGTACAAATGCAGACTTGGACTTCCTAAGATAGAAGCCAGAGCTCAGTTCACCATCTTCCCATGTGGGTGTAGGAGATGGTCATGCTATCTGGACTCCGCCTGTCTGATGCCCCAGGGTAAGAATTCAATTTGGAAAAGAGCAACGTGAGGAGCAGGAACACCTGGGGATATCTTTTGGATAGAACAGCAGAATGCCTGCTTTAGGGAGGAACAGTGGCAGAGCTTCTGATGCACAGTGGGTGGCGTCAGCTGTGGGCAGTACAGTGCTGCCAGGGGTGGTCTTTCTGGTACAATCCTGTGCTGAGTTATACACTTGGATGTACAGCTTCTAAGCCCAACTGGCCCTCTCAGTCTGTGATACCCAACAGCCTATAATAAATTCCCATCTTGCTTAAACTAGCTAAGCAGGTGATGGTGTTTTCAATTAAGGACTCTGACTGATAGCCTGTGGATATAGCAAAGTAAAGAGGTTTAATTATAAAGACTGATTCTGCAAGCTACGTGCAGAAATCAATATCATTACATATGGTCCCACCTCATTGAATTCTGTGGGCTAATAAAGAGAAGGCTTACAAACTCAGAGTACCAAAATAAATGTGATAGTATATTTAGAAGGGAAACATAACTTAGAACTTAAAACCTATCTTTCTTGTGAACAATTACTGTTCAATGACTTTTTTAATTATGCAGAATTCTATTGTCTGGTTTAAATTTAGGAGTACAGTGGTGCGTATGTGTGTGTGTGTTCAAGTTTGGTTTGATCTGTGGCTTAGTTAAAAACAAGAAATGAATATTCAGCTCTAGTTGGGATTTTATGTAAGTTCCTGCCAAGGTTGTTATTACAAAGATGCAAAGAGGTCAGCATCATGGAGATAAATAATTACAATGATTTTCCACATGATATCCCATGACACCCCTGATGAATAAAGACTACGCATCTCATTTCCATTCCCATTTCACCCCTGCTCCCTCTGCTTGGAATTCCCCTCCTTCTGTCTCTGCCAACCTAGATTATAGTTGTCCTTTAAAGCTCCCTTTTCATGCTGCTTCCTCCATCAAGCCTTCCTTTCATCACAGCCAAAGGAATTAACACCTCGATTCTCTGGGTTCTATTTAATATTTGTGTGTATGTCTGTAACCTGGCAGCATCCCTCCATCCCTGCCATGGAAGGTGGTAAAGCCAAACAAGAATGATCTCTCAGTTGCTGGTCAGTCAGTTCCAGGAGTGGTCCTCTTCACTTTCCCACCTTCTGTGGTCCAGGAGTGTGCTGGTGAAGGAAGGATGGGAGATGGCTGGGGATGGGAAAGGTGACCTAATCCAGGTCTCATGGAGTCAAACACACCAATGGAATCATAGGGAATGTAAAACCAGCTCTTTATTTCTGTCTCCTGCCTTGTCATCCAAAGCATGGCCCCAGTGGTTAGTTTACTTCATCTTTTAATTTGTTCTCACTTTGGTTCATGGGCACAGATCTCCCTGTTCAAACTTGGGGTCCACATAGAGCAACTGCTCTGGGTGGCAGGGTCCATTCCCCACACCTTCCTGCTGCTCCCTGCTTTTCTCCTCCCAGGCAGTTATTTTAACCCTTTCCCTCCACAGCACACACCCTCAGGTCCCACTTCTTCCTGTGTCTAAGCTTCCACATGACTTGTCAGTTACTCTCTGTTTTATCTCCTTCTGCTCTTGGATGAGGGAGAAGGAGAATGCTAGAAGAAAGCTGAGGAAGGAGCCCTCACAACAGCTGACCATCAGATGGAATAATTAAAATTAATGTAAGATCTCTCAGAGTGTGTGTATTAGTCACTCAGTCATGTCTGACTCTTTGTGACCCCCTGGACTACAACCCACTAGGATCCTCTGTCCATGGAGTTCTCCAGGCAAGAATACTGGAGTGGGTTATTGTTGTTGTTCAGTCACCCAATCATGTCCTACTCCTTGTGACCCCATGGACTGCAGCATGCCAGGCCTCCCTGTCCCTCACCATCTCCTGGAGTTTGCCCAAGTTCATGTTTATTGCATTGGTGATGCCATCCAGCCATCTCATCCTCTGATGTCCCCTTCTCCCTCTGCCCTCAATCTTTCCCAGCATCAGGGACTTTTCCAATGAGTGCTCTGTTTGTATCAGATAACCAAAATACTGGCACTTCAGCTTCAGCATCAGTCCTTCCCGTGAATAATCAGGGTTGATCTCCCTGAAGATTGACTGGTTTGATCTCCTTGCTGTCCAGGGGACTTTCAAAAGTCCACGGGCATCAATTCTTCAGCATTCTGCCTTCTTTATGGTCCAGCTCTCACAACTGTAGGTGACCACTGGGAAGACCGTAGCCTTGAGTATACTGATCTTTGTTGGCAGCGTAATGTCTCTCCTTTTAAACACACTGTCTAGGTTTGTCATTGTTTTCCTGCCAAGAAACAATTGTCTTCTGCTTTCATGGCTGCAGTCACCATCTACAGTGATTTTGGAGCCCAAGAAGAGGATGGGGATCTTCCTGACCCAGGAATCAAACCCCAGTCTCCTGAATTGCAGGTGGATTCTTTACTGTCTGAGCCCCCAGGGAAGCCCCAGATCTCTCAGGAGGCAAATGTTAAACTCTTACTTGAGTATCTCCTGTATCTTATCATGTGAAAAGATTGTCTGTCTCCAAGATGTGGATTTCATAACAACAAAACAACCTAATTTATCACTGTAGCTTTGGGAAGTTTGGAAAGGGGTGGGGATGAGGAAGGAAAGAAAACCCCATCCTTCCAATTACCTCTCTGGCTAGAAATTAAACGTTTTGAGAGAATGAGCTGTTTTCTCACACTTTCCTCAGTCCTTGTACAGAACAGAGTCAACAAATATTTGTTTAATGGATGGATGGACTGTGAAACTAATCTAGCAGAGAAAATGTCATGTTCTGATGTTTGATGGTACATATTATGTCTTAGGGGGTCCCTGGTGGCTCAGCAGTAAAGAACCCTCCTGCCAGTGCAGGAGATGCAGGTTTGATCCCTGGGTTGGGAAGATCCCCTGGAGGAGGAAAGGGCTACCTACTCCAGTGTTCTTGTTTGGGAAATCCCATGGGCAGAGAAGCCCTTTGGGCTTCACTTCAAAGGGTCACAAAGAGTTGGACGTGACTGAACACATGAGCACCTTACATCTTCAAATGTTTGCTTTTTTTTTTTTTTTTTTTTAAGGCAAAATAAGTTTGGTTTGACCTAAAGGCACTCCCTGTGGCCTAGCAAGGCATGGATGCCACGGGCCTTTATTTGTCTGCTGCAGCCCCGCACGGCTGGCCCGGGGAGGGTTTGAAGTGAGAACACCTGACCTTGGCTCTCCTGCTCAACTTTCAGTCCCGCAAGCCCCAGGAATCTCCCCTCCTCTTCTATCCCAGTCAGCGCTTTCTTGTTCTCAACTTGCTTGCAAAACAGGAAAAGGTGTGACAGCATGTGTATTTTGACAGAAATTGCTTCAGGTGAGATAACTAGATGATTCAGAAAAATTGTAGATGCTGTGTTTGAGACACCATGGAAGTGTGACTGCTCAGATAAAGGGCTTTATCTGAGAGCCTGGAAATCTTGAAGGACACAGAAGAAAGGTTTAACAGAAACTAGTTAAAGAGCTCACTCAAGGTTCCCCACGCAGAGGCAAGAGCAGGGTGGCTGGGCTCTGCCTGGGGCGTGGAGGTGGGGGAAAGCCAAAGGTAACCAAGGAGGCAAGGCAGGAGACAACTTTAGCTCCGGGGG
The DNA here is from genome assembly GCA_007570785.1 of Antilocapra americana. Classification (NCBI taxonomy): domain Eukaryota; kingdom Metazoa; phylum Chordata; class Mammalia; order Artiodactyla; family Antilocapridae; genus Antilocapra; species Antilocapra americana. The sequence continues at coordinate 4,432,470 of ML661955.1, forward strand.
GTTGCCTCCCAGATGCAAGGTGTGTCTTGATGTTCAACAGTTGCTTGCCAGTGACCCAAGTCAAATTCCACTGCACTGTCATTCCACTCTTGTTTATTCCCAGGGCTGATGAGACTTGGGAAATAAAGGTGTGTGCACCTCAACTGGATGGTGAGTTTTCTAGGCCAGCTATAATATTTTTTAACTGTTTTACAATTTATTTTTAATTGGAAGAAAATTGCTTTACAATATTGTACTGGTTTCTGTTTTACAACAGTGAGAATCAGTCATAATTGCATATATATCCCCTCCCTCTTGCACCTCCCTTCCATCCCCCCATCCCACCCCTCTAGGTTATCACAGAGCACCAGGCTGGGCTCCCTGTGTTTTCAAGCAGCTTCCTACTAGCTATCTATTTACACACGATAGTGTATATCTGTCAGCGCTACTTTCGCAATTTGTCCCACCGTCTTCTTCCCTCACTGTGTCCACAAGTCCATTCTCTGCATCTGTGTCTGTATCTTTATTCCTCCCCTACAAATAGGTTCATCACTACTAATTTTCTAGATTCCACACATGTGTGTGTGTGAAGTTGCTTCAGTCGTGTCCGACTCTTTGTGACCCCATGGACTGTATAGCCCTCCAGGCTCCTCTGTCCATGAGATTCCACAGGCAAGAATACTGGAGTGGGTTGTCATGCCCTCCTCCAGGGGATCTTCTCCACTTAGGGACTGAACCCACATCTGTGACTCCTGCATTGCAGATGGATTCTTTACAGCTGAGTCACTGGGGAAGTCCCTAGATCCACATGGATGTGTTAATATATGACATTTGTTTCTCTCTTTCTGACTTACCTCACTCTGTATAACAGCTCTAGGTTCATCTACCTCACTACAGCTGTCTCAAATTCATTCCTTTTTATGGCTGAGTAATATTCCATGGTGGGATTCCCAGGTGGCTTAATGGTAAAGAATCCACCTGCAATGCAAGAGACATGGGTTTGATCCCTGAGTCAGCAAGATCCCCTGGAGAAGGAAACGGCAACCCATTCCAGTATCCTTGCTTGGGAAATCCCATGGACAGAAGAGCCTGACGGGCTAAAGTTCATGGGGTCACAAGGAGACACAGCTTTGCAGTTAGACAACAACAACTTTCCATTGTATATATGTACCCCATTTTCCTTATCCATTCATTTGTCAATGGACATCAAAACTACAGTGAGGTATCACCTCATACCAATCTGAATGGCCAAAAACAAAAAAATCTATAAACAATAAATGCTGAAGAGAATGTGGAGAAAAGGGAACCCTCTAAGAATGTAAATTGATTCAGCCACTATGGAGAACAATATGGAGAGTTCCTTAAAAATTAGGAATAAAACTATCATCTGACTCAGCAATCCCACTACTGTGCATAGATCCTGAGAAAACCACAATATAATATTTTCATCCTTCTAGTCCCAGCGCCTAATATAGTACCTGGCCTGATAGATGTTCACATAGAAAATTACTGAAGAAATGGATGACTGAATGAAAGGCAAAATGAAAAGCACATCTTACAATTTCCCAGTTGTCTGAACTGAAAACCAAACTAGCAAACAAAAAATAAAGTTGGAGAGAAAGGACGCATGGTAGCTTCAGAAGGGTCCTGAGCATTTTCCTGAATGTTTCAAGCAATTTATATGCTCATTAATGCCAGTGAAAATTCAGAATTGCCTCATGTTGTCCTCCTTCCCCACTGTGCAAGGTCTGTTCATCCTTAGGAGGTCATCAGGCTGTCCCTCCACACTTATGCTATATCACAGATTCCATTTATTTTTTAACTTTTAAGTTTGTATTGGGGTATCACGGGTCAACAATGTTGTGATATAATGGTTTCAGGTGAACAGCAAAAGAACTCAGCCATATATTCTTCCCCAAACTCCCCTCCCAGCCAGGCTCCCACATAACTTGAGTAGAGTTCCATGTGCTCTACAGTAGGTCCTTGTTGGTTATCCATTTTAAATATAGCAGTGTGTACATGACCATCCCAAAGTCCCTAACTATCCCTTCCTCCCTGTCCTTCCCCCTAGCAGCCATACGTTCATTCTCTAGGTCTGTGAGAATGACAGGTCTGAGTCTGTCTGAGTTCATTCTCTAGGTCTCAGTCTCTTACTGTGTGTGTTGTAAGTTCATTTGTATCTTCTCTTTTCAGATTCCACATATAAAGGATGTCATACACTATTTCTCCTCTATCTGACTTACTTCACTCAGTATGACAATCTCTAGGTCCAACCATTTGCTGCAACTGGCATTATTTCATTCTTTTAATGACTGAGTTCACTGTATATGTATATATATAATACCACATCTTCTTTATTCATTCTTCTGTCAATGGACATTTATGTTGCTTCCATGTCTTGGCTATTGTAAACAGTGTGCAAAGAACATTGGGGTGCATGGATCCTTTTGGATCATGTTTTTCTCCGGAAATATGCCCAAGAGTGGGATTTCAGAGTCATATGGTAGCTCGATTTTTAGTTTTTAAGAAGCCTTCATACTGTTCTCCACAGTGTCGGTATCAGTTTACACTCCCACCAACAGTGTAAGAGGGTTCCCTTCTCTCCACAACCTCTCCAGCATTTATTGTTTGTGGATTTTTTTGACGATGGCCATTCTGGCTGGTGTGAGGTATTGCACACTCTTTTGGTAGGTGCCCTTGAGAGGTCCTGACAGCCTGAGGGTTCAGGTCACTGGGCTGAAGTTATAACAGTTCATTGTGCAGAGTTCCAGGCCAGCTGCTTCCTCATCCCAGGGCAGCAGACAGAAGAGAGGGTTGATTACCTGTCCCCAGTCTCTCCAGGAGCCCTAAACGAATGCTACATTCCAGGCGGGGACCAGCAAAGTATGGTTTAAGGTAGAAGGAGAAAAGCTCTCATGTAGTCTTTTGCCCTGTTCTTCACACCTCTGCTGAGATTCCTAGAGGGTGCCAGCTTTCTCCACAAATGGCTCTCGGCCAGCTGAGGAGAAGCATTGTTGTAAATGTGTGACTGAATTTCCATGAGGGTGTAAATAATGGTATGTGATCCTGTCCTGTGAGGAAGCAGAAACAGATCTGGCTCTGAGAGGTGGCTAGAATCCACATGACAGGAAGGGCAGAAGAGAAAACAAGTTCTTCCTGAGGAGAGCTGCCCCCTCAGGACTGCTGCCCCTGAGAAGTGCTCCCCTGGGCACCTCCCCACAGAACTGCCTGCCCCAGAAATGCATGATGACTGAGGAGACTCCTCCTGAGGGATGCTCCCCTGAGGAATCTCCCAGAGGAGACCTGCCCTGAGATGGCTTCCACTGAGCAAGGTTCCTCTTGCCTCTTCTCTAAGGATTCTCCCCTGGGCTCTGGGTGGTGGAAACACTCTCTCCCTTAGAACAGGGGACTTTCCTCCTTAGAAGAGGACAGATTTCTCTTTCACCTTCCAAGCAGCTCTTGAAGGCTACCCATCGGGCAAGAGGTGGCTCCATGGGCCTGACAGAAAAACTCTGGGCCTGCTGCCCTGCCTGTCAGGAGCAGCCCCTCTGCTCTGGGGCTCCGAGGCCTGATGTACTCTGAGCAGGGCGGGCTCAGGTCGGGTTCTGAGGGGGCAAATCTTGCCCCAATCCCCTGCCCACATTATTCTCATGCCCCTAAACTACACCCTCAGCCTCTCAACCTCATTCTACCCTTTCCACACCTTCGGCACCCAGTGCCAACGTGCCCTTCTTTCCACACAAAAATTCTCTTTATGCACTCTTCTGGGAGGACTTGCATTCTCGTAGGGCTTAAACCCTTAAGCCAGAGGTGAGGGATCTTCTCCACGCCCAGGAAAAATAAAATGTGCACAGGCCCAGTCTGCTTCCCAATGAAGTGAATATGTGGGGAAAAAAAAAAAAAAGGTATCTTAGAACCTGGAATATCTGCCTGACTGGATAAAAGAATGTCAGTGAGGAAACTGAAATAGCTCCCTAATCACTAGGAAGTTAGGATGCTCATCCTAAAATCATTGGTCAGTCTGATGGTCTCACACGTAGCTCTGAGTCCTCAGGTTGTTCCTGCTCCACACTGAAAACCTTGAAGCTTTCACAGTGGAATTTCAGTATTCAGCCAGTGGGATGGGAGCCATCAAAGGGATGGGGGAGCAGGGGGCTTCCTGGTCCCTTAGAAATCATACCATGAGCACTCCTGGCCTGGCCCTGAGTCATGGGTCTCTGAAGCATAGAAGGGACTTTACCTTCCCACAGCTTCATAGAAGACCCTACCCCAAGGAAGTGAGCAGGACAAAGTGAGCAGGACACACTGACAGGCCTGCTCCTAGAACAGGAATTTTTGCTACTTTCCCCCTTACCTTCTTAGGGAAACGTGTTTCCTTGTATAACCAGCAGTCATGCTGGGTCTTTTCATCAGTTCTCTGAGGGCAGGTGTTGATGATCGGTGTGACCAATTTAGGTTACCGTTACCTTGCTTTTCCCGTCAGGGTTTGCCTCCCCTGGTAGACAGTGACGTGGGACCTATTTATTCACACACAGGTCATTCAGTATTCTCACTTGAGGTGAGATGCTCTGCTGTCATCAGGCTACTGCTAATGTCAGCACTCTTAAGGCACATGTAGCCAGTCTCACCCCAGCAGCATCTCATAAAGTCAGTTTCAATGGCCTGACTTTGAAATGGAGAAAAAGGAAGCAGCCAGAGTCTCTGTGGGCAGCTCTCTGGCAGGAAAGCCACCTCTTCAGACCATCTGCCTTCTCCCAAAGTCTTCTGAGGGTCGACTTTCAGTCTGCTAATTGTGGAGATGAAAAAGATATAAATATCCACACTGGTGTTTTTGTTTTCTGGAAATTGTTTCCCTGTTTTCTTTTTTTTTTAAAATTTATTTATTTTAATTGGAGGCTAATTACTTTACCATATTGTAGTGATTTTTGCCATACATTGACATGAATCAGCCAAGGGTGTACACGCATTCCCCATGCTGAACCCCCCTCCCACCTCCCTCCCCAACTCATTCCTCAGCGTTGCTTCCCTGTTCTCTCAAGCGCACTCCATCTGGAGACCAGGTAGCCTGGGCGGGGATCCTGCCTCGGGTCTCTCGGTTCTTCCTTGGCTGCCACCTACCCACTTCTCACAGATGGTCCTGGTCATCGTCTGATCTGTAGACAAAACATTGTCCTAGATCTCAGATGAGGCCTGACCGGCACATCCTGTTCTCGTGAGAAAAACCGACATACTGATTACACTGGACTTCCGGTCAGGGGATGTGGTTGCTGAGGCAGGCCTCTGACTCCTGAACCCCTTTGTGACCCCATGAACTGTAGCCTACCAGGCTCCTCTGTCCGTGGAATTTCCCAGGCAACCCACTGGAGTGGGTTGCTATGTCCTTCTCCAGGGGTCTTCCCAACCCTGGGATCGAACTCACATCTCCTGCATTGTAAGCATATTCTTTACCGATGAGCCCCTTAGGAAGCCCTCTGAACCAGTTACACCTATGCAAATATATTTTGATGATTAAATGATGAATTTGCTTAAAATATTTATTGAGCACCTACCATGTATCAAGCACCATACTAAGTACTGGTGACTTCGAGGCCAACAAGAGAGACCCAGGACACAGAGTCTAGCACAAAAGATAGCAGTAAGCAAATGGCTGTCTTAAATGTTTGGAAAGTTGTGGAAGGGGATGATCATGGTGCTGTGAGGAATTCGGGATGGGGGCTTAGTACTCTAGCCCATTAGGGAACATGATTAGGATCTGAGGCAAGAAGAGTGATAATTAGTCTGGCACTTGAAGGACAAATAGAAATTAGGCAAATATGGAAGCAAGACTGGTATATGCAAAGGCCTAGATGTGAGAGATTAAATATATTGAAAAGAACTGAAGAAAGTTCACATGCCTAGAATTGAGTAATAGGGATAAATGTGAAAAGATATTTGAGAGGCAGGCTGAAGTGAGGTTGGGAGGTGCTTCAAAACGTGGCAGTAGAGCGTTTGGCCTTTTCTTAGAGGACATGGAAATAAGAATGTCTCTTAAGCAGCACTGGGATTTTATAACTTTTTAAAAACTTGGTTTGATAATTTTGTGTATTTATTTATTTTTGGCTGTGTGGTGTCTCTGTTGCTGTGCAGGCTTTTCTCCAGTTGTGAAGAGTGCACGCAACTACTCTCTACTTGCGATGCGTGGGCTTCGCATTGCAGTGGCCACTCTTGTTGCCGAGTGCAGGCTCTAGGCCATGTGGGCTCAGAGCTGCAGCTCCCAGGTTCTAGAGCACAGGTTCAGTAGTTGTGGTGCACGAGCTTAGTTGGGATCTTTCTGGACCAGGGATCGAACCTGCGTCTCCTACATTGGCAGGTGGATTCTTTACCACTGAGCCACCAGGGAAGCGTCTTATAACTTTTTTTTTAAGATTAGGATTTATTCACTGCTGTAATAAAGAGAGCAGAGCATTAATGCCTGAGCACCAGGCTCTCCACAGTCTCATACCCTATGAGCCAAACACCAACCTTCTGCCATACAAGTATATCATAATATTCATGGTCAGGAAATGAAATTACAGCAGGAGAGCAAAGATCTAATGACATCTCTGACATCTTTGCCCCTAGTTCTGCAATTGCTTCCGGACTCTGATTGCATAGTATTTATTTGGATGGCTTTTCCTGGCTTGCCTTTGGTTTCTCCTTTATTCTTATAATTTATTGCAAAAATGTCTCATTGTTCTGGAATAGTCGATAGACTTATCCACCCAACTTTCTTTCTAGTTTTTTTTCTTATTATGGTAAAATAATTGTAGATTCACGGGAAGTTGCAAAAATTGTACCTAGAGCCCAGTAAATCCTTCCCCCAGAGTTCTCCAATGGTGACATCTTATAGTATAACAATATTACAATTTCAAAACCAGGAACTGCCTATTGGTACGATCCTATTGACCAAATCACTGATTTTATTTGGTTTTCACATGAAATGTGTGTGTGTGTGTGTGTGTGTGGGTGTAGCTCTATACAATTAAGTCCCATGTACAGATTTGTGCAATGAATCTATGAATACTCAACTATTCCATCACCATGAAGAACTCTCTCATCTATCCCTTTATAATTACTTTCCCCTGGCAAACACTAATTTATTAGCTGTATTATTTTTAAGATGTCTCCTTACTGCTGTGTATTCATTCAGTTTTTTGTTTCTAATTGTATAGAATCCTATACGAGCACAAGCATTCTATAATATGCTTACCCATTCTCTCAGTCACCATCTAGATTACCTATAATTCTTTATAAGAATAGATATGGACTTTGCAAGTATTTCTCTAAGATATACACACCCAGGGATAGATTTGTCAGGTCAAATGCTGTGCGAATTCTTCATTTGACTCTGCACTGCCAGATGGCTCAGAGCACATCCCTTTAGACAGAGCCTAAATGCTAGTCTCCATCTAGTAGCAAGGGTGGATGGGAAATGTAGTTTTCGGCAACCATGCAGCCAGGTCAACTTTCATCAATCCAAGGGGGGCCAGTTAGTGACCATGGCTTTATCTTTTATTTCCTACTGTGTTAAAGCTTTTAGTCAAATGTTATTGTTTCCCATTTTTTATATGGTAGCATATAATTATGATTTTTCTCCTTTCAGCTATTGTGTAATTTTATTGATGCTGCTGCCACTGTTGTTTAGCCACTAAGTCAAGTTGAACTCTTTGCAACCTCATGGACTGTAGCCCACCAGGCTCCTCTGTCCATGGAATTTTCCAGGCAAGAATCCTGGAGTGGGTTGCCATTTCATTCTCCAGAGGATCTTCCCTGACCCAGGGATCGAACCCAGGACTCTTGCTTAACAGGCAGACTCTTTACCACTGAACCATCAAGAAAGCCCGTATTATTCTTAGGTTGACATTTCCCTGCATTTGTTGGATAAACTCTATTTGATCATGATACATTTTAAAAAATATAATGATGGCTTTGTTTGTTAATATGTTATCTAGGATTTAAAAAAATCTCCATTTGTAAGTGAAATGAACTCATACTTTCTTTTTTATGTTACTCTTAATTCAGTTTTAGAATCAGTATTATATTAACCTCATAAATTGAACTGGGCAGTTTTCACTCCTCCATTTTCTGAAATTACTTGTATAACATAGAAATTAGTATTTCATGGATATTTCATAAAAGTCACCTGTAAAATATACTGGAAACTTTTTTTAAAGGGAGAGTGCTAATATGTCCATTTTTTTAAAACACTCATAGTTTATTTTAATTTTGTGCCTCTTGTGCCAATTTTGCTTTTTAAATTTTTCAAGAAATGTAACAGATTTGCTTAGTTTTAAAAATATTAGTGTATAGTTATTCATAATACTCTTCTATTAATTTGTAAATTTCTGTTGTCTGTAGTTATTCCCTCACTTACATTCTGTATTTTTTTTTTAATTCTTCTAGCTCTCTTTTTTCCCTAAGTGGTCTCACAACAGGGCTGTCTTGTTAGTCTTTCTAAAACAACCATTTATTTTTTATTAATATTTTCTAGTTTTGCTACTGTGATTTGCTATTTCATTGATTCTTTTAAAATATTTATTTTTAATTGTTATTTATTTATGGCTATACTGGGTCTTCGCTGCTGTGCTCCGAATTTCTCTAGTCACGGTGAATGGGAGACACTCTCTACTTCCAGTGTGTGGGCTTCTCACTGAGGTGGCTTTTCTTGTTGTAGAGCACGGGCTCTGGGGCACGAGGGCTCAGTAGTTGTGGCACACGGGCTTAGCTGCCACGTGACATGTAGGATCTTCCCAGACCAGGGATCAAACCAGTGTTCCCTACATTGCAAAACAGATTCTTCACCACTGGACCACCAGGGAAGCCCTATTTCTTTAATTTCTATTCCATCTTTATTATTATTCTTTATTCTTTTCTCATCCTCCTGACTGCTATCCTTTGTTTGCTTTCCACCTGTATAATGTCTTGATAAATCTATTTAAAACTACATATTTGTCTCTCAGTACTGCTGTAAATGTGGTCTTCAAATTTTAACATGTAATAGTTTCATTATCATTTGGTTTTACATATTTATTTCCTTGGTGATTTTAGTATTAACCCAAGAATTACTTCACAATATGTCGTCTATTTTTCTAGAAAATAATGTATGTCTAGAAAAGTAATGTTTTCTGATAATCTGACATAGATTTCTTTTCACTATCTCTTAAAAAATATTTTTCAATTTAATTCATTATGACTGAAAAACGTAATCTGGGTAACACTCATTCTTTAGACTTCCTTGTAATTTCCTTTGTGACCTAGTATGTGATTAATTTTTTAAAACTCTTTTATCTGTACTCAAAAAGAATATGTGCTCTATTGGGTATAGATGAAATGAGCTTTTCGACTGAAACATTCTGATCATCTGTATCACTGCTTATTTTTTTCTCTGTTTAACCTATTCATTTCTGAAGGCTCAGCTTTCTCCTCTATTATTTTTTATGTTAAGATTTCCAACCAAAATTATTAATTTGGGTCTTTCTTATCAAGTTCTATCAGTTTTCATTATATGTAAATATGTATATATATATGCACACACATATATATTGGCAACGCCTCACAGCATGTGGGATCTTAGTTCACCAGCCAGGGATTAAATCCATGCCCCTATATTGGAAGTGTGAAGTCTTAATCACCAGACCACCAGGAAAGCTGCTGTTTTTTATGTTTTTTGAGGTAATATTCTTAGGTTCATATGTATTTGCTCTGCTATTCTTTCTACCAGTATATGATTTCCTTCCTTTTCCCTTGAATTTTCTTTCATCAAGTTTTAAGACTCCTGTCTCATCTTTTTAGCTTGATATCTGTTTATTTACTTATTTTTGCTTGGTATCTTTTTATATTCAGCCTTTCTATATTCTTTCGTTGTAAATGTCTCCTCTGTAGATAATACATTGCTGGATCTTTTAAAATGTCCAATTTGACATTTGATGTCTTTTGATTTGTGACTTTAATTCATCTACATTTATTACAATCACTGTATTAGGTCTTGTTTCTGCCTTCTTATTTTCTAGTTTCCATTACTGATATATATTTTTTTCTGTTTTAACCTTTACTTTTTATCAAGTGGATGTGATTTTCTTCTGCTGGCTTAAAAGAACATGTTCAATTTTTGTTCATACAGAGGTTGCCCTTACCTTAAGATACATGTTTATTTATTTATTCTTCCTGACTCATTGAATGTCAATGTCTATTTCCTGTCTCTCACAAGGAAAGTAATTTAACATGCTCTGTCACCGATTTGGACTCTGCTCCCCCATCTCACCCACAATACACACAACCACAGAGGAAACAACACACACACACATCCACACTAAACTAATGTAGCCTACATCAGATTTTCTTTCTGGATTCTTATGAACATAGTTTTTCCTTTGCTTTTTTTCTTCAACCCTTACTTTTTTTTTTTTTGCTCAACAGTTTTGCTAGGTTCTTTGATCACCCTAACTCCACACTTCTCCACAGTATCTGCTGGGTTTATTTCCTCTTTTTTGAATATTTCCTCTAACGGTTTCTCAAAATGAGTCCGTGTATAGCATAGTTTCTGAGGTTTTGTGTGTCAGAAAATATAGTTGTTATATCCAGAATATTTTCTCTTACATCCTCACATTTCAGTGTCAATTTGGCTGAATATAAAATTCTATGTACAACATTTGAAAAATAGCGTTGCTTTTTTATCTTCTTGCATCCTGTTGCTTCTGAGGTATAAAGTAAATCGGATGCTTGTTTTTTTGTATGTGTGCTGTTTTCTCTCTCTGAAAACACTTCAGAATTTTCTCTTAGTCTTCACTGATTCTAATTCAGAGTAACGCATCTAATTTGGAGGGTTACTACATCTTCTGTTTGGCTCCATATCATAGCCTTCATTTTCTCCCCCCCTTTTTTTTTCCTCTTGTGAGATCCCTTTTATCTGACTTGTTATTTTATCCCTCGTGTCTCTTAAATATTTCTCTTATTTTTTAAAATCTCTTTATTTTCCCTTGCCTTCTGGAATAAGTCTTCAGGATTACTTTATAGCTTCTTAATTCATTCTTTCACTGTAGCTATCTTGTTACTTATCCCAACCATTATGTCTTTTGTTTCAGCTAGTGTATTTTTCATATTTGATATTTCTACTTGGTTGCTCTTACATCCTGTTGCTAATATCCTCCCTGATGGTGCTTCTGATAAGCCAATGAACCAGCTTGTGCTGATGGTCTTGTCCTCCAAAATTAACTTCTGGCAAACTACAGAACTACTGGAGGGGAAAAAAACATGGATATGAAAAACTCACATAAAACAGAACCTCTGAGAAGACCAAAGGCTCTTTGTGAGCAGGAATGTGAGCAAGGGGACCCGAGGGGATATATGTCCACAACCTGGGGGAGAAAAGGGTAGGTCAGGGGAATCTGTAAACCATCTATGCTCTCCCGGCCCTGTCTGGGGTGCCACATCACCACAGCGATCGTGGGCAACAGTCCTGTCAGCCTGGTGATGGCAGAGAGAGTGAGGGGAGTGAGTCTGAAGGCAGTGCAAGAGGGAAAAAGGAACATATTTGCAGTCAATTATCATTCACAGCGGTTGTGTTCTATAAAGCCACTACGAACACTGACTTAGCAAATCCTGAACCTTTGCTCCCGGGGGAAATACAGAGTTGGGTTCCTGTGAGCCTCTGGTGACAACATTTTTATCCAGTGATCAATACAGAACTTTGTTTTAGGTGCGTCTCTGTTCAAAGACCCCTAATTTAGAATACCTGGCTGCCACGTTAGTGCTGAACTCGGGGCCAACAGCGCTGTAACTCATGCTGCAGTGAAGCTTACGTAACACGTGGGTCTTCCTCCATAGGACATATAGAGCCTTCTGGCCCTTAGGAACACTGGACAGCACTTCAGCATTGCTATGGGCTAATTATATCCACCAAAATTTATATGTTGAAACCCTAATCTCTGGTGTGACTGTATTTGGAGATGAAGGAAGAGTAAAGACCAAAATCTCTGTGAGTAGAAGGTGCTTAACGACCCCAGACTTTACTCTGGGTCCACTTAGCAGTGGTTTTATTGGAAACTCTGGACATCCGTGTCATTAGATCTTTTTTGGTAAGCCTATTTGATAAGATTCTTTTTGATATGAAGAATCTTTCCCAATATTCTGCCTGAAAATATCATGAATACTCAGTCTAATTTCGGCAAGCTAGGTGGGGGAAGAGCCTGGTGGCAACATTCAGCAGAAATGTTGTCTTTGATCTCTCTGTTTTTAGTTATGCTACGTTTTCTTCCTCTGTTCTCTTTGTCCTTGTGGTTGGTGTCGTTTCTTTTTTTAAGCTTAATGCTATTTTTGTTGGGTTCAGAAGAGAGTAAAGGCTAATACATGAGATAAACTGCTACCTTTAACTAGAAACTGCCCAACCTTACCGGCAGTCCTTCCCTGTTCTCACCTTGAAGTCAGCTCCCAGGTGGCGCTAGTGGTAAAGGAGCCACCTGCCAATACAGGAGGTGGGTTCAATCCCTGGGTTGGGAAGATTCCCCGGAGGAGAGCATGGTAATCCATTTCAGTATTTTTGCCTGGAGAATTCCATGGACAGAAGAACCTGGTGGGCTATGGGCCATAGGGTCACAAAGGGTCAGACATGACTTAGCACCCATGCACCCTACAATCCAGGTTTTACCTCCCCAGTGCATTGTCTGGGTTCTGCTGTTACAGTTCATTTGGGACCTCTGGGACTGCTTGATTGTTCTGTAAAATTCATGAAATCGATTGCTCTCTGCCAGCACTTGCTGTAAGCCCCTTCCTGATGCCAACTCTGACTCCTGCGTAGATCTCAGACCTTATCAGAGTTCAGTTGAGTTCAGTTGAGTCGCTCAGTCGCGTCCGACTCTTTGCGAGCGCTATCAGAAATACCATGACCTCCCTTGCTTCCCCCTCCCCTGCTCTGTGTAGCTGTGAATAAACCACCTTTTGTGGTTGTAAACCATCTGTGGAGTGGTATCCAGATGTGTCATCAGGGTGATCCTGCATCAGGGTGGCCAGCAAGGTTACAGGAGGCTGGTGGTTCAAATTTGGCTTCGTGGGGCAGCCTCAGAGATCATGTTCTTTCACTTTTAATATGTCTGGTATAGAGTTTTATCTGTTTGTCCCATGTGGCCAGATATTAAGAAACTCACTCAGGTGAATCAAACTCAGCATACTAAGTCACCTTGTTGTTCAGTCTCTTTGTGACTCCGTGGACCGTAAACTGCCAAGCTCCTCTGCTCATGGGGTTTCCCAGGCAAGAATACTAGAGTGGGTTGCCATTTCCTTCTTCAGAGGGTCTTCCCAACCCAGAGACCAAATCCATGTGTCCTGCTTCTCCTGCATTGGCAGGCAGATTCTTTACCTCTGAGCCACCAGGGAAGCCCAAATCACCTTACAGAGTGCTTATTTATTCATTCAGAATGGGCTGCATCTCTTTCCAATAATTGGGCCATTTATATCTGCTATCCAGCGCATTCATTCTCAGATACCAAGCCCGAAAGAAAGTTCACAGTTATTAGATTTCTTCTGTATACAGGACATGCCAGTCACCTTTACACTCATTACTTCTAGTTAATCCTCATTTCAACCCCATGAGGTGTTCTCTCCATTTTAGAGATAAAGAAACCAATATTCAAAGAGGCTGAGTAAACAGCTCAAGCTCGCAAAGCCAGCGAGAGAGAGTCAAAAGCTTTTGGCTGCAATACCTGTGGGCCTCCTCCTCCTTCGACCTGGAGGACCACAGAGAGAGCCACAGAGATGAAACGATCTCACCAGGTTCATGTCACAGCAGAGATCAGGAAAGGTCTCTTTGATGACCCTCAGTCTGAGTCCTGAGAGAAGAGTGTGGATAGACGAAAAGCCAGGTGAGGAGTGTGGACAGGGGGGTCGGCATGTGCAATGGCCCTGTGGTGGGGGACACGTTGGTGAGCTTGAGGAGCCACGTGGCTGCAGCCCAGCCAGCACAGGTGAGTTCCACGCTAGAGACTGCAGACGAAAGACTGAGATGAAATTGCCAGTCCACAGCCAAGATTCCCTTGCGCTAGGCTGACCCAGCTGCTGGGATCAGACTGCTTTTACAGGGTAAAAGATTCCCTGTAATCTATTTATCCTGTAGGATAAATCTATTAAAAAAAATAGGGAATCTATCAAAAAAACTGGGTTTTTCCTTCATGTGACAGTCTAGGGTGTTTCAGTGTCTCCAGTTACCTAAATATGTCTTTGAACCAGTCTTCGTTTCTTGTAGTAGATGTTACCTATGGGGGATTATTTAACTGGGCTGTTGCTGTTTTTCTTACAGTGCTGTAAAATCTATCAAGCCCTCAGGTTTGACCAGTCGTAGGACCAGGAGACCTGTGGTTCCCTACTTGAAAACCCTGTAGAATTGTTACTGTTAAAAAACAACAGAGGTCTGGGCTCCAATCTAAGCTACTGAATCATCATTTTTTTCTCCCCCAACAGGCTTCCCATTCTGCAGCTGGCCTGACCACCTCTCAGAGAGTCCACACCCCAGGACAAGGTCAGTGGGAGGTCACACAATATCAGCAGGGGCACTACAGCACAACTTTCAAGCAAGGCCAGTGTTTTCCGCCTCACGGTGGGGATTCCAGCAGGCCAGGAAGTGTGTTTTACATGTGTATTGGGTTGGCCAGCAGGTTTGTTTGGGTTTTTCAGTAAGGTGTTATGGAAGAACCCAAAAAAACCTGTTGGCCAACCCAACAGATGCCAAGGATGTTTGTTTCTTTCTCTTTCCTTGAGACTGTACTCACCCATTGAATCAACTGGCCAGTGAAATTTTCAGTAAAGTGGTAGCGGCAATGCTGAGAAATGGCCAAAGTCCCCAAGAAGCTTTTGAACTACACATTTCACTAATTCGAAACACATTTTTTTCACATTTTAACACCTCAGGAATAGGGTTGAACCTACAAATTGATTGTATCTTAGCATTTGTTAAAGTGCAATTGAGAGTGGTTTTTCTTTCGAATGGTGTGTAAAAAATAGCGCCAGTTAAAACTAATAGTATCTTCAAACTGATGAAACATAGTAGTTGATAAAGGAATAACATGTTTTCTTCAACAGATAGTCAGCATGAGCTTTGCTCCTTCTGCTCCCTCTACAGGGGTAATTCTACACCTCTGCTTCAGCAGTTCTTTCAACTCATCTATTACAACTCAATTCAAATGCCGCCTCCTCTGGGAAGCGTTCTGGGTCCCCTAGTCCTGCCAAGTCCTTCTTCTGGGCTCCCTACTGGCCTCTAACCTATACTCATCACACAGTTACATTTATCCTGTAATTAGTCCACCCCTCCCCCAACTTGAGCACCTTGAAAGCAAAGATGTGTGTGCCTCTGTGTTTCTAGCCCCTAGCACAGAGCCTGGTATGTAGTGCAAGCTCAATAAATGTTTGTTGAATGAGGAAGTGATGTAGGGATTGAATAGGCACTATACCATATGTATGCCACAAGATTGCAGGAAAAAGGCAGAGCGCAGGGCTGGAAAGGCCGGGGAGGGCTTCAGGAAGGGAATGGGTTAGGAGTTATTCTGGCAGGATGACTGATAGAATGGCACAGACTGCAACGAGGAAGGAGAAAGTGGGCCGCGCTAAGACCGTCCTTTCTCTTCCTAGTAGATCTCATGATGACTGTCACTTGACTCCATGTTAGAATTTCAGGAGGCGATGGGCTTTCATGCATCATTATTCTTCATAATTAACTCTGGATGTTAAAACAATAGAAGCTCAGGTTCAGAGCAGCTCAACCCTCTGTGAGCTTTCACAGGAAGTCCCGAATGTACAGAGACTTTGTGGTTTAGACCTCAGAGCTTCCTGCCAGAGCTTGACAGGGTTTAACAAGTCTAAGAAGCCGGGAGAAGGTAAGCGGATGGGACCGCAAACAACATGGTGCCAGCATGCAAACCAGGTGCCTTCTCACCACCTATTGCTTCAGAACCCTAACTGTAAACTGTTTTTTTCTTTTTTCACCCCCGCTTCCCTCAAAGTACAGCTAGCATGACTGCCAGCTGCGGGTGGGGTCTGACCTTTTTACTCATGGTCACTTAAGACCCGGGGTTTGCTTCGAGTGAGTTGTGTCTCAGCCTGCCCCTTCTGCATGTTGTCTGACAGGTTCGTGGCGCCTCCAGTCTTTATGGCCCCCCCTCTTTTCAAGGATGGTTCTACAGATCACCATGAACATGTCTGAAGAACCGAGGAAGTGAAACTGCAGATGAGGTTATGTTTTCTGGTGCCTCTTGTTGAAGTTTGTACATAGAGATTTCAGTTCCTTCTACAAATCTACCAATAGGCCGTGGGCCCAGCTCTGCACCTGGAACCAGGGGAGTGGGTGCCAGTTGTTCTGGTGGGGGGTTAAGGGGAACCGGTTGAATTGGGATGGCCAGATTCGGTCAGGCTGTCATACCGCACCAAATAGCCTCTTTCCCATTCAGCACTAGATGACATCTGGGGTCATGTCAATGCTTTTATTTCACTGCTGCTCCCAGTACAGTGAGCACATAAGAAAACCAAGAGTGTCTCAAGCAGGAAGCTGCTTGTACAAGACATGGCCACAGTGACTGCTTGACATCCGACACGGGCATGTGCTCTGAGAGGGAACAGGGAGGTCTCTCGGATTCTGCGCTCTATCACCCAGTCCTAATGGGCACACTTTTATTGTTTTATTCCCTTCCTGGTGAAGTGGTGACCGGGGAAGGGGGCCAGAGACTCCAGAGGTCAGACCATGTGGCTGCGTTGGAAGGCACAGACGTGGCTGTGGCTCACGGGCTGGGGAGGCGATCATGGTCTGTTTGGAGAGCACCCTTGCTGGAGGATGGAGGTGTGGGTGTGCACACCCAGAGTGGAGAAATTCCACAGTGCCCTTTATGGGAAAGGACGGGTTTTCATCTCTTTTGATGAGAGGAAGAGGACGGCGGCAGCTCAGAGTTAAGAGTTTTCTTTGGCGTCACAGGGAGGTTTCGTTTGAACGCGAGGCTTGGGGAGGGGAGGGCCTTTTTGCTGGTGAACTTGTGTGCCTGGCGGTGGCAGAGGCCTCTTCTGCTGGGGCTGGACACGGGGGCCAAGAGGCCGGGGACGATGAGCGGGGGGCTGAGAACGATGACCAGGTACTGGAGGAGTTTGGGACATGCCTGGATTTGCAGGAGTTGAGGCCGGAATCGGGTGAGACTTCTGGGCTCTTTCCTCAAGGGCGGCTCTCTGGGCTGTTATCTCCAGCTCCTCATCTGCAAGAATCAAAGAAGAGTTCTCCAAAGAGTTCTCTTGGCAAAAATCAGGATCGGCGTAACAATATTGAGTGCACCTTGGGTGTATACCACAGCAGGCTAGCTGCTCTGGGGGGCGGGGATATTATGAGAGGGCAGAAGCTACCTTGACACTCCAGAGATTCCAGGTCTTGAGGGGGAGGACAGAAAGGCCCACTGGCAAGATAGAGGGAGAGCCCAGGGCTTTGGAGAACTCAGGGAGTCAGAGGCAAGGAATCCGGTGGAGAACTTGAAGCCTGGATCTCCAGGGAGCAGAGAGGGCACTCAGACCCCAGCCCTGCCTCCAAGTCATCCCCGGCATCACACCCTAGCACCACCTAGGGTCAGAGACCTTATAATAGGATCTGAGGAGTCAGAGAGGGGCTTCCCTGGTGGCTCAGATGGTAAAGAATCTGCCTCTAGTGTGGGAGACCCAGGTTCAATCCCTGGGTCAGGAAGATCCCCTGGAGAAGGGTATGGCAACCCACTCTAGCATTCCTGCCTAGAGAATCCCACAAACAGAGGAGCCTGGCAGGCTACAGTCCATGGGGACGCAAAGAGTCAGACATGACTGAGTGACTAACACACACAGTGAGAAAGGATGTTGGTAACCACCTGCCTTCAGGTGGGTCTCTGAGATCTACCTTTCACCCATTTCTGTAATTCACCCACATTCTGGTGAGGGGTTGGAATATATGCAAGGGGCTGTTTAGTCCTTAGAAACGTATTAGTTTCTCAGAAATTCATAAGCCAGCCCTATGCTCTTGGACTTGGAAGAAAAATTCCTTCTCTGGTCACTCACTTCTCTGGGATTTCCTGCTTTCTGTGGTGGCAATCCATGAAGACAGGCCTACGATTCAGAGCTATGTAATTTTCCCTTTGCTGTTTTAAAATCACACAGGGAATCTGAGGATGCTCAGGTGCCATAGGCCTGGAGGGCCCCGGTGGTCCCCCTAGCCCCTTTGGGCTACAAGTTAGGTATTTCCTCCCCTGTGCCCAAAGCCATCCTCACAGTGTTCTCTAGAAAGCTAGAAAGAGGACGCCCTCCCTGGGGTGGATGGCTGCTCACATTAGTACAGGGCTGTATGGTTTAGGAAACACGTGCCCTCTCCGAGCACCACCCTGTGACTTCAGGTGACAAGTGAAGTGAAAGTCGCTCAGTCATGTCTGACTCTTTGTGACCCCACGGACTATACAGTCCATGAAATTCTTCAGTCCAGAATACCGGAGTGGGTAGCTATTCCCTCCTCCAGGGGATCATCCCAACCCAGGGATCAAACCCAGGTCTCCCGCATTGCAGGTGGATTCTTTACCGGCAGCCCGAGCAGCCTCCTCTGACTGCTGGAAATCCAGGTGTTGGGCGACTCTGAATATGAAGACTCAAAGCCAAATGCTGGGGTTTTAGTGAGGAGATGCTGGCGTGCTAGGAGCACAAAAAGTAAAATGCACAGAAAGGGGAAAATATATCTTCTATGCCATCTTTGGGGCCTCCAGGAGGCAGAGGTGGTGCCATGAGGCCATGTAGACTTTGAGCCCCAACCCCAGGTCCCAGGTATGGGGCCGTGGGAAAGCCTTTTTCCATCCTTGGACTGCAAACTGGAGCTGGCCATTTGCTTACTGCTCGTCTGGTCACCCGTTGTTTTGTTCATTTGTTTTTAGAACACTTCTTCCCCATCTTCTAGGTATCAGATACCTTTGCTAAGTGCCTGTGATGGCTCAGACACAAGCACTCTTCTTAGATAGCCGCAAGTCAACAAGGCACAAACCAGGACTGCAAATCACAATGTCAGCCTCTGGTAAGGGCCCAGGACCGCTAGAGAGATGCAGACAAAGAGCCCAGTGAGTTCTGGGAGGAAGTGAGGGGTGTGGCCAAGGGGCTGACACCTCGGGTTGGCTTGGACAGACAACACAGTCATGGAAGCTCTGTGCAGCCCACCATCAGAGCAGCCATCCACGCCCCAGCACACCCACGCCCCCATCTCCAGCCACGGCCCACATTGTTCCTCGGCTGCATGGAATCCCTCCAGCCTCAATGTTCTCCTCCCTCACTGCATCTCCTGGTTACTCAGTGCTAGGCCAGGACTAGATGAAGCAAACAACCAAAGGAGGCCCTAACCCCTGGGGCTGTGCAAGGACAGGGTCAACCCTGGGGGTGGAGGTCTCCTCAACTTTTGTACCCGGGATCCTTGTTCACTTTACCTTTGTCCTAACTCGGCCTACTGGCCATAGTATTTGGGACAAAGCATATAACCTCACTGAACTTAAACTTCATCTGAATGAATATTATCTCTCTCATATGATCATGCAGAAATATCATGAGATAATGATGATAAATAGATGAGATAATGAATATAAAGCATCATATTAGGGAGGGAGGTTCAAGAGGAATGGGACATGGGTAAACCTATGGCTGATTCATGTTGATATATGGCAGAAATCAAAACAACACTATAAAGCAATTATCCCCCAATTAAAAATAAATACATTTTTTAAAAAGCATCATATTACAGATTAGGGTCTGGCACAGCCAACTGCTCTGTCAACGTGAGTTGATCATCATGTTGGTCATTTCAGCCTCACGAAAGAGCAGTTGCTTTGCCCCCGGGTGGCCTGTGAGATCCAAACATGTGATCTTTGACTCTTAAGCAGCGGAGAAGGAGCCTTTGCAGGAGGAATGGGGATGGAAAACTGCCTAAGTAGGGCCAAGAAGTGAGGAAACTGTATGTGCTTATGGGACTAACGAACAACTCTGGTCCACTGGGGTGGAGGGTATGGGAGAGAGGGAGGTGGAAGCTTGGGGCCATGCTGGATCAGTGGCCTGAGGGAGACTTGAGGAAAGAAGTCTAAAGTAAGGAAGATAAATCTAGAGGTGGCCCAAGGCCACCACTGCTTGGGGAGGTGCAGACCAGGTCTTTGTTTGGGTGGTTGCAGAAGCAGCTGGCCTGGGAGTGCCAGGCCCACTCCAGGGAGAGACCCCACATGGGGGGACCCAGTCTTGCTGTGAAATGTGTGCTTGTTCAGAACCTGAGGACCTGTTCACCTGGCCTCATGTCCTGCTGGTGACTGGACACCTCCTGCAGGACCCACCTGTGGCATCGCTCCCTAACACCCTCATCCCAGTGTCCACAGAAACATCATTTTCTGAACGCACTGCTTTGGGTGGCCTGGATGCTCCTTCAGCCAGCTTCTCACAAGCATAACATTTTCATTCTTAGTGGGTTGTCAGGACTGATTCAAGGAAGAAACACTCACAGCCCTGACGCCTCCTCTTGGAACAGTGAATTGGAAAGGGAATAGAAACACCCAGTTTTAGAACAAGTGTGCTCCTGTGAGTCCCCAGTGTCCTGAAATTTTACCTGTGTTCCTAGGAGACTGGTCCTGAGCCCACCTTGGCCACCCCCCTCAGGAGAAGACAAGATGTTGGTTCATAGAAATGGTATTTTGAGGCTAATCTTTCTATCCACATAGATACAGACGGCTCATTCAAAGCATGTCCACACAGCTTTGCACCAAGTCAGCTTCAGGTGCTGGATTCCAGTGAGGCCAGCCTGGACTGAGCTTCTCAAATCTCCCCCATTGTCATTACTGAGAATCTGTTTTTCAAAACTCAAGCTAACCACAAAATGGAACAAACTGTAACCGCCAGTGAAGGCCCTGACATTCTGAAACTACCCATCTCCAGTCTTTTCTTTCCAGACTCTGCGTGCCAGCCCCATGAGCTGTTTCCACGGGGATTTCACCCTCGCCTGCGGTGGGACAGAAGAGGGGGGAGCTTACCATCTCTCCTGCGGCTCTGTTTTTTCTTCCTGCTGATGTAGCAAATGAGTAGTGCCACGAAGATGAGCAAGACGGTGCCTCCTACACAAATACCGATGATGAGGTACAAATCCAGACCTTCATCTGCAAGAGGAACAGATGCAGCATGGATGGGAGGTCCTGGGAAGAGGGGTCATTTCACTGCTCTGGCCGAGGACTCAAGGACTCCTGCCTCCCATCTTATGGATGAAAGAGTTTGATGGGACTTCTCAGCCTCATGGAGGCTAAACTCATGGAGGCTAGTGAACGGGGTCAATACCTCAAGGAGTACAGGATCCAAGATAAGCCCTCTCACAAGGCTCCTTCGAGAGCTGTTCTCCTGGACCCGAAATGCCTGATTCTTCATGAGCCAAGGCTCTGTCCCCTCTCAAGGAGAACATCACAGACGTTTAGATCTGAGAATGAGGTTAGAGAAAATCTAGCATAATCTCTAGTGTCACGCACAAGGCCCAGAGAGGATGCATGAGTTGCCTGAGGTCACACAGCATCCATTCCAGAGTGATTCCTTTAAGCAACCCCCCACCTTCATGTTTCTGCACTGTTTATCCAGCTTCATCTCTGGTTGCCCTCCTACATTTTGATTGCTTTTTCCTTACTTTCATGACCAGGCAAGTTTCCAAAGACAGGATCCATGTTTCATGTGTCCAGCCCAGCTCTCTAACCTCAAAGCCAGTACTCTCTCCCAGATTTTCCCTGGCCTGTGAGAGAAACTCAGACACCCAGTGAGTTAGCCGCAGCAATGAACTTGGTCTTCACCTCACAGGCCTTCAGCTGCTATAGTGCAATGAGGATAACAATGACTGTGTTAAGAAAAACGGATTTGAGTGTAGGCTTTTCTAGGCGTGTGGGAGCTGTGTGATCTTTGGCCAGTTACTTCACCTCTCTGAGCCTGTTCATGTCTTTGAAAAAGTGGAGATAATGAAATTACACTACAGATGGCTGTTGGGACTCAAATAATGACTGTGAAAGTGTGAAACTACACACAGAGATGGGGGCCTGCCCTGACTACAGTTCTGTGCACCGGCATTTCTGGGAGCTGTTTCCTGAGGGGGATGCTGGGCCATCTGCCCCTTTGTGAGTCGACAGCAGTCAGGGTCAGCAGCTGAGGCCAGGGGTCGGGGGACTCGTCCATCCTGAGAATGAACAGAGGTCAGCCCAGCATCACAAGGAAACCCTTCTCCAGCCAAACATTCTTGGGAAGATACTGTTATACATGAAGCCCAGGAGGGGCCCCAGGAGCAAGCCAGAGGCTCAGAAACCAAACTAAACAGGTGTTCAGACTGCAGTGGCTGGTTAATCCTTGCTTTTCTTCCTAAGTGTCTCTCTCTCTGACCCATTCTTTGCCTGCTGGTTATACAGACTTTATAGGCTCTGCGGATGAAGGGGCTTCCATTAGAAGAGCAGGCATAACCCTAACCTGCTGTGAAACTAGACTGGGAAGGGCAGAAGGGCCCTTTAGGTTCTTCCTGCTTGGAGGAAGGGCCAGGGCTATCAGAATCCACCTTGGGCTCAGCCAAGGACTTCCCAGGGTCTGACCTGGGGGCGTTGGCAGCAAGCCTAGGACCAGTTGAGGAACATGGGGCTAAACCATGCAGCCACCAGCTTGTCTCCTCAGAGTCCTCAGACAGGACAAGCATGCCCTTATCCGGGCACACTTGGGAATGTAGGTGTGCCTTACACAGTCTGTTCGCAGATTTGTCCAGCACAGCCTCTGGGTGCTTTCTGTGGGGAAGGTTCCAGCATGTCTCAGAGGTAGCTGTCATTCAAAGCTATGTCCTCACAGTCACTAAATTCAGCCACACTCCTTTCTGCACTCCCTCTCAGAGACAATATGCCTGTGAATTCATGTGGTAGAGTCCTTTTGCGTGTCCAAACCCGCTTCCTCCTCCTATTCTTTTAAGTACATGCTTCTCTGTTTTGAACCAAGTAGTTAATTTTGTCACTGCTCCTCTCTGCCTTGGCCTTTTAGGATGATGCATCTGGATCTACTTTAGTGTCTTTAAGAGCAACCTTGTCCTCCACAGCTTGCCCTAGGTATTCCTCCCATCTCTCTAGTGCCCTTTCCCTCACGTGGCTCCTCCAACTTTGCACCACAGGGAAGTGACAGGAAGGTTCCAGTCTTTGAACCCCAGCTCCCCGCAAAGCCCTTCCTCTCTTCTTCCATCCCTAATGCACACACATTTTTATATTGCTGGGATCTAGTTAAAATACACATGGAAAAGCATTACCAGATAAAATACAGGAGATAACTACTTAAATTAGAAATAAACAATGAATAATATTTTAGTATAAGGGTGTCCCATGCAACACTTGGAGCACACTTATACTGTCTTTTTAGGGGCTTCCCTGTCGATCCAGTGGTTAAGACTCTGTGCTTCCAATGCAGGAGGTGTGGGGTTGATTCCTGGTTGGGGAAATAAGATCCTGCATGCCATGCAGGGTGACCCCCAAAAAATATTTACACTGTTTTTTTTTTTTTTCTAAATCTGGCAACTCTAATTAAGAGCATCCTAAAAGGGGAAAAGAGCTTGTGAAGTCAAGGAGGGGCTACCTTACTCACTGTGCCTTAGTGACGGGGGCCATGGAGGGATGGCTGGGAGACAGAGATTTCATAGGAGGTGATGTGATGCTGGTCTGAGCGTGTGACTTGTGGACTCTAGGATGGTACCCATTGAGCCCTGCCTCCTGAGATTTCTACCTGTGTGTGATCCCTTCTGATTAAATGTGGGCCGGGCTTACTGAGTAGCTCCTAAATGAGTAGAGTACGGCAGCAGTGAAGGGACCTGAGACCAAGTACACCAAGGCCCAAGACCATGGCTTTTGTGCGGGGCCCTTACTGTTGCTCTTTCTCAAGCTGCTCTGAGGGAAGTAGCTGCCATATTGTGAGGCAGCCGAATGCCCGCCATGAGTAAACTTGGCAATGGGTCCTCCCTCAGCAGGGCTTGCACCCGGCTGACACTACTGCTGGTACCTTGATGACAGCTTCATGAAGGACTCTGAGCCAGAACCATCAGCTAGATGGTTCAACGTCTCACAGAAACTGTGAGCTTACTATCTTCAACCCTGGTTGCCGTTTTAAGCCACTAAATATGGGGTCATTTGTTACACAACTGATAACTAATTCAAAGTATATAGTAGAGTCTTACTTCTGACTTCACACCAGCTCAGGGCTGCTTCCTAGGGTCACTGACCAGCCAAAATTGCTATAGAAACTAAGGAAATCTGGCCAGATCACTGTTTTTTTGGTGCTCAGTTTCCTTTCAGGGGATTGACCAGTCAGCACCGGAAAGATAATCGTGGAGTATCAGATGAATAGACTCTTGGGGGTCACAGGGCCTATCTTCTTTGTGGCTCAAGAGGCTGAAGCCCAGAAAGAAGAAGGAACTCTGTCCAGTCCATCCCGATATATTTAGACAGACCAAAACTAGAAGTCCAGACCCCAGTCTTCCAAGCCAGAGCAGGCCATCTTTCAAAAATTACTTTTGGGGGTCATGTCAAGTTGGGGACCAGGAAAGAACTTAGACTCTTGAAATTTCAGAACTTTCTGTGCTGAGCATTGCCCACCTGGCTTCATAGTCCTCCCTAGCCTCAAGCTTTTCCTCTCTCCAAGTCCTTCACTTCCTGGGTTTCTACAGCCCTTCTGCTCCTGCCTCTGATAGAAAGTGCTGACCATTGCCCCTCCAGAAAGGAATCTTTCTTGCTCCCCTTCTCCGTCATTGTCCTGGAGTCACAGTCATGGGCCTTGACTAACTGATAGACGGTGGGTCAGTTTGCCTCTCTGGCAAGGGGCAGTCTATATGAGATAACCTTTTCAGCTCCTTTTATCTCTTCAACTCAGCAATTCTTTCTCCTAGAAGAGCATCTTTTTAATTTCCTGAGGTTAGACCATGCTCTGTGAGAAGAATCCCAAGGTGGGTAACCATAGACCACTACTTCCTCTCTCCTCTAAGACTTCCCTTGGAGATTTCCAGGAAAAAGAGTGATGTTTTCAGTTCTCATCCTGAGCCAAAGCAGCCTCCCAGGCCAAGCACCCATGCCCTGGAGCAGTCCTTGCCTGTTCGGCCTCAAAGACTGGATTGTGACGTGAACTTGTGGTTCCTGATCAGTGCCCACCACGCACCTGGACACGTGACGCTCTCCGTGCTGACTTTCTTATCGACATGGTTACTCGCCACGCACTTGAATGTCATAGTCCATTTGGTCCATTTTGTCTTCACCTGGTAGGTGATGAGCCTCTGATGACCTTTATGGACACTGCTCTTATTTAAAAACAGTTCTAATTTAGGATCACTTCCATTTTCTACCTTGCAGCTCACAGTTCTGTTGGTACAGGTCCAGTTAATTACAGGTCCTGAGAACATCTCTGAAAAGAAAAGAAAGATCCAACTCAAGTCAGGCAACTTACTGATTGTAAAAGATATACCTATTTAGAGAGGGTAAATGGAGTTACTTGGGGACCAGGAAACAATTTCAAAGATCCCTAGCAATTCCTAAAATATCATTTCTATTTTATGTTATTTATACAGCATGTTCAGAATAGATTTATTTCTGATATTTATAGATATATCAGTAAAATATACATCATGTTCTCAGATGGTAAAGTGTCTGCCTGCAATGTGGGAGACCTGGGTTTGATCCCTGGGTTGGGAAGATCTTCTGGAGAAGGAAATGGCAACCCACTCCAGTACTCTTGCCTAGAAAATCCCATGGACAGAGGAGCCTGGTGGGCTACAGTCCATGGGGTCAACAAAGAGTCGGACACGACTGAGCGACTTCATTTTCTTTCTTTCTTTATGCCTTAAAATGCTTTCACATATATGATATCATTTCATCCTAACAAACAGAGAGGCTGATGTTTTTCTTCCTGTTTATAGATGAAGTACCCAAGGGTCTGGGAGGGTTAAATGGATGGTCCAAAGGTACCCACTAATAAATGGCAAATCAGGAGAGCTCACCCTCCCAAATTCAAGTTCAGTCATACGGTTAAGAGGTTTACCATGTCCTGATCCCCACACAGTGCAGGAGTCTGTGGGGAATGGAGGGTTGGGAGAAATGCTTTAAGAGCATCTGGGAACCTGACCCTGGAGAAACTGGTACATGTGTAGCCTGGGGCCTTGGTCACAAATGGAAACTCCCTCCTCCTTCCCCTGGCAGATCCTGGGAGCAGTGGTGTGGTTCAAGGTCTAGGCAGACAGAGCCCCTTCATCCTCCCAGAGCTGCTGGGCCACTCCCCAGGCCTCACGGGTCCTCACCCATAGATAAGGATAAGAAAGATGCTCCCCACCTGTGCAGCAAGAATGACAGGTGACAAAGCCCTGGCATGTGGATAGGCTCTGGCAGTACTGGTGATGGGGCTTCCCAGATGGCTCAGTGGTAAAGAACCCACCTGCCAATGCAGAGGGCACAAGAGACATGGGTTCGATCCCTGGGTAGGGAAGATCCCCTGGAGTAGGAAGAGGCACTCCACTCTAGTATTCTTGCCTGGAAAATTCCATGGACAGAGGAGACTGGTGGGCTTCAGCCCATGGGGTTGCAAAGAGTTGGGCACAACTGAGCAACTGAGCACATACAATACTGGTGGTAGCTGTTATAATCACGCACGCCCACCTCTCCTTTTCTGACATGATAATATTCAAAGGCTGTGTCACGAAAGAAAAAGCCCTGGCCTTGGTATCATTTGGGCCGGGTTCAAATCGTACTCCACCACTTATGAGCTATGACCAAATTCTGCCCTTTCTCTCACCCTGCCTTCCCTTCATTTCCTCAGATTTGCTACCTTTCTCTCTCGGAATCCTTCCATTCATCATGTAGATGGATACCTTTTGGATAACTTTCTCACCGAATTTCATTTCTGTCCCAGAATATAGGTATGCAGAAATAAACTGTTTTCCCATCCAGAGATTCAGTGTGACCCCAGATGAAGAGGATGGAAAACATCACCGTATACCAAGACAGGGTCAGTGCATGCTCTAGGGGTTGAGTTGAGGAGTTTATCTGTGTTTTCAAAATGGAAATACTCCTTTTTTTTTTTCTATTTATAAATCTACATGTTGTTGTACAGTTGAAACCAACACAATATTGTAAAGCAATTATCCTCCAATTAAAAATATAAGTAAAAAAACATACAAGTAAATCACATCACTGTAAAAATTGATAAAATATCAAAAAAGTTTCAAGAAAATTAAAAATCACTTGCAATTCTATCACACAGAGTCAATAATTATTAATGTTTCAATGCGTCTAACAAACGTTTTCTATGCATGCATACCATACATAAATAATGTTCTAAAAAATAAAATTGGATCATATGATTTTTTAGTCTTCCTTTTTCCATTTACTGATCTATTATGAAATTCTTTACTTTATGAACACCAATAAATATACATCTCCAACATCTTTTTTAATGATATGTTCTTGATTTTAAGGGCTTCTCAGTGGTAAAGAATCCACCTGCCAATATAAGAGACACAAGCTCCATCTTTGGGTCGAGAAGATCCCGTGGAGGAGGAAATAGCAACTTGCTCCAGCATTCTTGCTGGGAAAATCCCATGGACAGAGGAGCCTAGCAGCCCATGGGATCAGAGTCGGAAAGGACTGAGTGACTGAGCATGCATGCAGTCTTGATTTAATCAGGAAGTTTCTAACTGCTGGGAACTTTAAGATCCTTTCCAGTATTTCACTGACAAAAACCACCCAGCGATGTGCAGCCACTTGAAAGCACATTTTTGTATACATGTTCTCTGTAAGACAGCTTTGTACAAGATGCACGATTGTACTGAGTGGGGGTACATCTCATAGATGAGTGCTCTCTGATTTCAGGTTGCTAGGACAAACTCCTTCTCCACTAACATCTGCTTTTAAGGGGACTTCCTCAGCTAATGGCAGCAGCCCCCTCATGAAGGAGTTGTGGGTATCAAGATTGAAAACAGAGAAGCTTGAAGGAACAAAGAGATGGAGAGAGCTCTAGCGCTGAGGAAACAGGTACTGTGTCCCAGGGGCCTGAGGCACCTATGGCTAGCTGTTTCCCTGAAGCCTTGTCCCATGAATACCCCAAAGGCTTATAATTATGAAAATCAGACTCAGAGCAGATAGAGAATTTGCCCAAGGCCATGTGGCAAGAAATGGTGACTGCATCACAAATTGACATGCTGTATAACATCTATACACACACACACAAAGCGAGATGGCAGTTGTGTCATGCAAAGATCTCTGTCTTTTGGCAAAAGAGTGAGAATTTATATTTGTGGTTATGAAAAATTTCTAAAATTGATTGTCAGTTTGGTTGTATAACTCTGTAAATACACTACAAGCCAGAGTTATATACTTTAAATGGGTGAATTTTATGGTATGTGAATTATATCTCAATAAAGCTGATGGAGTAGGGGTGGGTCAGGATAGGGTGAGGGCAAAATGTCACCATCCTTGCTAAAACCAGCCTTGGGTTTGGATCCTGACTTTGCTCCCATCAGACCACTACCTGTTTCCTCATAGTTGATAAGGGAATCACTACCTCTCAGGATTGTTGGGAACCTTAAGTAAGAGCATGTAGCAAAGCACGTGACACATCACCGGTAGCCATTATTACCCAGGCAATACTAAATGATACATGAATGCGAAGCTCAAGTTTAAAACAGGATACTTAGCCTAAGTTATGACATCTGTGGTTCCCAGAGCCCACAACAGAGGCCCTTCTGG
Organism: Antilocapra americana; assembly: GCA_007570785.1. Classification (NCBI taxonomy): domain Eukaryota; kingdom Metazoa; phylum Chordata; class Mammalia; order Artiodactyla; family Antilocapridae; genus Antilocapra; species Antilocapra americana. The sequence continues at coordinate 4,461,212 of ML661955.1, forward strand.
CTCCATCTATCTCACCCCATTTCTGAGCTGTACTCTCTATTCTGGTGCCAGACTAGGTGTGGAAAGTTGTCATCTGCAGGGGGGCTGCCAATGTCTGTGACTGTTGTGGGTGGGGGCTGCTACCAGATCCGCGTGCTCCAGAACAGGGCTGGAGAGTGACTTTACGTAGGAGGAGGGGGCCCTTCCTTTGGCAGCATTTCCTGTGTCAAGCACGGAAATGCTTATTTGCTCACTGAATCTCTGCCTTGTGTTCAGGCTCAGGTTCCTATCTTCTTCTCCAAGCAAAGTTCAGCTTCTTCTTCTACTGTTATCCGTGCCCTGCCAAGTGACCCCTGGACTTGCAACTTCAATGTCATTTCAATTCTACTTTCTCGTCCCTCTCTCTCGAACTCAAGCCATTTTGTTCATCCTTTTTCCACGCATGACCCTGAGTGTAAGCATGCTTCAGGCATTGTATAGGCACCCTTTGGTCTAGGCCACTGGTTAGCAGCTTTGGCTGTGCTTTTAAATCACCTGGGGAGTTTAGCACCTACAATGCCCAGGACCTGAGCCAAGAAACTCTGATTTAATTGGTCTGGGATGGGACTCAGTACTGGTAAATTTTACTGTACCTCAGCTGATTCCAACATGAAGCCTGAATTAAGACCACCAGCCCCTCCTGCTTCCCTGGATTAAAGCAGCAACTCCCTGCCTGGTCTTCCGTCTTTCACCTTCCATAGCTACTGCTGCTCTCCCAGTACACGCATAGACATACAGAGCCACTCCTTGTGTATTTTCTACAGATACCAGCAAAAAAACCTTCTACCCTTGATCATGCTACTGTTGAGCAGATTAGAAATCATTTATCCTTTAATGCATTATTTCCAGCCCTCTCCTGCCTTACCACCAGGCCTTCAGGACATCCAGGCTTGAAACTGTCTCTCTGGACAGAAGACCCACTGCCCTTTAGCCAGCCTCCCCTTCCTAGCCGCATAACTCATCCTTCATCATCCACCTGAAATGGCCACCTTTTTCCCCTTCTGCCCACTGATTCCCCTCCTCCTAATTAATGCCATCTCAATCTAGATCCTTCACTCAAACCAGCATCCCCACCACCTCTGGAGAGTTGAAGTGTGTAGACATGAGGGTCTATTAGCTGTGGAGTCTACCTCTCCCACAAGACTGGAGCTTGCATCGAGGCAGGAGGAGCGCATTCACTTTCCTTTAGGGCTCCCCAAGGCCAACGTCTGGGCTGGGGACCTAGCATAAGTGCTTCTCTTTGGCTTGCTAAATAGCACCCATTTTGAGATGGAGGAAATTAGGGGTCAAAGACTTACCTTGAATCTTCAAATCAAATTTTTTGCTCAGTAGGTTTACTCCATTTGAACCATATACATTTACCTCATAGAGATCACTATCATTTCTCATCAGAGCTTTAATTTTCAGAGTTCCATTTGTAAACGTATATTTGTCCGTTTGCTCATTAGCTGGCTTGTCTTTCCTTATTCGTCCAATCCTGATTTTGTTTTTGTTCCATAGTATATCTGCTACCTCCTCGCTTCTTTGAAGACCAGAAATGTCCAGGCTGATGTCATGATCCAGGGCACCCCAGACGACAGTGCTTTCAGGGTCTTCACCTGCAAAAAGCAAGACGGTTGCTGAGGTGACTCGCTACCGAGGAAAAGCAGGGCTGTGATCTTTCTGACTTTTACGCTCAGTTCAGGGTCTCCAACAAAGCTTCTAACGGTGAGAGTGAAGACCTTCACACCCACTTACCTTTGGTGGGAACAGTGAAAATCAGAAGGAAGCTGGCTAAGATTTCACATGCGAGGTTCATCTTTGGGGGTTCGTTTCCTTCTGTGATTCTGTGCTCTTCTTGCAGAAGGAACTCAAGTAGCATCAGTGGAATCCACCCCCTGTGAGCTTAACCACGTGCCTCTCTTTTTTGCTTCTTTACGGTAACATAGAAAACAGACACACACACACACACAAGCATATATAATTCAGAAAACCAACCTGGCTGATGTCCTTCTTTGCCAAAGCAGGTATATTTGTGAGTGTGTCTCCTTACCCTGTTTTAATCCTCACAGCAACCCTGGGTGGGTTTTATTATGCTCGTCAAAGAGAAGAGGAACTAACAGACTAAGTAAGCCACTCAGAATCACTCTTTAGTTAACAAGAAGCCAGATTCAACCTTATGGCCCGCCTTCTATTCCCTCTGCTGCAGTATATATAAAAAATTATTACTATTGAAATAGATAAATTATTCCTATCAATCAATAAGACAAATGAAATTTGGTTTTTAAAATGAATAAAGAATACAAACAAGCAATTTATAGAATACACTATAGAAAAAATGTCAATAAATGTATGAGAAGACATCTAATGCTACAGATACATATATAAAATAGCTATTATATACATATAAGTCATGAAACACCATCTTCACATTCAAATTGGCAAAGTTAGAAAAGATAGTGATTTACATTATTGATGGGAATGTTGGGAGAAGCAGGCACCTTCATATAATACTTGAGGGAGTATAAAGTATACCTCCCATGGGTGGGATTTGGCAGTTTCCACTAAACTTTAAAATATATATATACCCTAGTAATTTTAATTTGAGAAATCTATCCTTCAAAAATACTTGAGTAAATGTGCAAAAATTCTGTCCAAGGATATTTGTTATAGCTTTTTTGGTAATAAAAATTTTCAAGCAACTAAAATTGTGGTACATTCATATGATGAAATATTGGTTGAGTTAAAATAGAATGAAGTAGCCCTAAGAGCATATTATAGATTATATTATATTATATTATACTATAATAGTGTAGACATAGGAAGAAATCTGTAAAGACTCATGCCGAACTTTTCACAGCACTTCCCTTTCGGGACTTGGATTTGGAGGAGGCAAAAAGGAAACTTTCACTATTTTATCAACTTTGGTGAAGTTAGAAATTTTGATAATGAACATATTCATTCTGTAATAAAAAGTGTTTTTAATAAAGGGTGCTTAAGACACATCTATTCCAAAGCATATGCAGATCCTGAGAAACAATTTGCCTCTAGCTCGCTCACCTATAAGTGGCTCACCCACTAGCCAACTGCCAACCACAGCCTTTCAAGTCCTGGGCCAGACAACGTGGTGATGGCCATGGTGCTCCCTGCCTTGGCCTTTCTGACAATTTTCCTAAGCTCTCATGGGACAAATGGAGAGCAGATGTCTGTTCTCTCTGAAATATTAATCAATCCTGCTCCTCTCACATCTCATTTAATCCTTTTTGTTTTCTTCAAACTTTCAATTTTTTATTTTGTGTTGGGGTATAGCCAATTAACAATGTCATGATAGTTTCAGGTGAATAGCAAAGGGACTCAGACATACATATACATGTATCCATTCTCCCCCAAACTCCCCTCCTATCCAGGTTGCTATATAACACTGGTATCTCACTTAATTCTGAATGTTGAAGAAGCATGACTTCAAGGACAGAAACTGAAAAAGAAAAGAATCGATAAATCTATGTAAAATTTAAAAATTTGTACATGAAAAGCCCTAAGAAACATTAAAAGACAAAGTACTGAAAGGGACAAATTATTTGCATGATATATAACAAAGATTCATATCCTTGAAATTAAATTTTTCATGTAAATGTAGAAAGAAAAGATAGACACCTTGATATTAAACTGGGTCAAGGTCATTAAAGGACAATTCACCAAAAAGAAGCATGATTGAAAAAAACTATGAAAATGGAGTTGACTTATTAATAAGCAAAGGAATGTAAATTTTAACATAGATGCATTTTCATCTTGGTGGACAATTTCTCAGCATGAATTGGAAGCATCAAAAATATTCATGTTTTGACCTAGCAAGTCCACAAGAATGATTTTTATCTTAAGGAAATAATGAAAGACTTACAGGACTTGGCTAAAATGTATACCTTGTAGAATTTCTTATAACTCAAAATTGCAGATGATTTAACTATTTGAAAGGAGGAAACCTGTTAAACAAATTATGATATGAACCAATATGGGGAGAAAAAGGTCACAATAAACAGTATAATCCTATTTTTGTTTCTTAAAAAGCATGGTGTGTTGTTTGTGTATCTTTTGGAAGAACAATCACTAGGGTGTTGGTCTCTGAGTGGTGGGATAATGCCTGTTGTTCTGTTGTTCTTGGTTGTTGTTGCTATTCTGACATTTCTAAATTAAACATATATTCCTTTTCAATTGATCTCTTTTTCATTATAAGTAGACCTTCTGCTTAGGTAAAAAATCCCAGGACCAAAGATGGGTGAAGTTCCTGTCCTTGTATGTGTGAGCTTCGGGGAAAATCTGCTGATGACTCATTCCAAATTTTCCCTCTCCATCCTCACTGCCTTCTGGGGGCTGTCTCTTGCTTTATCTTCACTGACTCTTCTTATCTAAATTAATACTCCCAGGGAAATAGTCTAAGAGAGCAAGAAGCAGGTGAAGGGGTAGAAGACATTTTCACAGATCTATCCCTGGCTAGCGAAATATCTTCCTGTTCCTGCCGTCCCTGCGCGGTGTCAAGGGAAAGCTCTCGAGAGAGAATCAGATTCTGTTAACACCTGGGCTGTTCACATCCAACCGAATGTCCTGAATTGTCAGATTTCAGAGCAGCAGGAAATTCAGGAAGGGATCTTGTCTCCTTTCCGCATTTCAGTTGAGGGTCTTGAGCCCATGGAGTTTCTAGGGTGTTCCTGTCCCCCTTGTCCGAGTCAGCAGCCTAATCCCCAGGCTCTGGGACACTGTCTGCTTCCTACTTCAGGGTCATCTTTGCCTCTCACCCTTTATGTGCCCCCTCTCATCTTAGGAGTCCCTAAATCCAGCTTTGCCTTCCTGTTTAACATCCGTCTCTTCTCTTTGGGACCTCTGCTTATGCCCTCATTATGCCTTCCCACAAGCTCAGGTGAGAAATGTGAAACAGGAGGCAAGCAGGTAGCATTTTATACTAAAAACTGAGTATGTTGTGGCTTCAGTGCCGATGGGAAAGGCCACATGTGTGAGTGTTTGCAGCCTAGTCCTGCTGGTACTCGGCCTCACATTAGCATTGCGTCAGCATCAGTGCCAGGCAGACCCTGGGTGTTCTCTCAAAGGCGGCCTCATGTAATCAGCCACCCATGTAGTTCCAAGGTGGGAGACCTGCGTCTGAGCACCAAGTCCATTGCCAAGTGTTATTTCCTCTGGGTCAAAAACTTGAGTTTCCTTTTCCTTCTGTGTTTCCCATCCACACAGCAGACAGGAGAGAATCAGCCCACGGACACAGTTCTGTGTGAAGTCTGGATGCCTGAAATGAGAGTCATTGAGACTGGAAGTCCCCCATGGGGGTAAATACCTCTGAGAGAAGATGACATACGCATTTGTCACTAACCGTATAATCATGTGATTACAGAGAAGCGAGTTTTGAGCCAAACCAAGCCGGCCCATGGGTACCAGTTATACAGATCTAGGCAGATAGGGCCTGCTTGTGAGCCTCAGTTTCCACATTCTCAAGCTGACTATGAGTCAGATGAAGTGATGAGTGTTGGGCATCTAGGGCAGTGCCTGGTCCCTAGGAGACCCTCAACAAACATCAGCTTTCTTTCCTGTCTGCCATTACACTCTGGATAAGGGGCCTACTTAAGAGAATAAGGGAAGGGACAACATTGAGACACTTTGCATTCAGAAAAAAGTCAGGAAAGCTGGAGGCTTTCAAGGCTGCTGAACACTTTCCAGCAAGAAAGGGGGGGATTTAAGACTGACAAGACCTAGGAAAATATGATTTTTTAGGGCACATATTGCTTTTCTCTGCTTTTTATTTGTGTAGCCCTCCTTCCCTGTATTTATTTCTGAGGATTGCTTAGCCGGATCACCAGCAGGGCCTGTGAGCTTGTGAACTGAGAAGCGGTGAAACAGAGCCCTTCTCAGCTGCTAGGCTTGGGGACACGAGCCCAAGTCACAAGAAGCTGGTGCTGGCTGAAGAATAGAGGAAAACAGACTGAGGGCCAGCACTTTAGGAGAGCAGGAAGGAGACCTCAGCTGGCTGAGCCCTGAGAAGGGTCCACAGTGGCTGGAAGTCCTTACAACTCTCCAACAAAAAGCAAAACATAAGAAATGCTGGTGGCATGAAGAGCTGAATAGGGAAGGTGAAAGTAGGTGTGATGTGCTTGGATTTGAACTGGAAGACCCAGTTTAAAGACAGTTCTGACTTTGCCTACTTGCTAGCTTTGCCCCCTCCCAGCCGCTCTTTGAGCCTCGGTTTCAATGAGTCTGAAATGGCAAGGAGGGGGAGGGGCAGTCATTCTGCTTGCTCAGTTTTGCTCAAAAGGTTGTGGTGAGGGCTAGATAAGGTAACCAATGAAAATCTTACACGTGATGGCGAGAGTAGCCATCAAAAACTTATGGGGATCTGTACCATTTTAGAGATGCAGACATAGAGAACAGATATGTGTGTGTGGAGGGTTGGGGAGGAGGATGAATTGGGATATACATTGTGTGCTCAGTCGCTTCAGTCGTAACCGATGCTTTGTGATGCTATGGACTGTAGTCCACCAGGCTCCTCTGTCCATGGGATTCTCCAGGCAAAAATACTGGACTGGATTGACGTTTCCTCCTCCAGGGGATCTTCCCCACCCAATCTATCATGTGTAAAATAGGCAGGAAGCTGCTCCACATCACAGGGAGCTCAGCTTGGTGCTCCGTGTGACCTAGATGGGTGAGATGGGGGACTGGGAAGGAGGCTCAACAGAAAGGGGATATATATATACATACAGCTGATTTCACTTCATTGTACAGCAGAAACGAACGCAACATTGTAAGGCGATTATACCACCAATTTAAAAAAAACCTATGGGGAAATCATCAAAAGGAGGTTTCTGGGCTTAGTTCAGGCACAGCCAGATGCCACTACAGTGCAGTCTCTTCAGAGTCAGGTGAGATGAGCAGAAAAGAAAACTGGCACCAATCTGAGCACCAGGATCCAGCAGCTCCTGGGGCTGCTTTCCTCCAAAAGGATCCTCCGGCAAAGCTGCCTGCTGCTGCCACCCTCTGGTCACAATCTGAACTGCACCCTTGCTAATTTCACTGAGGATGGTTAGAACACAACCTTTGCATATGAACAGTATTTGTATAACGTTTTTGTTTACACTTTTCCCCTCTAAAAAATTATATTCTCTCATCCACACAATATCCTTGCACTGGAAGCATTTTCGTAGATGAATAGACCAAAGCTTAAAGAATTTAAAGCTTCCTTGGTGGAGACTTAGCCAGGAGGTGACCCAGATTCTCTGATCCAAGAACTGTGTTCTTTCTGCCATTACTATAGTAGGTATCAGAATCCAAGGATGGGGTTCTCCTGACATCTTTTCCTTATCCCAACCCCTCCTCCATGGTCCCAAACTACCGATAACCCTCTGTGTCTGAGGTTGCCCATGGGCAGGGATGGTGAAACTAGAAAAAAAGTGAGCAGGGTACATGGTGCCCCAGTCCTCCAAACAACCTCAGATGGATGAAGGAGGTGAGACATGCATCCGGAGGTGAGATAGGCATCCATGGACTCCGGTACCCGTGAGAAGCGCTACAGACAGGCTCAGGTGGAATTCATGGGCGGGCAAAGTGGTTCCAGCTGGGAGAGGTGATGCCTGAGCTGACTGTTAAAAGGCTAACAGGGTGCAGGTTCATCAAGGGGTCAGTGAAGGAAGCACAGATACAGACAGACTTCAGTGAGAGGACAAGAGGCATTCCTGTTTGGCTGAGAAGAAGGCAGTGATGCTGGATGTGGAGACTGGGCCAAGGATGAAATTCTTCCTGCTTTGTAAGGCTACCCATTCTTCACGCTTTCCACTTCACTTGTGTAACCAATATTTACTGGGCCAGGCACACATTCAATTTGTTTCTAGGGACAATAGCAAAACTAACACTTGGTCACATAGCTTTGAATTTATTCAGTGAATATTTATTGACTGCCTACTTTCCCTGTGCCAGGTACTCTCCTGGGTCCTGGGATGTATTCCCTACCCACCCACCCCTCAAAGAACTTACATTCTACTGGAGACACAGACAGTATACAACATTAATAAGTAACATATAAATAAGCATTTAGATGGTGAAAATTAGGGAGAAAAATAAGGAATGAAGGGGGAGTGTGGGCTGGGTGGAGGGTTTGCACTCTTAGAGAGTGTGACCACAAATATCTCACTGAGGAAGTAGCGTTGGGTAAAGGCCTGAGGGAGGGAGGTGGGGGGGGGTGGACGGTGAGACCGCAGCCTGTCTGGGGAGCGGGGTGCGAACGCAGACAGAGGTGTTGGGGTGGAGCAGCGGTGGACGGGGTTGGGGGGTAGGGGGAGAAGAAAAGGTCTAAGAGGCAGAGGTGAGACAAGTCATAGGCGGCTTTGCTCAGAGCAGAAGCAACTCTGGGCTGTCCGCCTTGAAGTCCCATTCTTTCTGCAGGGTTAAAACAATGCGAAAAGAGCCTGTTCTGCAGTTTGACTCTATAAATTTGACAGGGGTGTGGGGAGGTGAGGCCATGGGGTCCTGAGATACACAACCAACCATCACAAACTTAGTGACATAAAACAACAACCGTGCTATTGTGATCCCAGAACCTGTGGGCACGATTCTTCCTGAGCTGGCGCATCTGGAGCCTCCACTGGGAAGGGATGCTGGGAGAGCTGGGCCTGGGAAGAGGCAGGTCCAACAGGGCCTGAAGCCTGCCCTGGGAGGGGGCTGCAGTGCTGTCAGCCAGAGGAGCCCCGTGGCCCTTCCCGGGGCAGTGTGAGGGATTCCTTCTGAGACCAAGGGGCCACCACGAGGGCACGAGGGCCTGGCCTCCTCTGACCTAGCCTCGGGAGTCCCAGAACATCCTTCCCACCACTCAGATGAAGGAGTCACAGAGCTCAGATTTCAGGGGAGGAGCTCCATGTCTTAAGGGGAAGTATCTCAAAAAAAGTAGCAGCCTTATAAACCACCACCACAATGAACCTTAAGGCAGGTCAGAGCAGGAGAACTGTAGACATGAGCTTTGGGGTTTGGTTTTGTTAAATATTTATTTATTTATCTTTTTTGCTCTGATGGGTCTTGGGTGAGATCTTTAGTTGCTGCATATGAACTCGGAGTTGCGGCGTGTGGGATCTATTCAGAGTTCCCCAACCAGGGATTGAACCCCGGCCACCTTCATTGGGAGCACGGAGCCTTACCCACTGGACCACTGAGGAAGTCCCAACATGAGTTTTTAATAAGGATGAAGTCCCAAGTTATAGTTAACCCTGTGCTCTAGCAAAGAGGTCTACTGCCTGTGTGTCTCTGGGCCTTTAAAAGATCAAGCCCTGATGCACATGGGAGTGTGTGATTCACCATAGCCAGTATATGAAAACAAGCCAAGTGTCCATCAGCAGATGAGTGGAAAAATACATTGTGGTATACGCATACCATGGAATATTTTTCATCCTTTACAAAGAAGGAGACCCTGCCATTTTGACAACACAGATAATAGCAGACATTACACTGCAGAAGGACAAAGGCTGCCTGATTCCACTTGTGCGAGGTACCTGAAATAGTCAAACACATGGAAGCAGAGAACACCACGTGGCCGCCGGGGGCTGAGGGAAGGGGGTGACAGGGAGTCATCGTTCAGCGGGGGTGAAGTTCCGGTGACGTCAGATAAGTAAGGTCTGAAGATGAACTCCACAACACAGTACCTGCAGTTCACAATGCGGGAGTGTGCACCTTAACATGTGTTAAGAGGGCAGATCTCACATTGCTTTCTTTTTCCCCAGCTTTACTGAGAAGTACTTGACCTATAACCTTGTATAAATTTAAGGTATACAACCCAATGATCTGATATGAGGGAATGTTGGGAAATGATTATCATAGTAAAGTTAGTTAACAGCTCCAACACCTCACTTAATTATCTTTGTGTGTGTGTGTGCCTGTGGTAAGAAGATTGAAGATCTACTCTAGGCAACTTTCGGGTACATGATACAGTATTGTTAACTGTAGTCACCAAGCTGTATGTCAGATTCCCCAGAAAGTATTCCTTTTATGACTAGAAGTTTGTACACTAACATCTCTCCATTTTCCCTACTTCCAGCTCCTGGCAACCACTATTCTACTCTCTGTGAGTTTGACTTTTCAGATTCCACAATTAAGTGAGCTCATAAAGTATTTGTCTTTCTCTGAATTATCTCACTTAGCATAATGCCCTCAAGGTCCATCCATGTGGCTGCAAATGGTAGGATTTCCTCCTTCTTGTGGCTGAATTATATATTTTCTGTAGCAGTTCATCATTTAGGTTGTTTCCATGTTTTGGCTATGATAAATAATGCTACCATGTACTTAGCGTGCAGCTATCTCTTTGAGTTAGTGTTTTTATTTTCTTTGGAAATAAACCCAGACATGGGAATTGCTGGGTCACACAGTAGTTCTATTTTTAATTTTTTGAGGAATCTCCGTACTATTTTCCACAATGGCTGTACCATCATGCTAAGTGTTGTTATGACAGACACACAAAGGGACACAAGGGAACTTTGGGAGATGTTGCTATGTCTGTTACCTAGATTGTAGTGTCTGTTATCATGATCATGGCATCATGGATCTCTGCATATGTCCAAACTTTTCAAGTTGTGTACATTAAATATGTGCAGTTCCTTGCACATCAATAAAACTGTTCAAAAGAAAAGAACAGTTCCCCGGGAACCGGGGGTTACATCCTAGTTCTTCTCCACTGTGGGCTGTGTCTATAAACATACAATTGGCCCTCCTCTTTCTCCAAGGGGGATGGGGCAGTGTCGGGGGCCAAAACTGTGCCAAGTATGTATTAATAAGCTCTGAACCATATTGGCAGCTTTGTGGTTTTCTGCAGCCTTTTGCAGCCTGGAAAACGTTTTCCGATTAGAAGCCCCTGCTGTTTTATCTATTACACGTGAAACCGAATAAGTCTCCACACGTCCACTGGGAGTTGGGGAGTAGCATCAGAGTGTGCAGCGAGGGGAAAGGAATTAAAAAGGGAGCTAATGTCATCCGCGGGGAATAGCGGGTGGGAGGCGGGGGTGGGGGGTTGGGGATCGCTCCAGAGGAGAAGAGGCTGCGGAAGGATTTTTGCCATGTGTTGCGGCCACTCAAGCAGAAGCACGCGCCTGCTGTCCGCGCGCCCCCAACATATAAAAGGCAGCTGCACGGAATGTTACACATGGGCTGACTTACAGGGAGAAAAATTTTTATCTCACAAGGCAGATTTGATTTCCCGAGACCATATGCTTGCTTGTCTCTTTCCCGAAGAGCCCACGATCTCATGCGGGAAAAATTCGGTTTTATTGGCTCTCGGAGAAGAGGGAATTGGAAATGTTAGCTAAATAGAGACCGCATGGACCAGAATCTCTAAGCACTCCCCCGGGGCTGTGGAGGAGTGTCAGGCTATGAAACTGCAGATCCGAGGACAGAAATGCAAAACCGAGAAGAGCTGTGGCTAGGAGCAAGGCAGTGTGGGCTCTGGTCCCTGCTCTGTTGCTCATGGCCTCGGAACCACCCTCTGCCTGTGATGTGGGGAGAGGACAGGATTTGCCCCGTTTATGTTGCAAAACCACCCTATAAGTGTTGCATAAGGCGCACCATATGCGACACTGACTTGGGACTTAACAGGGGTGATTGCAGGCCAGATATTGTTATTATTAATATTTTAAGACAACTTACAATCTGACCAAAGCTAAGGGATTTGTCCACTTTTTAAGCGACTATTACTTGAACCCTGTATTAGGACCCTCTGTCTACAAGTGGCATAAAATCAAATGAAAATGCCTTATTCGTAATAGGGAAGTCATTAGTTCATTCATTCATTCAGTCAGTAAGCTGACAACACTTTGAGTCTCTGCTATGTGCCAGTTGCCTTTCTAAGAGTTGGGTACCCGCTGCAAACTGAATAGCTCAAATTTCTCATAGGATGTGTATGCTAATGAGGAGATACAGATAATAATAGCCACAAATACATGTAGTTTTTCAGGAAGTGATGAGTGATATAAAGAAAAATCGAGCAAGGCAAGGGATACAGAGTGACAGGAAGTGCCACTTTAGCGAGAACTGGCCAGAGATGACTAACTGGAAAGGCAGCAGCTGAGCAGAGCTGTGAAGGGAAGAGGGAGCAAACTGTGCAGAGCTCTGATGGAAGAGTGTCCCAGGGGGCGGGGCCAGCAGGTGCAAAGGCCCTGCGGCGGAAGTCAAAGGCCAGTGAGCATGGAGTGGGCTGAGCTAGAGCAGGAGTGGCGGGAGATGAGGTCAGAGGGGAGCAGGTGGGTCATGCAAAGCCTGTGAGTCAGGAAAAAGTTCTTGAAGCTGAACGGAGAGCTTTTAGAGAGTTCTAAGCAGAGCAGTGGTATTATCTGACCTATGGTTTTAACAGGATCACTCAGGCTACCTTGTAGAATAGTGCACGAGGGCTGGGAGTGGAGGCAGGGGTTCAGCCTGCGGGTGTTGCAGTGGCCTGAACCTACGGATTGGCAGGGAAGCAGCAGACATACAACGAGGGGCTGGGTTATGGACGTATCTCAAAGGCAGTGCGGGTGGGATGTGTTTACAGCTTGGATGCAGGCTTCCCTGGTGGCTCAGTGGTAAAGAATCTGCCTGCTAAGCAGGAGACACAGGTTCGACCCCTGGGTCTGGAAGAAGGAAATGGCAACTCACTCCAGTACTCTTGCCTGCAGGATCCCATGGACAGAGAAGCCTGGTGGGCTATAGTCCATAGGGTCACAAAAGAGACAGACATGACTTAGCAACTAAACAATAACAGTAGATCTAGAATAGTCCAACACAATTGGATCCATGAGCTCAAATATTAAAACCAAGACTCGTAGCCTTTCCGTGTCTCTTGGTTCTGTTCTCTCCTGTGTTGGCCTCATTTTCAGGTAGGTTCTTGCCCATGCTGGTAAAGATGGCCACCAACACCTATGGCCCATAAGCTTGCACAGAAAAGTAAGGAAGCTTTTGTTCCAAAGAATCTTCAACAGATGCCCTCTCTGGTCTTATTGGTTTGAATAGGGTCCTGTGCGCACACCAAACCAAGGAGAATGACCAGGGAAGGGAATCACGTTGACTGGGTTAGGCTGAGCCACAAGCTCCCTTCCTAGAGCAATGGGTGGAGTTAGCTTCTCCTTGGTGCAAGGGGAGCTGCAGGTAAAGGACCAAAAATCAAGAGTGGCCGCTGAGAGGAGGGGGCTCGGTGTGGCGTGGCTTCCACTACGGGCACTGCGTCCAGGGAGACTTTAGCAAGGGCATCTCAGCAAACAGGAAGAGGTTTACAACGGAGATGCAAACTGGCGAACTGTTCCATGTGGAGGCTGAGGGAGAGGGGAGGCCAGAGGTAATTCAAGAATAATTTAAGCAATGTGTTCATAGACAGGAGGGCCATGGGATCCAAGTATGTTTGCATTGCCAAGGGTTGAGATGATGAGATAGGTTTTGTCAGCTGGGACACAAACAAATGACTGACCACAAGCCAAGGCAGAATGAAAGAGATGTTAAATAAGAGCCATGAGCAAAAGGCACTAGAGAAACTTAAAACTGAGGTGCCTGCAGTTCAGAAATGAGAGATGGACAACACTCAGGTAGACTTTTAGATGAGGAACGATGTTTCGCTGTCACTGATGCCACGCACTTAATTATCTACAGCCACTGGCCCTGCTAGATGGGCAGCATCTTTGCAGTCATTAGCTTCCCCAGCAGTCCGTGCCCTGAGCTGCTAATAGGTGGCCCATCTGACTGCACAGCTTCCTCTCCCGCTTTGCCTCAGGCACAGCCTTCTGTACTAGCCGCAAAACAGCCAGGGGAAGAACCACGAGCAGCTGAGGGGCAAATAGTACTTTGGCTGCAGATGGAAAACTGGAGAAACCTGGGTGGTTTTCAGGGGAGAAACAGGTGGCAAAGGAAGAGGCCCACCCATAACTAAAGCCCAGGCCACCCAGCACTTCTAAAGGGGAAGCAAAATACAATCAACGCAACTTCCTCCAAAGACTGATGAGAGAGTCACAGAGAAACCCACTCCCATGTGTGGAGAAAAAGGGAGAGAATTAAATGAGAACACTCTGCATCAGTTAAAGCTTCTTGGGAAAAAGATAAGAGTGGTGAAAAATCAGAATTAGATCACACCAGCCAGAGTAATTAAGGAGAATAAGATGCGCTTTTTACAAATATCAGGGGAAAGGAGATTATGGAGGGGAAATAAGACTTAATAAATGCAGAGGACCATGAAATTAATGATGACCACAAATGACTAAAATACCCAATTCATTCTTTGTTAGCCTTTAACTAGGAAAACAAAGGGAAGAAATTGAGCAATTAAAAAGCAAGGACAAATTGAGAAAAGAATGAAGTAACTGCTGGCAAGGAGGAGGTGTCTAGCCCCAGGGTCCTCAAACTTTACAGGCACTTTTTTGGGACCCAGCACCTAGGGTTCATGTGTCAGCCCTAGCCTGGCACGTGCGCTAGGCTAGTGAGCGTGGTGCCCTCATTTTCCTGAGTCTAATGAACTGATGGAGCTGAGGAAAGGGAGACAAGTGAGAGGTGGGAGGAGAGACTCCTAAACTGAGTTTGGAACCATTGTAATTGCCCCAAACTAAGTTGCTGGACCTCAGCGTGGTCGCACCCTTCCCCTCCCGCTCTTCCTACCCTGCTGCAGGTCCTCTGTCCTTCAGGGCTTAGTATCCAGTGTTTAGTGCCCGTTTCCTGGTGTATTCTCTCTTGAAGAGCCCACCCACAAGACTGGCCTGTTTCTGGGAATTGGGAGGAAGTATGGAGAGCCTCAGAGGTAAAGAACCTGCCTTACTAATGCAGGAGACACAAGAGACACGGTTCAATCCCTGGTCGGGAAGATCCGCTGGAGAAGGAAATGGCAACCCACTCCAGTATTCTTGCCTGGGAAATCCCATGGACAGAGGAGCCTGGAGGGCCACACTACAGTCCACAGGGTCACAAAGAGTCCAACACGACTGAGCAACTTAACAGCAACATGAAGAGGCTAGGGTGGGCTGACCAAGCAAGAGTGACTTCTTTTTTGCTTAAGTGAGGAGATCAAGTTGATTTCATAACTTGCAACCAGAAGTCCTGACTTACCCTGCCAACTTCTACAAAAGGTACTGGAGATAGAAGGGTATACCGTCAAGGGCACTGCTCTCAGAGAGCTCGTGGCCCCATAAAAGAGACATCACACATACACAGATCCTTGGAATACTGTGTGATGGATGCAATCATGGTGGACATCTGGAGGCAGTGTCCCAGTGAAGTCAGAGGAGGAAGCAACTCTACTCAGGTGGACCAGGGAAGGCTTCTAAAGTCTCCTGTGCTTACTTCTGACAGATGCCTGGGACGTTTGACACGTGGCAGAGGAGCGCTCTTCAGACAGCAGCAACCCAAGTGCTAAGGACAAGAGGCACCAACAGCGCGTGGTAAGTCATTCCCTTTTGCTTCTAAATCTTTCCAACGTCTCCTTCCTCCAGCTGCCTCACATTCTCTTGTAGTGCAAATATTTCTTGCTAGAGAGAGTGTTTTAGAAATAGATTAAACTTTGAGCTAAACTCAAGCGTTAGGACATTTCACCTCCCTTAACTGCGTTTCAAAAAGGACTGAAGTATGAGGTCCGGGCTTAATCAAACAATGGACTTCCTGACTTGGTGGTTATAGAGGTTTGGAGGGAGTTGATCGGGGGCGCTCGAGGGCTGGAGAGCCCCGTGTTGATGACCACTTGCTGTGTCCAGATGGCCCTTAGGCCCCTGGAAGCGCACAGCAGCACCTGATACACCTTCTTCTCCCCCTTCCTTTATTCAAGAGGTGCCAGCTGAGCACACAGATGTGACTCTGCCCTCCCAGAGACCAGCGGCTCACAGGAGGCTCAGATCACCCCAGGAATGAAGGGCAGCTGCCAAGGGGAGACATGCTGGGAAGGAGAGGCATGGGCCTTGTGACCGTGGACCCAGGGTGGGAGGCCCAGGAAGATCGGGGAGGCCTCCCTGAGAAAGCTCCACTGGCCTGGGGTAGGAAGGGCGGGTGCCCAGCTAGGCCAAGTAGGTGGGAAGAGTGGTTCCCAAGGCAGAGAGAAGGGCAGGGCAGAGGCCCATGGTGGGGGACATGGGGGTGGCAGGAAGGTCGCGTGGTCCGGACTGAGGGAGCGGGGACTGGGGGAGGGGCTCAAAGTATTGGGTTGGCCAAAAAGTTTGTTTGGGTTTGCTTGTATGATGGTATGGGAAAACCCAAACGAACGTTTTGGCCAGCCCAGTTAAGACTGAACTGGAGAAGTACACAAGTGCCAGGACAGGTAGGGACGAAGCTCAGATGCTTGATCCCAAAGGCAGTGGGACACCACTGAATAGTATGAGCTCTGGCTCACCGGAGGGGTTCTGATTTGTGTGAGATAGACTGGAGGGAGACGTGTGGAATAGGTTCAGATTCAGATGACAGAACATGGGTGGAAAATGGGCAGGATGTGATGAGTGAGGGACTGAAGATGGTGGTGTGGGGTGGGGATAGGGAGAGGAAGGTATCACATATCCGGATGGTCGGAGGTGCCACCAACCAAGGTGGGGACCCGAGAGGCAGACTGTGGCCTTACCTGCCTCAGCCCCCCTCATTTCTATGCATGGACCTTGCCAAGGACCATTTGGAGGCGCCAGCTCTGTCACCACTGCCCTGGCTGGCCTCCAGACCTCCACTTTGATCCTCAGCAGGACGCCTCGTGGCCGCTGCTTTCCCCGTGGAGGGAGAGAGGCATCGTCAGGCAACAAAACCCTGAAATCGAGGCTGCTGCTGTCTTTCTATATTGTTTTACCAACTTGCTTTTTATCCCCCCTCTGGTGGGAAGACGGGCTTCCCAGGTGGCACTGGCAGTAGAGAACCTGCCTGCCACTGCAGGAGACGTAAGAGACATGGGTTCAGTTCCTGGGTCTGGAAGATGCCTTGGAGGAGGGCGTGACAACCTGCTCTAGTATTCTTGCCTGGAGAATTCCACGGACAGAGGAGCCAGGTGGACTACAGGCCAAAGGGTCTCAAAGAGTCAGACATGGCTGAAACAACTTAGCATGCACGCTCGCACCCACTGGTGGGAAGACAAGAGTCTAATGATCAAGACAAGACCTTTAAAAGGAGCTATCGACTTGGCAAAACATACTGAAGAGTTACATGATCAATCAATCACACACTGTTAGAATTGAAAAGAAACTTAGTGGAAAAAAAAAAACAACAGCAACAATCTCTTCCAGAGCAACTTGACAGCTGTTAAAACACCCTCTGCTTCAGCATTTCCAATTGCTGGGAGCAAACTGTCTGAACGTACAGCCAGCTCAGTTGTCAGAGGGCTCTGATAGCAGGAGATAGGGTTTTCTTGTATTCAGCGGGAATTTATCTCCGAGCAACTTCCACCCATTTGTCTTGCTTCCATTCTTTGGAGGCAGAGCAGGTCAACGTCCCTTTTAAAATGTGGTGCCCAGAAAGCGACATAAGACTCCCAATGTGGTCTGATTTAGTTAAAGCCCTGTAGGAATTTAGAGGGGAAAAAAATAAAGCCACTGAGTTACCAACTTAAAAAAAAAAAAAAAAGACAGTCATAGAAAGCGCCCATAAGCAGAACCTTAGAATCATAAACTAAAGGGGAGCCTTTGAAAACACCCAGCTGGTCCTGTTCCCTAAAGAGATCACACCTAAAGCTGTCCAACCCAGAGACAAAAAGCTGACCTATTTTTTTTTTAACATCTCTGAAAGCAGGAGTTTCATAGATTCCAAGAGGCTCCTTCCAAATCAATCATGGTAAAATATTTTCAAATCAGTGTTTTCTAGTAGGCTAATTTGTTTTTACATTTTCCTCTCTTGCTATTATCTCTCCTACCCCATAAATTGTCTTCCTAATGAAGCTGCTTATTGTATCATTTTCTGGGAGTGCATGTTCTTCTGCTCCTTCTGCTTCTGTTTCAGTTCGTACCGCATTAATTAACTGCACTTCCTCTATTATTTTCCTCTTTTTTGTATGGGATCCATGCTATTTATCCTTACACTGTTGCATAATGCTTTGTGTGATGGATGTGTTCTCAAAATTGTGCGCAAATCTAATCTTTGTAAATTGAGTCTCTTCAATTAGAAGTGCCTTCCAAATGCATTTCAAGTGTCATTATTTTGAGGCGCTCTGTGGGAGGCGGCCTGGTAGAATAGGAAACACTGGGCCTTTGGAGCCAGGAAACCACCCAGGTCGGAGTCTGCATCTCACAAGCTGTGTAACCTTTCCTGGTTACTTAATCTATATGGGCCTTGGTTTCTAATCCATGAAACGGAAATAATAATGCTGCCTCAAATGTTGTTGGAAAAAATAACTAAGCAAACTAAAATCTCTGCAACCCAGGAAATAGATACCTCTTCCTATCTCTAAAGTAGAGAATCCTTTTTCAAAGAGAATAATCTTATCAAAAATCTATTTTGCAAATTCAGACATTTCTGATTGTGTGTGTGTGTGTGTGTGTGTGTGTGTGTGTGTTAGTCACTCAGTCGTTTCTGACTCTTTGTCAGACATGCCAGGCTCCTCTGTCCATGGGATTTCCCAGGCAAGAATACTGGAGTGGTTAGCCATCACCTTCTCCAGGGGATCTTCCCAACTCAGAGATGGGACCCAGGTCTCCTGCATTGTGGGCAGATTCTTTACCATCTGAATTACCAGGGAAGCCCCTCAAACACTTCTGATGACCCCTCCTGAAAGCGGAACACAGCATATATTGATTTTAGTCTCTGATTTAGGAAGCTTCTACCAAACTTTATCTTGGGTTCTGCTCTTGGACCCCACCCTGTTCTGACTGATTTTCTCATCTGGTCCATAACAGAAGTTAACACCTGCAGCTTCTACCCAGCAGGCTTGAATTTCTGAAGCCCAAGACATGTACCTCTGTTCTCACTGTCATCTACATGTGTCCTTATGAACATCTTTACATGCCATTTTCCAGATTATTTGAGCCTTTTTGGTTTCCCCAAAGTTCTTCCTCAGAAGGGTAGGATTTTGCACTCATTCAAATCACCCATCTCTCCTGCCTGACTCTGAGTTCCTTGAAAACTCATACCCACAGGCCAAGCATGGTGCGTGAATGAAGGGCTAGTGAGCTTCCCTGGGAAGTTCTTCTGCAGCTTGACATATGGAGCAAGTCACTTCAATTCTCCATTTATCTGTAAGATGAGAAAATATAATGATATTAGTGGTTTCCAGGCTGGAGTTCCTAATCTTTAGGGATCCACAGTGAGAAAAGTAGAAAACTACTCTGAATGCTTTTAAGAGTTCAGAAGTAAGTGTGTCAGACTTCCCTGGTGGTCCAGTGATTAAGAATCCACCTTGAAATGCAAGGGATACAAGTTCAGTCCCTGGTTGGGGAACTAAGATCCCACATGCCTTGCCACAACTGACACCCGATATAGCCCAATAAATAAATGAATAAGTTTTTTTTAAAGTGTGTTTACCCAGTTAAGGCTGCCCTGGTTCATGTAAACACTGTCTCTTGATCTAGGTAGAGTGACATCAGTTCTCTGCAGTATAGTCATGTTGCTCAGCATGTGCATCAGTCACGATTCTTGGTTGTGAAGAACAGAAACCAAGTCTGATTGACTAAAGCAAAAAATAAGTGCATCGGAAAGATGTCAGCTAGCTCCAGAAGAAATGCAGGGACCAGGCTCTGGAAGTGGGCAGTAGCCAGAGAAAGCTGAGCAATAAGATGCTGAGCTAAGGTCCCATCAAAGGAGCAGCCTGGTGGGGGTGCCACTGGACATCAGACACTGGCCCACGGGAACCACCATTCTAGGGCAGAGGATGCTGTGGGATGGATTCTAAACCATAGCGGTGGCTTTGCGTCACTCCAGATGCAAAGTCTCAGGTGAGACCATCCTGTGGGCTAATGTTAAACTTTCTGTGCCTGTGTCCAGCTGTTAGAGGACCGGGATACTTGCTGGATACTTGCTAGTATCAGGTCTTCAGAGACTCCATTGTGTTAGGAAAATCCCCCGAATACAGAGACAGGATCAGCTGTTGAAGAGCCCCCCAGATGGCAGATATCCACAGTGGTTGTAATGTTTGTCATGGTGAGTAATCCAATAGAGTTTAATCAGTGGAGAAAATTTTATTTTGAAACATAGGATCCATAGAAGAAAAAAAGTAATAAACAGGCTTGATGATTAAAAAAAAAATTTTCACTATATGATTTCTAATGTCACTCCCAGGCTTAAGTGCCCCCTGCAGGCAAGATAGAAGAATAAGAACTGAACTGATTTTTCTCCAGCTCTTAGTTTCATCAAATACAGTTGTTCCTTGGTATCCAAGGGGGATTTGTTTCAGGATCCCCTGTGGATACCAAAATCTGCAGAGGCTCTAGTTCTTTATATAAAAGGGTGTGGTATTTTCATATAACCTATGTGCATCCTCCCTTTCATATACTTTAAATCATTTCTAGATTACTTATAATATCTAATACAATGTAAATGTTAGGTAAACCGTTGTAAATACAATGCAGATGCTATGTAAGTAGTTGCCATTATAAAGCAAATGCAAGTTTTGTTTTTTGGAACTTTCTGGAAATTTTTTTAAAAAATATGTTTGATTTATGGCTGGTTGAACCTACAGATGCAGAACCTGTGGCTGTAGAATTTGTTTTGCACTGACTGTTCATGTCATAAAAGCCTGGACTTACAGAATTAATCACTGCTCAGGAATAATTAGCCATAGTTGTTATTAGGTCCTGATATGAGAGAAAACAAAAGGAACAATGTCGTAAACATAATACTGAGTTTTCCTTTACATAGAAGAGATCTGGAGGTGGGCAATCCCAGCTGGTATGGTAGTTTCATAGTGTTCATGAACCCAAGCCTCTTTTGTTTTCACTCTGCCATCCTTAGTAGTTCAGGCTTCTATCTACAAGTACATTTCTTCCAGGGTGCTGGAGCTCCAGCCAGCATGTCTGCATTCCAGAAAGGAAATAGGAGGAAGAGTGAAGGAACAAATGGCAAAAGGGCACATACAAGCTGCCTTTGTAAGACTTCCTGAAAGTTGCACTTAACAATGTTTGCTTACATCTTATTGACCATCTTTAATTTCAGGACAGTCTGGGATACTATGTTCTTTTAGCTGCGCACATTGCCACTCAAATATTGAGTGGGAAGCTACAGTCTTTGCCTCCCCAAGGAACTCTCAAGGTAATCCGAGGTAGTAAGAGGTCTGCTTCGGTGGCCATCAGCTCTCTGCAAGTTTATAGGTATGAATAACAAGAAGCCTCAATGGGGATGATCAGTACAGACACCCTAGGAGCTACCTTTCTGAAATTCCTGGAAGCAGGTTGTGGGTCCTTTAAGGAGTTTTCTAGGGAATAACAAAAATAGTGAACATTTGTTGAGAATTTACCTTCTGCCAGGTGTTGTGTGAAGTGCTTTATCTCCACTTTCTCACCTCGGTCTCACAGCTACTCCATGAGGTAGGCACAACTCTAGCCAGCCTACAAATGAGGGAACCAAGGATTAGTGGCAACAAGCATCTTTCCCAATCACAGTTAGTAAATGGGAAGCCAGGGTCAAAGCCTGGGTCTGTCTGCTCTGGGGCCTAATACACACACACACACACATACACACACACACACACGCAGTAGCAGCTGTGCCGTCCCAAACGGTGGTTGCCAGCCACAAATACACTTAGATTTAAATTAATTAAATGGAATTAAATTAAAAACGCAGTTCCCACTAGCCGCATTTCAAGGGCTCAGTAGCCACATGTGACTAGTAGCTACCATATTGGATAGTGAACATGCAGAGCATTTTCATCCTCACAGACAGTTCTATTGGACCCCCTCGGGCTACAGGAATTGGATCATTCCTGGATTCCAGCTCTCATCATAAATAAGGTGATGATGTATTCTCATCCTTTCTCTGGCCTCCTTTCCTGTTTCTGTTGCCCCCATCTTGTTACACATACAGCTGAGCCTTGCAAAGAACGAAAGAAATTCTGCAAAGGAAAATATCGATGCAAGTTGGAAAAGCAGTGGTGTGTGATCTTTGGGCTGTTATAATACTTAACTTTGGGACTGAGGAGCCACTGTGGAGGGCAGAGACGGCCTAGGGCGGAGTCTGCAGTCAGCTCAGCTTACAAGGTGACTGCTAGACTGGCCTGAATTCCTGAGCACTAAGCTACAGCCTCCTTATTTTCCCCTCTTTTCTTTAGCTCTTCTTCCCCCCTCCTTCCCATTTTGTCACATGCCAAATGCGCTGTCATTAAACCTGCTCTTTTAAAAGGTTGCAAAGCTCCCAGCTGCTGCGAAGTCAGATTTTTAAGAACACATTTGCATCTTTTCTCAGTTGCTGCTTTAATTACACATAATAAAGGTATTTAGTTGGAGAAGAATAGCTGATGAGCCTGCCCTATCATAAAAAGGTCTTGCCAAACGCCATTTCTTTTGTCAAGAGAGAACTTGCTCAAAGACAGTGGAAAGCTGTGATTCACTCCTCTGCCATGGTGTTACCATAAGAAATTCGGTTCATTGGGAGTGGCTGTCGCACAGACTTTAAGCAGTGACAGAGCTCTCAGCCGTGTTCTGCAACCACCACCAACGCCTGGACTAGAAAGGTGTGACGGGAGAAGAACGGTGCCATTTGTGACTGGTTTATCAGGGTCAGGAGGCCTCCTGGCTGGACCTCCTGTTTTTGCAAATAAAGCTTTATCAGGAGATTAGTCATGCTCATTCATTTACACATTGCTTTTGTTTTTAATTATAGGCCTGAGATGATTTATTTTGTCTTTGACCTGGAACTTTCTCTCTCTCTCTTTTTAAAAAAAAAATAATTTTATTTATTTATTTTTGGCTGTCCTGGGTCCCCGTTGCTGCACATGCCCCCCCCCCCAACTCCCGCCCCCAGCCACTGTGAGCAGGGGCCAGTCTCTAGGTGCTGTACGTGGGCCTCCCACTGCGAAGCACAGACTCTAGGGCTCACGGGCCTCAGCAGTTGCCACTCCCCAGCTCCAGGGCATGGGCTCAACAGTTGGGGCCCACGGCCCAGTTGCCCTAAGGCACATGGGATCCTCCCGGGCCAAAGATCAAACCCACGTCCCCTGCATTGGCAGGCGGCCTGAGCCACCACTGAGCCACCAGGGAAGCTCCTGTTGACACATTGTTTATAGCAGCTTCTGTGCTAATATAGCAGAGCTGTGTAGTTGCTGCAGATACTGCCTGTAAAGCCCCAAATACCGTCTGCTCCTTCCCCAGTCCCTGGCTTAGAAGGCGGGCGTTTGGGGCAGATCAGAGGTCTCAATCCCATCCTGCTTGGATGTCTCTCTGGAAGGATTTTCACCGACCCTGCCCCCTACCTGGTCCAGGGTACCATCACCTTGCCCCTGTGTGACTGCTCGGCTTCCCACCTACCTGCATCCCTCTTGTCCCCCGCAGTCTGTTCGCCACCCTGCAGCTTGAATGTCCCTTTGAAACATAAGCCCTTTCTTGTCCCTGCCTTGCTCAAAGCCCTCTAAGGGCTTCCATTTCATAGCAAGTGTGCCTGTTAAGTTGCTTCAGTCGTTTCTCTGTGTGACCCTGTGGACTGTAGCCCACCAGAATCCTCTGTCCATGGTGCTTTCCAGGCAAGAAGACTAGAGTGGGTTGTCATTTCCTCCTCCAGAGGATCTTCCCGACCCAGGGATTGAACCCACGTCCCTGAAGTCTCCTGCATTGGCAGGCAGGTTTTTTACCACTAGCGCCACCTGGGAAGCCCATTTCATAGAGTCAAGTCCAAAGTCCTTGGACAACCTGCCAGACCCCCCCCCCCACCACCCCCTTTACTCAACCTGGCTTCCTCTGCCCCACCCACACCAGTCTCCTTACTCACCCTTGAACTGCCAGCCCGTGTCTCCACTCAACCAGGGGTGGCCAGCTGGCCCCAAAATGCCTGTCCGCAGTGTGCCTTGTTGCCAGTAGAGGGCAACCCAGTCAGACCCCTGGCTTCCAAGGGTGGCCTCCTGACTGGTTCTCTCTGCTAGAAAGTGATAGAAAGTTGTGCTTGTCACTTCCACTGCGAGTGCAGGTCTTAAGAACTGTCTGCACCTGCTGCATTCCCCATATACCCCTTAATGGAGTGATGGCTGAGACCCTTGGAAAACAGGAAAGCCACAGAATAGGAGGCCTTTGAGTCTCTGGACCAGCAGCTTAACATGGAGCTGGAACATGAGCAGGAAATAAGCATTCATTGTGCCATCTGTTTAGTGTGCAGTTTTAGATTTGTTTGTCATGACAGCATCGCTTGGACCAACACAGGGCCTTTGCGCTTGCTGTTGCCTCTTCTTGAAAAGGTTTTACCCAGATATCTGTGTGGTTTTTCACTTCCTTCAGGTCTCTGTTCAAACACCATCTTAAGCGAGAGGCCTTCTCAGATGATGAAAGCAAATCACCTGCCGCCGTAGCGCTATCTGCCCTGCTGGTACTGTTTTATTTTACTTCACAGCTCCCATTGTCACTGACATAGTCTGTTCACTAGCTTACTGCCCAGTGCCATGTGTTTCCAGGGCTTGCTGCAATGCCCTCTCCAGTGTAGTGGCTCAATAAATGTCTGATGAATGAATGAGTGAACAGACCAAAAATCTCAAGAGTCCGTGGGTAAAATAATAAGGTTTTTATTTGTGGGGTGGGGAGTTGAAAGGATGTGGGATGATTCTCTTGCAGTTTTTAACACTGAGTAAATTATTGTTGTTGTTTTAGTCACTAAGTCATGTCCAACCCTTTGTGACACAATGGATTATAGCCCATCAGGCTCCTCTGTCCATGGGATTTTTTCCAGGCAAGAATATTGGAGCAAGTTGCCATTTCCTTCTCCATGGCATCTTCCCAACCCAGGGATCGAACCCATGTCCCCTGCATTGCAGGCAGATTCTTTACCCTTGAAGCCACCAGGGAAGCCCAGGTAAGGTGTTAATTGATGCCAAAATAAATGCAGACATGGTGTGTGGCGCCCCTGCTCTCCTGGGGATGTGGGTACAGGTGGCAGCACACCGTGAGGGCTGCTCTGTCACAGAGAGCCCAGGGTTTTCAGCATCTCAGGGGATGGGTATCAGAATTAGGCTGTGGGGTCAGGGAAGCTTGCCAAAGAAGGTGACAGGTGAAGGAACTGGCTGGGAGAAGCCGGAAGAAGGGATTCTGGCTTACAGAAGACAGGAGGCTTGCCACAGACTGGGAGGTTTGAGGAGCCCTGAACAGTCTGATCGGAGAAGGCAGTGGCACCCCACTCCAGGACTCTTGCCTGGACAATCCCAGGGATGGAGGAGCCTGGTGGGCTGTGGTCCATGGGGTCGTTGGGAGTCAGATATGACTGAGCGACTTCACTTTCACTTTTCACTTTCATGCATTGGAGAAGGAAATGGCAACCCACTCCAGTGTTCTTGCATGGAGAATCCCAGGGGCGGGGGGGCCTGGTGGGCTGCCATCTATGGGGTCGCACAGAGCCTGACACGACTGAAGAGACTTAGCAGCAGCAGCAGAACAGTCTGATGTGGTGTGAACTCAGGGGCAGGAGGGAAGTGGGAGTAGGAAAGGGCAGAAAGGCCTGTGGGCCAAATCCTGTGCAGACTTGCTTGTTATGCTAAGAAGCTTGAACTGTATCCGAAAAGCGATGGGAACCAGGTAAGAGAAGGCCAAGTAGAAGAAGGGCATAATCAGGCATGCATTTTATGAGGCTCCTCCTGGCATCAGCCTGTAAATGGGCTTGGCAAGGGCATGAGACTAAAGGCCAGGTGAGGCAAATATTCAGTGATGCCCTGGGGTGGTCCAGGATCCCAGCCCCTCTCAGCTGGAAGACAACACAGACCACAGGGCCTAGCCCTAGCCAATGGGAACCTGAGAAGCTGTTTCTACTTTCTTCTTCCCTGTGCTAGGTGAGGGGGTGGGTACCATCTGGGTCTAGTTTCCTAAAACCATGGGTTCCAGGGAAAGGCAATGGCTTCCGGCAGTGGCATCTCTGAATTCTTATTGAGCTCTGCATCCTACTTCCCTCGCCATCCAGCAGGTACCCTGCAGGGATGGTGGACCTTGATGCATCCCTTCCACAAGCCAGCAGCGTGAATGTGCCCAGAGTCTTGGGGTCCGTCTGAACAGAGGATATTTGGGATGCCCCCTGGGCACTCAGGTCTGCCATGTCATACTAAGTGTTTAGAGTCTTGGCACCTTAGGGGTGTCCAGAGAGGAGACATTTAGATGATGCAACTGCATTCCAGATGCACAGAGTTGGCATTTTCCAGTTAGGAGAGGCCAAGGAAGACAGAGAAAGTCTGCAGGGGGTAGCTGTGTGAGCTGAGTCACTCAGTCATGTCTAACTCTTTGTGACCCCATGGACTGTAGCCTGCAAGGCTCCTCTGTCCATACGATTTCCCAGGCAAGGATAGTGGAATGGGTTGCCATTTCTTCCTCTGGGAGATTTTCCTGGCCCAGGGATTGAACCCATGTCTCCTCCATTGGCGAGTGAGCTCTTTACCACTGAACCACCTGGGAAGCCACCAGAGGGTAGCTATAACTACCCAAATGTCAGCAATAACCCTTCCAGATTCTTGGTTTGCTCCCAGGCACTTGGCTTCCAAGTGGTAGCATCCACACAGCAGTAGGACTCTGGATGTGTTCATTTCTGTCCTCTCCTGAGCTCACCCCCTCACCCCACCCCACCCCACACACACGCTGCTGTAAAGCCCTTACTGAAGTTTCCAGGAATGGCAGGAGGGTGGATGGGATCTCCCAGTGTTGGAGCTGAGCAGTGGGTGAGCAGCAATGCTCATGGATTCCAACAATGACTCATGAAAGCTGAGAGAGGGTCAAGTCAGCCCTTGTTCCTCACATGGTTTGTGCTGCGAGCAAGCCTTCTGTGTTCGAGGAGTTTGGAGAGCTGCCAGGCTGAGGTGAGGAGTACAGGCAGTAGGTGTGTGAGTGAGGTTGGAAGCAAAGGAACCCATATGGAACATGTGACAAGTGCCTGAAATGGGGCATTATTGCTCAGGTCTCTCTATTACAACTCTCTGTGGCTCTTGTTATACAAGGGTGGCATGGGAGTTTGAGTTAGACCCTTAGAAGGGCCAACAAGTCATGCAAATGAGTAAGGTGGGCAGATGGTGACTGCTCTCCATGCAAAAGGGGAGCTGCCCTTCATCTCCAGTCATTTGTTGCCGTGGGGCCCTGGAGGCCGAGTCATTGGATCTTTTGATTCTTTAAGGGAAGTGCAAGGTTCAGATTCTCATGGGCTACCTCTTCTATCTGTCACTTTTTCTAGGTTGGACTGTGGTAACAGGCAGCCCTCAATGTATCAGTGGCTTGTAACAGTGAAGGTTCATTTGATTTCTTTTTGTTTGCTTGTCTTTATCGAACTTGTTACAATATTGTTTCTGTTTTATGTTTTGGTTTTTTGGCAGAGAGGTATATATCTTGGGCTCCCCTAGTGGCTCAGATGGTAAAAAAATAAAACCCACCTCCAGTGTAGGAGACATGGAGTTGATCCCTGGGTGGGGAAGATCGCCTGGAGAAGGGAATGGCTACCCACTTCGGTATTCTTGCCTGGAGAACCCCATGGTCAGAGGAACCTGGTGGGCTACAGTCCATGGGGTCACAAACAGTCTGATACCAGGAAGTGACTAACACTTGCACATGTGCACCCTCTGCATCGGAAGGCAGTCTTAACCCCTGGCCTGCCAGAGAAGTCCCATAAAGGTTCATTCCTGTTCTTGTTACTTATCAGCAGGGATGGTTCTGCTCTGCGTTTCCTCTTGTTCAAGGATTCAGGCTGAAGAGTAGACCTGGTCCTAGAACTGCTCCCAGGGAAATTTCTGCTTGCACCCTGTCCCCCAAAGCAAGTGTTCTGGCCAAGCCTGAGTGACTGGGGAGAAGGGTGGACGCCCACCCACCCCTACCTCCCATGGGGAGACATAATTGTTCACATGACCACTAGTGGGAGGGCAGAATGGAACTGGGACAAGAAATGATCTCCCCCCTCCTCCGTTTCTAACAATTGGCAACTGCATCAAGAGCATCATAAAAGCTGGGCAGAGACAAACACAGGGAACCACAGACCACAAATTTGTAATTTCTAATTTATGGGGTCAGATATGGAGTGGATAGTCTTGCTGTCTTCCTGAAACACAGACCCTGGCTCAGACTCCCCTTGATAGTCCTCTCAAAAAGAGAAAAATGGTTACTATGCCTTCACAATAGGAGTGAATCTATCCTGGCTCCTAGTAATCACTACCTCCTTTTATAGGTGCTCATAAATTCCCTTTAAACAATTTTTTCATAAATGCTACCCAAGGTCCAAGTTGCTTATCATTTGTGGCTTTTAGAATTCAGCGTTTATGTTTTGCATTCAGGACATTTGCCTGGGTCTAGTCTATGGCACCCAGTTTTGCTCTCCACAGAACTCAGCAATGACATTGGCAAGACCTCTTAGCACTCAAAGGTTAAATGGTTTCGGGCCAAGAAACGCGGCACCATTTCTAACAGTAAGAAGGTCTTTTAGTTTCCCAAAGCTATTTCTTTCTCATAAGTGTGTCCTGCCTGAAACTGAGATCTACTCTTTTTCTTTTTTTTTTTTTTGAGAACCATGTGAGTAGAATGTGAGGAAATTGTCATTTAAACCTGCATCCTTTTTGGTTCAGAAAAAGATGGTGAGTTGAATCCATCTGGATCACACCTGGTAGGTCATTTTGTAATGAACACATGCAAATGAGTACCCTGTGTGTGCCCTTTGGAATAATTATAAAGTCATCATTAATCTGGATGTGGTTTTAGGTTTGGATGATTAATGCTTTATTTTGAGAGTGTGTGTTTTGGTATATGATGGAGCCAGAGCTGAGTTGCTATGACCTTACTTTCAGAGAAGGGGAAAATATTTCTTAATTCTGTATGAATGCAATGAATTACAGTAGTTGCTTATTCTTGCAGAGTTGAGAGGATGTTTTCCCTGAGCAATCATTTGTGAGGGGCTGAGGCCCAGAGGCCTGCAAGGGACATTCAGGCAAAGTAGACCCCCTCTCCAGAAGAGAACTAAGGATGCCCAAAGCAGCGTAACTGGGGTTGATCATTCCTGTCCCTCACATGGCATTTTTCGAGACTGATGTCCTCCACACCCCTTGGATTACTGTGTTCTGATGGAAATGTTCCCCTGGTCACCACAGGGCAAGATGGCAGGCCTGGTGTGAGGGCCGGCTTTTCCAAGGGAAGAGATGGGCCATCAGCAATCACAGAGAAGGGCAGGTGCTGGGACAGGCAATGAGCACAGGGAGGCTGGCTCTTTCTTGGCCTTGGGTGGATTCCAGGCAGAGCAGGCCTGACTCCAGGGCACTTGCAAATGGGCAGTTGCACTGACTCCTGCCAGGCGGCAGGATGGGAGCCACATAAGGAGACAAAGCAACTTGTCCATGCAAGAAAGAGCCTGGCCAAGGGGTGACACGAAGCTGTGTGTCCAGGAAGAGGGCCATGTCCACCCTGGCGTGGGGTGTCCCTGCTGAGAGAAGGCAGCCTTCTTCACAGAGGTACCAACTGACCCACAGGCCCACAGGCCATGCCCACTGTGGGGGTCTCCTTCTTGGGGAGGGTAGAGGGGATGTTTTCTTTCTGTTTCATCAGCTGAGCACACCCTTTACTTCCCATGAAAGTATCTTCTATGTGCAAAGCCATGGCCTGCTCCTGGCGGAGGTGGGCGGGGATAGGGTGTATTTTTGTTGTTATTTATACGAAAGAACTCCTAAATCTGGGCCTGAGAACTGTGAAATTAGCAACATCTTTTTAACTGTCGTTAGTTTTTCTCTACTTTGTTCTTTTATTTTGGAGTGTGCAGTCAAGACTTGCTGAGCTTAGAGATTTGATGAGCTCCATCTCTATGTCAGGAACTGTTCTAGACCCTGGGGAGGCGTAAGTGAGGAAAACAGAGCAGACAGAACTCCCTGCCGGTGTGCTGCTGGTGCTCTAAAGGAAGGATTGATCAGTCTCAGTCCTGCTCGAGGCAAGCAGGGGATGCTGTGTCCTGCGCTTTGGTGGGGAGGCAGAGGCGAGCACGGCATGCCCTGTTGAAGGCTTGCCTGCTGGTAGCAGCAGTAGAATGAACTAGCTGTGGCCTGCAGATGGCCAGTCTGTAAGGGTCATTAGCAGCAGGCGGAGATTTGGGGCAGTGGACAAACATTTAGATCCAGGCGCTCTGGGCATCTCAGAAATATCCGAGGAGCACTCTGAGGGGGCTCAATCCCACTGGGTCATTTAGGTGTTTAGCGGCCATGTGAAGTCTGCTCATCAAAGTCTATGTGGCTTCATTCCCTCTTCACACGTGCTCAGTTGCTCAGTCATGTCCAGCTCTTTGTGACCCCATGGACGGTAGCACGCCAGGCTTCTCTGTCCATGGGATTCTTCAGGCAAGAATACTGGAGCAGGTAGCCATTTCCTTCTCCAGGGCATCTTCCCGACCCAGGGATCGAACCCACGTCTCCTGCTTGGCAGGCATATTCTTTACCAGTGAGCCACCTCGGACTCCCCATCTAACCAGCATTTATTCTGTCTTTTCCAGTCTGGACATCAGTCTTCTTGGCTGAGAGTTTGGAGGCAAAGTATAAGTTGAGGAGTTCTGCTTTCTTGCCTTCATCTGTTAAAAAATACAATCGGTCCCAATTAGCCTCCTTTTCCTCTTGAGCTGTCTGCTCACTGAGAGCCTCTGCCCACAGAGACCTACCCAACCCTTCTTTGGACACTTCTAAAATCTGCTTTCCCGACAGGTTCAGAGCCCTCATCTGGCCAGGCCTTTGCAGAAGTGGGCTCCTCTCAGGGACGTCGTCGCTTGCACTTCTGCATAGCAGGGTGCCCAGAGTCAGGTGCAGGAGAGCTGTTCTCGTTTCTTTCCTCAAATTAGGAAAGATGAAGCTGTCAGCAGTTCGAGGAGAATGTATCCGACATCCTGTGTCCAGTAGAGCGAGATTTCTCCGCTATCTTGCCGCTGCTGCCAGAAGGCTTGCTCAGGCCTTGGAGCCCCGAGGGCAGCACCACCACATGTGAACAAACAGGCATGAAAGTGACGGCTCAGCAGCAGACGGCCCCCAGGTGGAATTCCATGTCAGCCTTTTTGTCTGCAGCCTCGTACCCACTCGCCTTGTCCACACCCACCCAGTTCATCCCGTTCCAGTTTCTGGGCTCTGCTCCTGGATTCCTCCCTCAGACTGTGTCTTACTCTCTAGGTTTGACTCACTTGTGTCACCTGGCTTCTGCCCTTAGCTTGGCCTTGACTGCATTTGTCTTCCCTTGACTCAATCCATTTTGCATCTAGTATAGCTCCTGCTCCCAGTGCATACCTGGCTGTTTCCTGGCATGGCTGGCTGGGCTTCCAAGCCTTTGATCCTTGCTTCCAGGGAACTAGACATGCCTCCCCACCCCGACCCCAGCCCAGCATACGGACTGTGAAGCTTCTTAGGAGCATGTCCTCCATTTCTTCCATCTGGTTGCACAGCCCAGAGCTCATGCCACCCTTGCACCCCCTTCCTCTCCCACCCTACCCTATCCTCCAAGGTAATGAAACCAGTGAAGTCACATCTGTCTTTCTGAGCTCAGATCTCAAGGTTATCTTTTTCAGTACCTATTCTCTCTACCCTGAGGTACAGACTTCCAAGACTGTTAATTTGATTCTCCCTGTTTATTTTGTTTCTGAGAATTATCATACATTTCTTTCATTCTCCTTGTTGCTTCTGTGTCTTTTATTTTATCAGGTTCTATGGTTTTGCTGCCCTAGCTCTTGGTTTGTTTAGGATGTCTCTTGTTTAAAAAAAAAAAAAAAGCAGACAAAAATTTGATTCCAACAAGCTCAAGCATGAGGAAAATTTGTGGACTCATGTAACCCAAATGGGGGAGGTAGGAATAGTTTTGGGCATCAGCAATGACTAGAACAGGGCCCAGGCCCTCAGGACTCTCTTCCTCCCTCTCGCCTTTGTGCTGCAAGACAGAGATGAGCTGTTTAAGGGGCCCTTCACCCAGCAATTCCCTTCTCACATTTTCTAGCTTTGCTGTTGGACAGGGCAGGACTTGCTTCTCAGTTATGAAAAAAAAAAAAAAAAAATCCTTGAAAGCACCAGGTTTGTGTCTTGAGTGACTGGGTCATTCCTGAGACCAAGAACAAAATTGGAAAAGGACTTACAGAACCTCATCTTTAGGAGTAGGAGCGGAAGTTATAAACAACAGATGACTGGTCCCAAAGAAAAGGAGGGGTAATAGCAGACAAATGACAGATATCCACTAAGACCAAGATTACATATATCCTGGCTCTGGCCATCCCATATCAGTTCCCCTTTAAGCTGTCTTCCCAGTAATGATCTTCTAATCCATAAGACTAGATGCAATTCCGCCTTGGTGTATTAGTCAGGGTTCTTGAGAGAGCAAATAAGAGAGAAAAAGAGAAGGGGAGGAAGATTTATTTTATATATAAAAATATTAACTATAAGGAATTGATTTACATAACTATGGAGGCTGAGAAGTCCCACAGTCTGTGGTCTATAAGTTGGCTACCTAGGAAAGCTGGTGGTGTAGGCTGAGTCTGAGCCTGAAGGCCTAAGAAACCAGGAGAGATGATTCCAAGGGTGGGAGAAAACTGATATCCCAATTCAACAGTCAAAGTGGACAAAGAGAGAATTTCCACTTCTTCTTTCTGTTCTATTTGGGCCTTCAGTGGATTAGATAAGGCCCACTCACATTGGGGAAGGCAATCTGCTTTACTATATTCACTAATTCAAATGCTAGTTTCTCCAAGAAACACCTTCACAGATGTACTCGGAAACAATGTTTAGCTAAATATCTGGGCACCCTGTGGCCCTGTCAAATTGATACTTAAAATTAACCATCAGATTTAGTAACCTGATTAAGGAAATTTGGACCCCAGTACCAAAAGGTTTCTGTGGGTTAAATGTGGTGGGAGTATGTGTTGGGAATGATGGAGAGTGAGAGTAGAGATGGGAGAAGATCAGATGACATTACAGTTGTTACACCCAGCTCAGCTGGTCCAGACCAAGTCTCCCACATTTTCACTGGCATAAACCAACTCAAATACATCTTTGCACTTTCATTACAGCAACAAGCAGCATTGGACATGGAGAGAGGTGTTTGGTGCTAGAACAATGGTTTTCAAAGCTTTAAACACAACAGGACCCACTGTATTTATCTCAAAAGAAGCAGCATGCAGAACCCCAATATATAGAACAGACAAGAGCAGAGCTGCCTGGGAACACTGGCTTCCTCAGGACTCAATGAAAAAGCACCTGTAACAGAAGAGACATGTCACGCTCTCTGTAATTTCCTTTGAAATGCCTCAGCATTGACAGTGTGACTTGTATGTGTGTGTGATTTAGATTTAATCTGCACCCAAGGATTGCTCTGACTGGGGATGCATACTCAGGGCTGACTAGCTAACATTTACCAAGAAAGCCATACTTCAGAGGCAAGAACTCTGAGTTCTTCAGTTACCATCAACTCCAGTAATTATCATCAGTTTGATGATTAGTATAATGAATACTAGAAATGCTCTTTGTTGGTGATGTAAGTGATGATCAAGAGAAGAGAATTAGATAAAATACTATAGAGGGTCCCCACAGTGTAAGAACAGGATACAAGAATCCAGCAAGTGCTTGCTTTTCACCCAGGCTCAATTCCTATATAATCATGGGTAGAGATGCTGATTCAGAGGATTCCTGTTTGTCTGACTCCAATGGGATGCTTAGCAGCAGTCAACCTTTAGAATATTATCATCTGCTTCATACAAGTTTTCCATGAAATGTCCTGTCAGAGCACCTGAAAGGACATAGACTTGTGTCCCCATTAAGATTACAAAACAAGTTTTATAATGGTCCCTCTGCCTGCCTAATAATGCAAGTTTGTTATACGAAGTAGAACTGCCCCTGACTCTTGCCTTTGCGGTGATCTGGTAGCAAAGTGCAAACATCTTTGCACTTTCATTACAGCAACAAGCAGCATTGGACATGGAGAGAGGTGCTTAGTGCTAGAGCAATGGTTTTCAGAGCTTTAAGCACAACAGGGGGAAAACAAAACACGAAAGGGAAAAGCAAACATCTTCACCAATCTAATGTTGAGTATGACTTTTATGAGGCCTGAGACATACATCTTGAGGGTCTTTTTTGAGAAACAGCATTAAAAATTATAAATACAAAATACAGAATGGAAAAAATAATAGATTTTGAATTTTAAAAAATAAATAAGGGTTACAAAGAATCCAAAAAAAAAATGAAGTTTTTAGTAATTAATAGCTAATAGCAGCTTTAGAATTATATTCCTACATTTGGGGGCTGTATACTCTCTGATGGGCTTCCCTGGTGGCTCAGAAGTAAAGAATCTATCTGCAGTGTGGGAGACCTGGGTTCAATCTCTGGGTTGGGAAGATCCCCTAGAGGAGGGCATGGCAACCCACTTCAGTGGGAAATCCCATAGACAGAGGAGCCTGGTGGACTACATTCCATGGGGTCACAAAGAGCCAGACATGACTGAGCCACTAAGCACATATTCTTTGATAGCCTCTTCATGTGACAATTATTCTGTAATAGTTTCAATAGACAGAATAAAATAATTTAGTCCTTCCTCTAACTTGCTGATCAAAATGTTTTGTTTTTAGTTTTTAAATGCACCAATACACAACTTCATTGGATATGTTCACTATAGCTCTCACACAGAACTTGTGCCCTGTAAATAAGGAATTCTGATCAGTTTGATTTGGTATAATTTCTTCAAAAAAGAAAAATGCATGAAATGTTTATAATTGTATAAACTGTATACAGAGCACATTCTTAACAAAATTTCTCTTATTATTGATGAGGACTGAATGCTCCAATCACAACTTTGTATGTCTTGATTGGGAGAATTTTCACAGATTATCTTTTGGCATTGCACAGTTAAAACCTTGTATCCCTCCCTCTCTCATATCCATGCTCAGTGCCATAGAACCTGTTCTATTGCAGTAGGCTCTCTGGTTTCCATCTTCCCATGATGTCAATGGGTAAGTTTGCCCAGTGGATAGTGAGATTATCCCTGCACAGGACAAATAGGAATAACTTAACTATATCTGAAAATGTTTGCAAACCACACTAATATATCCCACTAAACCTAAACTAAACCAATTCAACTTTCCTTAGCTACATCCCCCTAATGCCCTTCAATACCACCTGATAAAAGGAGAGATTGGCTGGGGAAAAAATCCATAAAGAGGAGAGAGAGTCCCTTAACTGATTGTGGTTCAAATATATGTCCTTTACAAAATGTATTAAAACGTTCAAGTAAACAGGTTGTTAGGGACCTTCTCATCATCTTGGAAGAGGCCCATTAATTGAAAGATCTTATATTTAGCTTCATTTCTTTCATAGTACATTGATTCTGCACCAAACTATTGAGGGTAACTAATATTTACTCAATTAGGAACAGCCAAGTTGGCTTAGGTGGGTTTGCAACAACGGGAATGAATGGAAGACAGACTTCTTCCATTTATAAGCTCTTGCTCAAAACAGTCACATATACATAAACTTTTACAGAACTCCAGGGCCATAAGTGTAATTTAATCTACTAGAAACTATTTTCAAACTATGACAAAGGATTAGAGAATAAAGAGGGGTGGATAGATTAACCACTGGAGATTTTCTGGAAAGGATGAATTTTAAGATAGCCCTTGTAACAGGTGAGACACAAAAATGAGAGGGGAAGGTGCATTCTAGAAAGGCATATAAGATCCAAATACACTGAAGAACATCAAATTGTGTAAAGGAAACAGTTTAGGATTGTCTGAAACAGAGTGTTCATGAAAGAGAGCATAAAAACTAAATTTTAAAGAACTGTTTCTGGTCATAGTGAAGAAAGTGGTACACAACTAGTCCACCAACTGTAAACAGTTAGGAAACTATTGAAATGAAAGAATTGAAATGAAACTATAGAATATGAAAGAATTCTTTTCCAATGTTGAACATCAGGTGTTTCAGGACTAGCATTCCTGAAAGAAGAGAATTGAGTGAGGTGAACTCTACCATAACCTTGGCCTTTTATTTTAATACAGTTTCCGGACCAGGATGCAGGAAGGGGGGATCCACACAAAGTATGAAAGTCTCACTGAGCTGAAGAGTCAGAGATTAGAGTTTGGTAAGGTTAGGACAGCTGGAAATTGTGCTGCATTCCAGAGTAGAAGAGCGACACAGAGGAAGTGCCTCAGAAATCTGCAGAAGATCCCTGTGAGTCTTTGGCTGAATAATAAGATACATATATTTGAGGTTAAACCCCACAAACTTAGATAAATAACAACTAACAAAGAAAGATAAACTATGAGGAATTATAAGCTAAACAGCTACCAGAGCTCACACAAGTTTGGAAGATATTTTATTATAGTTCAGACTAGACAAAATGAAAAGACCTTGTTGAATACCTGAAGCATTCAGGTGAAATTCCAAAAACAGTACATCTTACTAGTAGGATTAAACTAGTCCTAGAGCAAAAGCTACCCTAAGCCCTAACTTAAAAAGCTGCAGTTCAGTTGTCGTGTCTGACTCTTTGCGACCCCATGGACTGCAGCACGCCAGGCTTCCCTGTCCATCACCAACTCCCAGAGCTTATTCAAACTCATGTCCATAGAGTTGGTGATGCCACCCAGCCATCTCATCCTCTGTCACCCCCTTCTCCTCTCGCCTTCAATCTTTCCCAGCACCAGGGTCTTTTCAAATGAGGCAGTTCTTCACATCAGGTGGCCAAAAAGTATTGGAGTTTCAGCTTCAGCATCAGTCCTCCCAATGAATATTCAGGACAGATTTCCTTTAGGATGGACTGGTTGGATCTCCTTGCGGTCCAAGGGACTCTCAAGAGTCTTCTCCAACACCACAGTTCAAAAGCATCAGTTCTTCAGTGCTCAGCTTTCTTTGTCGTCCAACTCTCACATCCATATGGAAAAACTACAGGTTTGACTAGATGGACCTTTGTTGCCAAAAAAATGTCTCTGCTTTTTAACCTGCTGTCTAGGTTGGTCTTAACTTTTCTTCCAAGGAGCAAGCGTCTTTTAATTTCATGGCTGCAGTCACCATCTGGAGTGATTCTGCAGCCCAAGAAAATAAAGTTTCTCACTGTTCCCATTGTTACCTCATCTATTTGCCATGAAATGATGGGACCAGATGCCACGATCTTAGTTTTCTGAATGTTGAGCTTTAAGCCAACTTTTTTACTCTCCTCTTTCACTTTTATCAAGAGGCTCTTCA
This sequence comes from Antilocapra americana, assembly GCA_007570785.1. Taxonomy (NCBI): domain Eukaryota; kingdom Metazoa; phylum Chordata; class Mammalia; order Artiodactyla; family Antilocapridae; genus Antilocapra; species Antilocapra americana. The sequence continues at coordinate 4,498,425 of ML661955.1, forward strand.
GTTTTTCTTTGATTTCTGCCATAAGAGTGTTGTCATCTGCATATCTGAGGTTATTGATATTTCTTCTGGCAATCTTGATTCCAGCTTGTGCTTCATCCAGCCCAAGGTTTCTCATGATGTACTCTGCATATGAGTTAAATAAGCAGTTAAATAAGTTAAAAAGCTTCAGAGGGATCAAATTGATCTGAAATTAAATGAAATTCTTATCAGAATAAAACAAAACACTCTTTAAAAGGACACAAGAAAATGTAACAGTGTAACATTTGCAACAGTCTGCATCTAATCAATTACTAGACATGACCAAAACAAGAAAATATAACCTATAATGAAGGGGGAAATCAGTCAATAGAAGCAGATTTCAAAATCACAAAAATGGAATTAATAAACAAGGACTTTAAAATAACCACTATAAATATGTCTAAGGAATTAAGGGAAAACATGAACATAATGAAGAGGTAGCTGGGAATTATAAAATATAAATAAATAAATCTTCTAGACCTGATTAAAAAATAAAACCCAACACCTGAAATAAAAAAAGCACTAGGCAGGCTTAGCATGAGATTGCACATTGCAGAAGAACATAAAGAAAGTAAACAGAAAATATCCAAGTTAAAGCACATGGTGGGGAAAACTGAAAAAACCAAATGAACAGAACTTCAGTACACTATAGCACAAAATTCCCAGAAGGAACAGATATGAGTGGCAGTACAGGAAAAAAAAAAAAAACTTTAAGAAAAAAAGACTGTGATCTTTCAAATTCAGTTAAAAATATATAAACTTACAGATCTAAAATGTTCAATGAAACCTGGACAGAATAAACTCAGTGAAAACCACACAGGAAAGGAGAAAGGAAAATAGTTTTCTACATTATATGTAAAGTGATAAAGTATTTAAAGGTAAAGTATGATATATAAAAGATGTAATCTGCCAATACTTTTTGAGCAAACTCAAAAAAGAAGTTATGGCTAATAAAATAGTAGAAATAAACTGAAATACGAAAAAGTTTTCAGTCCAAAAGAAAAAAAGAAATAGAAGGGAAAAAAGTAATAGATGGGACAAATAAATCTTTAACTGAAAACAGCCATATCAATAATTACATGAAATATAAATACACTAAAATAATATATTAAAAGGCAAATGTTGTCATACTAGCAGACATACTGGGTAGAAAAGCAGGCCTAACTATATGGTTTTTAAAAGACTTTTTCTTTTACTATTAAGATATATATAAAGGATAAAAAAAGATGAATCAGGCAAATACTAATTTTAAGAAAGTTGGAGTGGCTACTTTGATATCACAAAATATCCACACAGGAGAAAACATGACAAAATATTTACAGAGGTAAAGAGAAATATTTCATCATCAAAAAAGGGTCAACTCATCTAGAAGATAAATAATATTCAATGTGTATGCAACAAAATGCAGGATGAAAATACTGACAGGACTAAATGGAGGAATACACAAATACAAAAATATATTTGGAGGTTTCAACACTCCTTTCTCAGTAATTTATACAATAAGGAAAAAAAGAAAATGAGTCCAGATACAAAGAACTTGAACAACATTATCAGTTTATTGAGCCTAATTGATATTTGTAGAACATTCTACACAGCAACTGCAAAATACACATTCTTTTCAAATACACAGAGTATATTTATCTTGGGGTTCACAGAAGAGTACATACTTGGCCATAAAACATGCTTCAATAAGTTTAAAAATATCCATATTATACAGAGTATATTCTCTGACCAGGCCACACTGGAATTAAATTAGAAATCAATAACCAAAAAACCTGCAAAATCCACAAATATTGCAACTGAAACAACATAGTTCAAAATAATCTATGCATCAAATTAGAACATATTTGGGGAAATTAGAACATGAAAATTATATTTAATAGGTATATAGCTCCAGATTTCAAAATACATGGGATACAGCTAAACAAGTGCTTAAAAGAAAACTTGTAACTTTAATGCCTATGTTAGAAAGAAAAGAAGGTCAGTGATCTAAGCTTCTACCTTATGAAATTAGAACAAAGAGCAAATTAGGGTCTTCTCCTGGTGGTCCATTGCTTAAGACTCTGTGCTTCTGCTGCAGGGGCACTGGCTCGGTCCCTGGTAGGGGGACTAAGATACCACATGCCATGCAGTGTGGTCCAAAAACACGAGTAAATTAAAACTCAGAAGGATGGAAATCATAAAAATAATAAAGGAAATAAATGCAAGAGAAAATAGGCATACAATAAAGAAAGCTGAAAAATCCAAAAATGATTCCATTGGAAAAAAAAAAAGCAGTGAAATAAAAAAGCTGGTGAGACTGATCAAGGTGGAGAAAAAGCAAAAAACACAAAACAAGTATCGGTGCTGAAAGAGAGGGCACCACTACAAATCTTATAGACATAAAAAAGAAGAGATTATTATGAACAACTTTATGCCAATAAATTTGATAAGTTAGTTGAAATGGACAGTTTCTTCAAAAACACAAATAACTAAAACTGACACAAGAAGAAATAGGAAATCCAAGTGGTTCTACATATATTAAAGAGATTGGGTTCATAATTTAAATCTTCTGATAATATAAACTCCAGGCCTAGATGGATTAAACAAGGAAGCATCAAGGGAAGAAATAGTACCACTCTTTTTTTTTTTTTTTTTTTTTTCATTTTATTTATTTTTTTTTTTTAATTTTTATTATTATTTTTTTTAATTATTGTTTTAGCCATACATTGTTATGATATCACCATGGGTTTACATATGCTTCCCCTCCGGGTCCCCCCTCCCTCCTCCCTCCCCCCCGGGAAATCTCGCTGCACCAGTCCCGAGCATCAATCCTGGGCTGGCGATTGATTAGAGTACCACTCTTAAACAACATCTTTCAGAGAAAAAAGGAGGAGGAAACGCATCCCAACTCATTTTACAAGGTCATTATTGCTCTGGTACCAAAACTGGACAATGACATTAATAGAAAATTACACATCGGTTAATTAAAAATAAATAAAAGACATATAATTTTTAAAAAAGAAAACTACAGATCAACACCCCTCATGAACATAGATTTTAAAATCCTTAAAATATTAGCAAATCAAATCCAGGAATATAATTTAAATGACATTATGACTGAATGGGTTAATTTAACGTTTGAAAATCAATCAATATAATTTATTATATTGACAGAACAAAGGTAAAAAATCATATAATCACTTAAATCAATATAGAAAAATCATGTGATGAAATCCAATGTCCAGTAGCAGTTAAAAACAAACTTTAGCCCAAGAAAAGAGACTACCTCAGTCTAATAAAGGAATCTATGAAAAATCTGAGCAAACACTACAATTTAACACTGAAAGACTCACTACTTTCTCACTAATAAGATCAAGGCCAAATGTTTACTCTCTCCCTTCTTCTCAACATCGTATTGGTGTCCCAGCCAGTGAAAGAACACGTGAAAGAATAAACAAAAAGACTTACAGACTGAGAAGACTGTAAAGAAGTTAAACTTTTATTCACAGAGGACATAACTGTGTACCTAAAAAATACTAACAAATCTACAAAAAATTTCCTACATTAATAAGTGAGTTTATAAGGTTGCAGAATATAAAATCAGTATGCAAAATGAATCAAATGTATTTCTGTATACTAGCAACAAACGTGGAACAGGACATTTCGAGTGGAATTTGCAATAGTGCCAAAAATGTAAGATACTTACGAATGAATCTAACCAAACATGTATGTGACCTGTACACTAAAAACTACAAAAAGAAAGAAAACCCTCAGCAACAGTGGGGGCAAAAACACCAATAAGCAGGCTCTGGATCCCCCACCTGGCCGCCACAACTACTTCAAAGGAACTCGGTGCTGTGTGATCCCAGGATCAGGGAAATCTCCGGGTGGGAGGAGGTGGCTCTTGGTGGTAATAGCTGTGAATGCTCCCAACTCCCCGAAGCCTAGCCCTGGCGAGGCCAAGGCAGCTCAGCACTGCCCTGGAGCTCAAGGCCCCTTGCCTCTGAGCTCTTTGAAGTCCATGGCAGAGCTGGCACCCTTCAGCTCCCACGTTGCTTATGCTGCACCCAGCTGAGCAAGACGTCATTCTGAGCAGCGCCGTGACAGTTCCATGGCTATTGCTGGGTGCGTGTCCACCAGGGTTTGCAGCCCTCACCAAGGAGAGCTCAACCAGCAGGCCATAGAAGAGCCCAGCTGGCACCACATGCCCCACCCTCGAGACTCTGAGCCCATCCCACAGTCCTTGCAGCCCCACGGACTGCAGCCCACCAGGCTCATCTGTCCATGGAATTCTCCAGGCAAGAATACGGAGTGGGTTGCCATTCCCTTCTCCAGGCAATCTTCCCAAATCAGGGATCGGACCTGGGTCCCACCACTTTGCAGGGAGGTTCTTTACTATCTGAGCCACCAGGGAAGCTTCTTTCCCCAGGAGCCCCTGATGGAATCCCCCAGCACCGACAGATGATGCCCCGGCACTTGAACACTGCAGAACTCTACCAGGGCCTGTGAACGGAGATGCTCTACTTCATCCTCTTCTATCCAGAGGGCCCTACGGCGCAGTACCTGGCAGCCAAAGTCCTAGAAAAGCAGTCGTGGAAGTTCCACACCAAATACACAATATGGTTCCAGAGGCACGAGGAGCCCAAAGCCACCACTGTTGAGTTTGGGCAGGGCACCTGTATCTGTTGATAGTCTGGCTAGAAGAAATGGGCTCTACAGAAGAAGGAAGGTTTCACCTTTGAGTATTCTGGTCCCTCCCTCCACCCCACCCCTCTCCCTGGCATGCTGATTCTTCTGCCCAGGTGAGGGCCCTGGCCTGGAAAATTGAGGGGAGATCCCAGGCCATGGGAGTCCCCCTCACTTAGAAAGCAGGGAAGGGGCCCGAGGTTTCCCCATCCTGATGCCGCAGGAGCAAGGGCTCTCCGCAGTGAGGGACATTTTTCTGGTAGACCTATTTTCATTTTGGAAAACATTTATAAATAAAAAATTTACGAGAGAAAAGGAAAGCTACACCATGCCTGTGAATTAGAAGGCTCAGTATTATTAAGCTGTCAATTCTCCTTAAACTGAATCAATACAATCCCAAACAAAATACGAGCAGGTTTTTTAAGGAGAAATCATCATGCTAAACCTAAAATATATATAGAAATGCAAAACTAAGTGTATAGTAGCCGAAACAATTTTGGAAAAGAGATTCAAAGTTGGCAGACTGAAACTACCTGAGTTCAAGGCTTGTTTTAAAGCTACCGTAATCAAGATACATTATCTGTGGCTACTTTCTCACTATAATGGCAAAGTTGAATAGCTGTGACAGGGACCATACGGTTCACAAATCCTAAAATGTTTACTATCTATCCTCGTACAGAGTTTTCTGACCTTTGTGATGCTGCTGCTGCTAAGACGCTTCAGTCGTCTCTGACTCTGTGCGACCCCACAGACGGCAGCCCACCAGGCTCCTCTGCCCCTGGGATTCTCCAGGCAAGAATACTGGAGTGGGTTGCCATTTCCTTCTCCAATGCATGCATGCATGCTAAGTCGCTTCAGTCGTGTCCGACTCTGTGCGACCCCATGGACAGCAGCCCACCAGGCTCCTCCATCCACGGGATTCTCCAGGCAAGAATATTGGAGTGGGTTGCCATTTCCTTCTCCAAGATCCTTGTGATACATGATGTTTATATATAAGACATACTCTTATATACAATTCCTGGTCCAATAGGTATTATTCCACCAATTTCTCTGTATATTTCTTTTATAGCACATTAGAATGCAGGTTGGTTTGAATAATTTTAGAAATAGTCTTTAATCCCATCTAATATATTGAAGAATATAAATTGTTGCTAAGTTATACCTTATAATTAACAATATATTGTTTGCAATATTCCTTACAGCTGCTCACAAATCTGTGGCTGAAAATGCTCTTAGCAGGATGAAAATAATTGCACATTAAATGTGTATAGTATGTAAATATGTAAATTAGGCATAATACTGTTAGGCCTGTTTTTTTAACATTTATTTTAATTTATTTATTTGACTGTGCTGGGTCTTAGTTGCAGCATGCAGGATCCATTTCCCTGAGCAAGGATTGAAACTCACCCCACCCCCTGCATAGGAGGAACAGAGTTTTAACCATTGGACCACCAGGGAAGTCCCTAGGCCTGCTCTATAAATGAGTAGCTTTTGCACTTGTTAGAGCCTGCTCTAGGTGATTAGGAAAAGCAGACCAATGAGACAGTGGGATGAATAGGTACCAATTGGAGATGGACTGGATATAGGTAGGAAAAACAAGTATTGAGAAAAGTTTAAGGCTGAGTGTTATTGTGAGTCTGAGGTTTTAGATGTAGTTGCTTTTGACCTTATGGGACAACTGTGAAGAAATATTTATTTAGCTGTCGAGAGCAGAAAGACTATGTGATCAACTTGCAGTTGCTTAAAGTAATGTGTTTCAATTTAATGAACTTGCCAGGTCATCCTGCTGGAATGTAGATTGATTCAGTAGTTTGGGGACAAGTCCCAAATTTCCACAGTTCTAAGAAGTTTCCAGGTGATTCTGATATGGCTGATTCAAGGAACAAGCTTTGAGTAGCTAATAGAAATTTATGTGTAGATTTCTTCTGGAAGATAAGGGAAAGGTTGAGACAGGGAGTGATTTCTATGCATGGAAGGACTCTATGGTCTCTTCTAGGGTAAGACTGTAAAGGGCCTTCAGTCTTAAGAAAATCTTAACGCAGAGAAGAGGAGGATCCAGGGCAATCAAGGAGAAAAAAATTAGAGCTATAAGGAAGAAAAAAAAAGAAGAAGAATCAGGAGGATTTAGTTGCATTAAGGCATAAGTGGCTTAAGTATTCCTACGGAATACTGAGCTTCAAGTAGGAGGTTAGTGGAATTCCAATATATAATTCATTCATCACATTATCTTCCCTGGTCTTCTTTCCAGTCCTCTTTTGGCTATAGTAATGTTGATGGATTGTCTGTCAAAAGCTTATCCATTCCTTTTGCTAAAAAGGCCTCTCCTTATCAATATGAGGTCCATAAGAACTGCCATGTTTTTATATGACCCCATGCCCCTTCTCTACAGTTCACTGGTCCAGGCATGAATACTGGATCCCAGTTGGGTCAGTCACAATTCTTCCCTGAGATAACTTTGGTTTCCCAAGTGGTGCTAGTGATAGAAAACCCACCTGCCAATGCAAGAGACATAAGATACGCAGGTTCAATCCCTGGGTGGGGAAGATCCCTTGGAGGAGGGCATGGCAATCCACTCCAGTATTCTTGCCTGGAGAATCCCCATGGACAGAGGAGACTGGCAGGCTACAGTCCATGGGGTCGCAAAGAGTTGGATACAACTGAAACGATGTAGCATGCATGCATGAGATAACTTGAAATGGGACTTGATCATGGCAAAAATAATTCATACAGAGTTGTTTTTATAGTGGTAAAGGTGTTAGGTACAGAATCTGCTAGTTGTTGCCAGCCGTGTTAGAACCAGCACAGGGGAAAATTAAAGACAGGTGATAGAAGAGAGCTCTGGCAGTGTTCCAACTCTTCCAACTATTCCCAAGCCCAGCTACATCCCCTTTCATTCCCCATGATTTGGTTATTAAACACTCCCTTCTGTGACCCTGAAAATTCCCCTCTTGCTTAAGTGAGTTTGAGTCACTTTCAGCAGAACTCTGACTAATAGCCAGCAAACCTTTTCCCAACATGTTTCCTCATGTACATCACTTCCCTGCAGCCTCTGCACCCTGTTGACTGAAGCCTTCCCCAGGTGCTTCCCCAGAGTGAAACCAGGCCAGAACCAGCTTCTGGACAAGGACCATAAACCCCAGCATTGGTCTGGATGGATGTGAATGTGTCACTGAACACCAGTGTACCAAATCCATGTGTTCATGGCAACAGCCGAAAAGAGCCCACAAAAGTCTAATCTTCAGCTCACTGGGCCTCGTCTCCTGGCAGATTGTTAAGACCCCGGGGCAGAGCTTAATGTGCATGACTATTTGTGATGCATGATTTCCATTCTACTCACTTTGACTAAATTAAATTCATTTTGGAATTCTCAGAGTTATTGCTTGTTGATTTTTCCCCATTCCCACTTCATATTCTAGGTATATGTGTGACCCCATGGACTGTAGCCTGCCAGGCTCCTCTGTCCATGGCATTTTTCAGGCAAGAATACTGGAGTAGGTTGCCATTTCCTCCTCCCGGGGACCTTCCCAACCCAAGGACTGAACCCATGTCTCCTCTGTCTCCTTCATTGCAGGCAGATTTTTTTAACCTGCTGAGCCATTGAAGAAGCCCATTTAGGTACATTTCCCCCCAAACTGAAAGCCACTCCCATCTCTAGGTTCTTTGGTGCCTCAGGTCCCTGGAGAGTTTCTATCCCTTGGCAGTTTGTTAGGGTTTCTGGAATGAATTAGCTCCTTCACTGCTGGGAAATTAAACACACACACACACACACACACACACACACACCCATACACAGACACACACACAGACACACACAGACACACACACACACACACACACACACACACCCCAGGCCTGGCTGAGGGCAAGAAACCCATCTCCCACCACCCTTCCACAGGCAGAAACGCTGGCATTCATAAGCTGTCACTCCAAGGAAGACAGCAGCTGTGTTATTCTATGATTTATAGAACAGATTTGCATTTCCTTGCCTTTGAAGCTTGCCTATAATCTGCCACATAAATATTTGAAAGACAGGATGGTGGAAACAGACCTAAGCAGCTTAATCGAACGCTTGGCAGGTAGAGGACTTAGGCTGGTGTTCATTTCCAACGCCCCCACTACCCCGGGGCCTCTTGGTGTATGTGTACAAAATTGAAATTCAGTATTTAAACCCAATCCTACAGTCAAAAATCCCACTTGAAGGAAAAGCCAGAAAAATGCCGTTGGAAAGCAGGTTTCATTTCATGTCTGGTCTCTTGGGCCAAAAGCCCGTTTGGTTTCCTGAAACTCTGCTCCAAGGAACAGGGGGCAAGGAGTAGGAGCTTCAGCCACTCCAGAAGGCCCACCTGTGGAAATGGGGTGACCTGCGCCCCACCCTTCCCTGCAGCAGCCAGGCAGAGACACAGCTGGGCTACAGAAAGGTGGGAGAGATCCCTACACCAACACTTCCTCATGGTGCGGAGCTGGCACATCGAGCAGAAGCCTTGTCCTGCCTCCACTTATGGGAAGAGCAACCGGGCCGGCCCTGCCACAAGCAGGAAGCCCGTGAGCCCGTGGAAGACACAGAAAGTAGTTCTATGTCTACCTTGCCCCTGTCTGTTCACACCCCGTCCTCATGTCCACAGGGAGACGTGGCCAAGGAAGTCTCTGCCACACAATTTAGGCAGATGCCTCGGGTGGGTCCCTCATCACAATCACGGTGGCTTTCCCTCACTTCACAGGCGGAGCCCACAGCTGAGCCTATTGTCCTGCAGCCTCAGCAGCTGTGCCTCTGACCTAGGAGGGGCTGCAAGTCTGGGCAGGAGAGGCTTTGGAAAGCCGGAGTTGTTGCCAGTGATGTGTTTCCAGCCAGTGGGGAGAGCCGGGTTGGATTCCAGGAAGAACATTTGATCAGCCATTAGGCAAGGACCTTGCTTCAGCCACGCAGTTACCTCATCCTGCCTCAGGGCCTTTGTACTTGCAGCCTCTACCTGGACTGCTCCTCCTCCCCACTTTCCCCTGACCTGTGCTCCCTGTTCCGTCGGACGTCACTTTCTCAGAGAGGCCTTCCTGCCCACCCAGGCTACTGTAGCCGTTGTTCTCCTCTGCTATACCACCCTGTTCATGCGTTTGTTGACACGCCCAACAATCTGTGATTCTCCTGTGTATCTGCTGACATGTTCACTGTCCTGTTCCCCACTGGAATGGTAGCTCTCTGCAGGGAGAGGTCTTTTGTTTCTCGCTCACAACTATTCACAGCTTCCGGCACCATTCCTGGTAACACGTATCTGTCGAGTGAGTGAATGAAGGAGCGGACACCACCGCAGCAGCTCTGTGGTCGTCTATCCACAATAACCTTGCCCCTGTGCTTCTCCCTTTTCCACAGAGCCTCAGTGTGGTTTGACAGCCTTTGCTGCTCACTAGCCTGAGTTATGAGCTGTTACGGTGTCTCTTAACCCATGCCAGTAATTGGCTTCAGAAGGATAACTGACAGAATTTTGACCAGAAACTTGAGCAGAAGTCTATTAGGTGAGGGCCAGAGGCTCTCAAAAAGGTTTTTCCTTCATTAAAAAAGAGCAGCAGATCCTGTTGTTTGATCTAAATACCATGTCTTCTGCAGCTGAAGGTCCAGGGTCCTCCATAGCATTCCCAAAGAACAATACTTCCTATTCTGGGGCAAAATAAATGCTTTCATTTTTAAGTGATTGTTAACTTGCAGCATCTTTCGTTACTTGGTGCCAAAGGCTTTTGAACCATAGAGACTATGGCATATGCTGTTCCTTCTGTCAAGTGAAGGCGAATTAAGAGCAAGTCTTTCCTTACCTCATCCATGCAACCAACAAACTTCGTCGAAAACGTTTGTGCTGGGTTTTTTTTCCTGATGGTTCAGAGACTAAGTCTCTGACCTCCCAGTGCAGAAGGCCTGGGTTCGATCTATGGTCAGGGAACTAGATCCCACATGCCACAATTAAGAGATCTCATGCCAAAGCTAAAGATTCTGGGTGCTGCCACTGAGGATACTGCATGATGCAACAAAGACTGAAGATCCTGTGCGTTGCAACTAAGACCCAGTGCAGCCAAATAAATACAATTTTTTTTTTTTAAAGAAAGAAAACCTCTGTGCTAGAAAGAGAGATGGATGAGGCAAGGTCCTGATCCTGAAGAGTCTAGAGTCCACAGGAGGAAGGCTTGTGAACAGACTGGCAATCTGGAAGGCACCTGCCACAACAGGGGTACATGAGGTGCCACTCAGAGCTGAGAGCAGGAGGAATAGAGTATCTGAAAGCAGGAGATGGGAGGGTGACCACAGAAGAGGTTGTATGAGAGCTAGTCTTGAACAAAAAGCATGAGTTGCCCAGAAGGACAATATGGCAGAGGGAGCGATAATATCCTGCATTCCAGAGAAGTAAAACGTAAGTGGGACGACTTTTCAAATACATGCAATGAGTCAGCACTGTGCTAAGTGATTTAACATACATTCTCCCTCTCATTCGAAGGATGTGCATTCATGGCAGATACCGATTTACTCTATGAAAACTGAGGCTCCAAGTAGTTGGGACTTAATGTCACGCAGCCAGAAAGTTGCAGAGTCAGGCTTCGAACATGGTGCATCTGGCTCGAGATCCCATATTCTTTCTATCATCCCAGCACTCTTCCTGCAGAAGCGAACCCTACACAAGTGTATTTCGACCCAGTGACCCACATGTGAAAGAAACACGGCTCCGTGAGCAGAAGCAAGAAGCAGTTGGTAGAAGGTGTGCTCTGGATGGGGTAGTGATGAGGTGGGTGGTTGACGGAGACAGAAGGAAGAAAGAGAATGTAGGTGACCTGGAAATACCTCTCTCTCTTATACTGGGTTTATTTTAAGGCTCTAGTCCAGGTTGCCATCTCCTAACAGTTTCCTTATAAATCACCCTCGCAGCTAAATAGTATCCTAAAAATTTACCAGCCCACAAATTTTTGTTAACCAGTCTGCTACAAATATTATACAGATGGCAAACTAAATAAAACCCATCAGTAGTTACAACTAGCCTCCCTGAAATGGTAATGGCCTTGGGGTTACAGGGACTCAGCTCCAAGAAGACGGCCTTGAATAATGAACAGGAAGATGAAACAGACACTCCGTCTCCAGACACTGCGTGGCCCTGCAAGTTAGCACCCCAGATCCTGCTGAAACTCTCAGTTTGCAAACTCTCTTTTTCATGAAACAAGGGGCAGGGCAGACACCCATCATCGTAATAAAATAATGGCACCAGCTAATTTCCCAAGGCTTCAATCTCAGCAGGGAAGGATATAATATTGCAAGCCAGCAGAAGCCAACCAAGTGGTGATACAGTAGTTCTGTTTTACATTACATTAAATGTTACTATTTCTGAAGGGAATATCTGTGGAGCACTGGTGTAACCCATAGCAACCAGCTAATAAATTGTAACTTACACTGCTTCAGCTTATTGTAGGGGTGCAGAACAGCAGGAAAAAAAAGACCAAAATAAAAAAAAAAAAGGCAAATGCTGGCAAAAATGCCACATTTTTCCCCCTCTCACTACTTCCCCCACCCCACACACATACCCCCCCACCACAAATACAGGCTGCATCAGCAGACTCTACTAAAACTTAAAGGGAAATGGGACAATTAGCAGCCAATGGTTTAGAATTCTTGACTTTCGTGTTTAAATATATGGTGTCTCTTTTAAAGCTCAGAAGATGTTCTTTAAATGCTTCCAACTCTGGGCCCCGTGCTCACAAAGATAACCCTGTGCCTCATTTCACAGCCTCTATTGAGGGTGACAATCCTTAGCATCAAGGCTGCACCTGGAACCAAGCCGCTGAGCTCACCTTTTCTCTGTCTGCAAATAGTCTATGCCTAATTGCCCTCGTACTTCAAACTCTCAGCTAGCTGCTGAGCCTTACTCTTTGCTACAGTGAGCCTACTCTCCCACCCCAAGACCAGTAGATTCCTCCCACCCATTAATCCTGTTCCTGGAGCCACTCAGTTGTTGGTTTTTTGTTTTTTTTTACACACCGATTCAGTCTCTCCAAAACTTAGGCATTGGATTTATGTTTACACAGGGCACTTCGTGACCTTCAGATGGTCTGTTCATGTGCGGGCTGATCAACTGTGTAACCCCACTCCTACCCCACTGCATCCATCCATGTGAACAGTGCAGAGCTTAAGGAGATTGCTCCCTGCTCTGAAATGCCCATCACTCAGTGCCTGAAAGGAAGTGACTGACGCTCATACAGCCTGAATAAGTATACCTTCTGTCTGGCCATCTCTGCTCTGCATGCAGAAGAGGGAAGTCAGGGAGGGCACCAAAGCTCAGATCACAGGAGATCCTCTTGTCTCTTCCCTTAGAGGACCAGCATAGAGCTGGGGCTTGGGATCAGGCCCCCAGGATCAAGAACCAAGCACTTAGAAGCCTAATGTCATTTGGTTAAACTATTTTACTTCTGGGGGCTTAATTCTTCCACCTGCAAGTGAGGCTACTATATCCGTTTGCACACATTTGGCAACAGTAACGGAAAACCCAACTGAGGACGCTAAAGGGGAAAAAACTTGTTTTCCCACATGGCAAGGGCTAGGGCAGGTGGAGGCTCCCCTCCCACTTGCCTGGGGTTCTCTCTTGTGGGGAGGGTTCCTTTCCTCCCCATATTCTACACACCAGAGCATGTCTCTCTACTGCAGTTTATGTATTCATCTCCTCACCTAGTCCTGATCCCCTCACTCATCTCGGAAAGTCCTCTGCCTCTAGCTCAGTGCCTGGATGTGACTGAGATAAAGGGATGGGTGGGTGAATGACTGAGTGAGTGATTCTAAACAGTCCCTTTCTTATTGAAGGAAAAGGAAATTAGGGGAAAATAAAAAGCTGTAATACATGTGAAAATGCTTTGTAAAATGCTACAAAAACTTTAGGAAATGTTATGAGTATTCATTATCACAATCATGAAGCATTCTGCAATAGGAGCAGCCTCTTGGATGCCAGTATGAGTTCACCATACTGTCAGTGGGAGGTTTTGATGGGACAATTGAGGGGAGACTTTTTTTTTTAATCTGGGAAAAGTAGATGGTTTTTGGCTCCAAAAAAGAAAAAAGACTATAATACCCACAGTGTAATTATTAATTACAAAGGTCAAAAGTTGTCTTTACAATGGAGAGAGCTGATAGATGCTCCCTTAGCCAAATTATTAAACTTGGCATCACAAACATTGAGGGTAACTGACGTTATGGCCTCCTGTTGTGGGCAGTGGGGTTCATGGAGCTTCACGTGTGTAGTATTCTTGCCTCAAACACTCAACCTAAATATAATCATGAGGAAGCAATCAACAAAACCCAGACCGTGGGACATTCCACGGGACAACCAGCTGAACTCTTTGATAATACGGTGTCATTAAGGCAAAGAAGTTAAAAGACAGAGGTCTCTTTCAAATTAAAGGAGATTCAGAAGAGACAAGAGCCAAATTGCAATGAGCGAACCTGATTGGATCCTGGATTATAAAAATGCTAGGAAACATATTTTTTAGACAATTGGGCTCTATATCGGAAAATACTATTGCATTAATGTCAAATATCTTCAGCATGATAATGATATTTTAGGAGAGTGTCATTATTCTTAGTGTTACATAGTGAAGTGTCTGGTGTCTATAACTTACTTTGAAATAGTTTAGGAAAAAAAACCCACACAGACACAAATACACTCATGAAAACACACAAACCATGCACAACAGTCAGGCACACATATACCCAAAAGGAAAAAGCAAATGTGGCAAAATGCTAACTAGTGTGCATCTGGGGGAGGGGGTGCATGAATATTCACTGCACTATTCTTTCTAGTTTTCTGTAGCTTTGAACTTTTTCACTATAAAATACTGGGCAGAAAGACATCAGCAGAGAGCATGAAAATCCTATTTACTCATTTAGACATTATTCTAGTTAGACATTTACCTTGCGTCCATTTCTATTCTCTCGGTTTTCATTATTAGGCCCTTGTCTTCAGACTCCTTTTACGTAGGCTAGAGTAGAAAAATTGGGAGACTATATCAGAGAACACACACGTGTAAGGAGACATCATTCTTTCAAAAACATCAACTGGGCTCCTGTTATGTATTCCTCCTCCCTCTCTCTCTTTCTCCCTTCTCTTTCTTCCCACCAGTGGCCTCAAGTGCCCTCTGCATTTAAATGGGCTTGGTCCCTGCCCTCCAGCCCTGCATATCCTAGATAAGACTTCCTTTGAGCAGAAGCAAGCAAAAAAGCAACCAGTCAGTCACAGCCCCAATGCCTCCCTCCCACAAACCCACACCCAAAACTTGAACACAAGAAAAGGACAGTGAGAATAAAATTTAGCCTTAGTTTATTCAGTTCACAATAGGGGCGGGGATGGGGGTGGGGGGTGGGTGAGACTGGTGGAGGGGGGGCTCTGAACTGAAAGCTTTGTCTGGCCCTGACTGATGAAATGTAGATCAGGCCAAGTCCAGGATGCTAGACCATCTGGCAGAATTTCTAGGAAGGGCTGCTCCCTGCTGCTTCTTGTCCCTGAAGCCAGAAGAGGCCAGTCTGTCCTACTGGCCATTGACAAGTGGCGCTCTGCCCTCTGGGTGTCCAGTCTTGGCTGTGCTCATTTACCAGACCCACATGCCTCTCTGGGATCTGGCCATCTTGTCACTATTCCTCAACTTTCCTTTGCTACACTCCTGCTCCAGGTAGGACCAGATTTTTCCATAGGCAGAACCAGTGTGGGCCCGATGATGCCCTCTGGTGCCCTGTATCACTGGATGCTGACCCCAATTTTAGGACTGTCAGGCCTGAAATTTATCCATTAGGCATAGTGAACAAAGCTCCTTAGGCCTGCAATGCTTTTAGGGGCCCACAAAAAGGTTTACATTTCTTTTAACATCAGAGGGAAGAGAATGAGCAATTAGGGTCAAAGGTTATATTCTTTATACCAATACAATCATAAAATATAATTTGCAATAATTTTATAGAAGAAGCCCTGCCCACTTCACTATCCCCTCACCTCTCGCCCACTACCCAAGGAAAGCATGTCCAGGGCCCTGGAAGGTCATGACGCACCTTGGGGGCTAAGTTGCCCCACATCCCTCCCCCAAACCCAGGGATCCCAGAAAGATGAGATCCCAGACATCTCAGCACCTCTGTCCCAATTGCTTTGCTCTGCTGCAGCTTTTCTCCCCGCTACAGCTCTGGGACTCACGCTTTCATGAATCTGCAGCAAAACGAGACAAATAAGAACAATGTGATGAGTTCTTCACAAAGTTGAAATTATACCAAGTTCAAGACAATCCTTTTTCCTGAAGTTATGCACTTCCAAATTCTTTTTCTTTCTTTTTTAAATTTCGGGTACTAAAAGGCTGATCATCTATAAAGTTATGAAAATGGCAGATGATATTCTGAATGATCATTACCTCACCAAGTGTAAAAGTTGGTAACCCAGTAGTGGCCCTGCCCTCCCGGATGGTCCCACGAACATTGTGCTGGTCTCTGCCCAGCACTGGCTGAGATAACCTGGGCTTGTTCTCAAGACTTGCCTCTTGGGACTTCTCTGGCAATCCAGTGGTTAAGATTTTG
The DNA here is from genome assembly GCA_007570785.1 of Antilocapra americana. Taxonomy (NCBI): domain Eukaryota; kingdom Metazoa; phylum Chordata; class Mammalia; order Artiodactyla; family Antilocapridae; genus Antilocapra; species Antilocapra americana. Next base: position 4,514,668 of record ML661955.1, read on the forward strand.
GGCTTCCACTGCAGCAGGTGTGGGCACGATATCTGGTCAGAGGAACTAAGATCCCCCATGTCAAAAGGCGCAGCAAACAAACAAATATATAAATGCAAACTCTATATAAGATTAAAAACAAACAAAAAAAGACTTACCTCTCATGGCCCCTTCTCTAGGATGTCTTGCCTGGCCACGGGCTCTAGGCTCCTCAGGGTCTCTGCTCTGTTTCCACCGCAGTATCTACTTCCTCTTGTCCCGTTAGCATTTTCTCGACCATAGCCACAAAGAGACATCTCCTGGAAGGCAGGCTTGCACCTTCCCTCTGCATGTCTCCTCCACTTGGCATCATGCCTGGCATACAGTAACTGCTCAATCAATCTTTGTTGAGTAAATGAAGAAATAGGTTAATTCCCAGAAAAATTAAGTTAATGGATAGAGTTTCTCCAGCTTTTTGTTTTTTTCTCTCTACATTTTTATTAAATCTTTGGCACCTGTTATTGCTTGTCCACTGGCCAGTGCTAGCAGATGACAGAGAGAATTAGCAAGTAGTGAATGAATATTAATGGACTCAGACCTAGCCGCCAGTGCTGAGCTTGACAGCTTGTTTTCTCTATGGACAGGTGTTTGAGCTTATGGTTGTGGTTTTATATTGCATGTTAGTGTCTGTAAATTTAATTAAATTTAACATTTCTAAGCAACTTAAGCATATAGTAGCTAAATATATAATTTTGCGCTAAACTATAGGCTGTATTTTGGACTTAAACACATCAATATTTCATTATGTTCTTCAAAGGGTACCATGATCGATAGGAGGAAAGTGAAAAGTGTTAGTCACTCAGCTGTGTCTGATTCTTTGCAATGCCATGGACTGTAGCCCACTAAGCTCCTCTGTCCATGGGATTCTCCAAGCAAGAATACTAGAGTGGGTTGCCATGCCCTCCTCCAGGGGATCTTCCCAACCCAGGGATCCAGTGCGGGTCCCTTGCATTGTAGGCAGATTCTTTACCATCTGAGTCACCAGGGAAGCCCTCCACTGTATAAAACATTAGAGTCTAGAAAATAGAGAACCACTGTGCCCCTGGTGTCATCGTGGGCTCTGGGGGCAGATTTTACACCAAATGGGGACTCTTCTATTACAGGGAGTTTAAAAGGGGGTGGTATCTAGGAAGGAGGGTTGGAAAGGTTTGTACAAGCTCAGGGTAAATGATCTGTCCCCAGTCCTCCTTCCCACTGCTTGGGTCTAAGAATGTAATTCTCTCGTTTGTTCTTGCTGAGGCTTTAGGTGCATCTATATTAACGTCTGTGAGTATTGAGGGTGTGGCAAATAATTGGAACAGTGGTAAAAAATGGAACAGGCTTTGGCCCCTCTACTAAAGATGGATCTTCCCACACTCAGCTCCGATTCTGTCACCTGTCTATTGAGAAAATTTCCAGAGCCCGCCATTTGCAAACTAAGCAGACCCTCATTTCTTGGCTTGGCATCTTTTCTAATTTTTATTTTTTATTGGAGTATAGCCGATTGACAATGTTGTGACAGTTTCAGGTGCACAGCAGAGCAACTCAGCCATGTATGTACATGTATCCATTATCCCACAAACTCCCAGGCTTGGCCTGGTATTTAAGGTGTCTCAAATCTGACCCAGTGTAATTTTTCAACATTATTTCCTCTCCTCCTCTACATGGGCTCCATAAGCCATGTACTACTTGGCTTTCCAGACCAGTTCACTTTAGATTCAGTTCACCAGATTCTGCCTTTACTGGTACAGTTTCCTATCTTTCCCAACCTGGGAAGCTCTTCACACTGTCTCCAAAAAATCCCACTACTTTTCAAGACCCAGCTTCTATTCTACTTCCTTCATGGAGACTAACCCAGTTTCCCCTAACTGATATTATCACTATTTTTTTTTGAGCTCCTATATCTCTTTCAAGGCGCTTATATTCTGCTTTCTAGAATAGTAATTTCTGTATTTTATTGTCCCCTTCCCCTAATACAGACTCACATAGATTTGTTATGAGTAATTTATGGTAAGGGAGTTTTACTCATCTGTGTCTAATACTATGCCACTATGTTCTCATTTTACTTATATTGTATTGAATTGAATTGATATCCTCAGTACGACCATGTTGAATTCTGTATCTATTTTGCTGATATACTGGGTATTGGAATTCTTCTAGTTGCAAAACACAGATGAACCAAGACACAAGGGCAGCATTAATAAAGAAAATAGATAATAATACCTCACATATTAAGACATCAGAAAGTAGGGAGGCTCCCAGGTTGAATTCAGTGGCTCAGTGATGTCTCGAAAGACCTCCCTTCTTCCATGTGGGCCACCCTTAGATCTGGCCTCAGGGTGGCTGCTGAAGTCCCAGGTTCTGCACACAGATAACCCCGGGAAGCTAAGAAGAGAAATCATTCTTCCTATGATTCGCTCTCTCTTTTTAAACTTTTTATCTTGTGTTGGAGTATAGCCAACTAACAATGTTGTGATATTTTCAGGTTAACAGTAAAGGGACTCAGTTATACATATACATGTATCCGTTCTCCCCCAACTCCCCTCTCATCCAAGCTGCCATATAACATTAAACAGAGTACCATGTGCTATACAAATAGGTCTTTGTTGATTATTCATTTTTTTTTAAACTTTTTATTTTGTACTGGGGTATAGCTGATTAGCAATGTTGTGATAGATTCAAGTGAACAGTGAAGGAACTCGGCCATACATATATTTGTATCCATTCTCCCCCAAATTCCCTTCTCATCCAGGCTGCCACATAACAATGAGTGGAGTCTATGTTGTTATTCTGTAGGACCTTGCTGGTTGTTCATTTTAAATATCGCAGTATATACACGTCCATCCCAAACTCCCTATCTCTTCCTACTATCCTTTCTCTGGCAACCATAAGTACCTTCTCGAAGTCTGTAAGTCTCCTTCTGCTTTGTAAATAAATTCATTTGTATCATTTCTTCTTCAGTTCAGTTCGGTCACTCAGTCCTGTCTGACTCCTTGTGACCCCATGAACCACAGCACACCAGGCCTCCCTGTTCATCACCAACCCCCAGAGTTTACCCAAACTCATTTCCATTGAATTGGTGATGCCATCCAACCATCTCATCCTCTGTCATCCTCTTCTCCTCCTGCCCTCAATCTTTCCCAGCATCAGGGTCTTTTCAAATGAGTCAGCTCTTTGCATCAGGCAGCCAAAGTATTGGAGTTTCAGCTTCAACATCAGTCCTTCCAATGAACACCCAGGACTGATCTCCTTTAGGATGGACTGGTTGGATCTCCTTGCAGTCCAAGGGATTCTCAAGAGGCTTCTCCAACATCACAGTTCAAAAGCATCAATTCTTCTATGCTCAGCTTTCTTCACAGTCCAACTCTCACATCCATACATGACTACTGGAAAGACCATAGCCTTGACTAGATGGACCTTTGTTGACAAAGTAATGTCTCTGCTTTTTAATATGCTGTCTAGGTTGGTCATAACTTTCCTTCCAAGGAATAAGCGTCTTTTAATTTCATGGCTGCAATCATCATCTGCAGTGATTTTGGAGTCCCCCAAAATAAAGTCAGCCACTGTTTCCATTGTTTCCTCATCTATTTCCCATGAAGTGCTGGGATTAGATGCCATGATCTTAGTTTTCTGAATGTTGAGCTTTAAGCCAACTTTTTCACGCTCCTCTTTCACCTTCATCAAGAGGCTCTTTAGTTCTTCTTCACTTTCTGCCATAAGGGTGGTGTCATCTGCATATCTGAGGTTATTGATATTTCTCCCAGCAATCTTGATTCCAGCTTGTGCTTCATCCAGCCCAGAGTTTCTCATGATGTACTCTGCATATAAGTTAAATAAGCAGGGTGACAATATACAGCCTTGATGTACTACTTTTCCTACTTGGAACCAGTCTATTGTTCCATGTCCAGTTCTAACTGTTGCTTCCTGACATGCATACAGGTTTCTCAAGAGGCAGGTCAGGTGGTCTGTTATTCCCACCATCTCTTTCAGAATTTTCCACAGTTTATTGTGATCCACACAGTCAAAGGCTTTGGCATAGTCAAGAAAGCACAAATTGATGTTTTTTCGATGATTAGGCGGATGTTGGCAATTTGATCTCTGCCTTTTCTAAAACGAGCTTGAACATCTGGAAGTTCATGGTTCATATATTGCTGAAGCCTGGCTTGGAGAATTTTAAGCATTACTTAACTAGCGTGTGAGATGAGTACAATTGTGCAGTAGTTTGAGCATTCTTTGCCATCGCCTTTCTTTGGGATTGGAATGAAAACTGACCTTTTCTAGCCCTGTGGCCACTGCTAATTTGCTGGCATATTGAGTACAGCACTTTCACAGCATCATCTTTTAGGATTTGAAATAGCTCAACTGGAATTCCATCACCTCCACTAGCTTTGTTGGTAGTGATGCTTCCTAAGGCCCACTTGACTTCACATTCCAGGATGTCTGGCTCTAGGTGAGTAATCACACTGTTGTGATTATCTGGGTCATGAAGATCTTTTTTGTATAGTTCTTCTGTGTATTCTTGCCACCTCTTCTTAATATCTTCTGCTTCTGTTAGGTCCATACCATTCCTGTCCTTTATTGAGCCCATCTTTGCATGAAATATTCCCTTGGTATCTCTAATTTTCTTGAAGTATCTCTAGTCTTTCCCTTTTTATTGTTTTCCTCTATTTCTTTGCATTGATCACTGAGGAAGGCTTTCTTATCTCTCCTTGCTGTTCTTTGGAACTCTGCATTCAAATGGGTATATCTTTCCTTTTCTCCTTTGATTTTCACTTCTCTTCTTTTCACAGCTATTTGTAAGGCCTCATTTCTTTTTAGATTCTGTATATAAGGGATCTTGTACAATGTTTCTTTTTGTCTGACTTATTTTATCTTATGAAGATCTTTTCTAAGAGACTGCTAGCAGGTCTTGCCTCACATGTTATTGATCAGATATTGCAACACATGTCCAGCTGTAAAACAACTGCTGGTAAAGGGACCAGAATTATCTTGATCAGCTCACGCTAATTAAGATTCACAGCATTAATTGGGGAAAAGACACCCCCTGGTTCGAAGAACATGGTCCCAACAGAGCTGAACAAAACTGGGTTTTGTGTCATGGAGGAACTAAGAAATGGCTTTGTCTGGGCACTATGCTGCTGCTGCTGCTGCTGCTGAGTCACTTCAGTCATGTCCAACTCTGTGTGACCCCATAGACGGCAGCCCACCAGGCTCCGCCCTCCCTGGGATTCTCCAGGCAAGAACACTGGAGTGGGTTGCCATTTCCTTCTCCAATGCAGGAAAGTGAAAAGTGAAAGTGAAGACGCTCAGTCGTGTCAGACTCTTAGCGACCCCATGGACTGAAGCCTGCCAGGCTCCTCCATCCATGGGATTTTCCAGGCAAGGGTACTGGAGTCGGGTGTCATTGCCTTCTCCGTCTGGGCACTATAATTCCCACCAAAGGCACTTGACATTAAGGCTATACAAAGCTTGGCTCTCCCAGAATCCTGAGCTAGTCCTGGAAAGTAACAGGAAGGATGAGAACCTTCACTTCCCACAGACATATCATAGAATGGCCACCATTCATTTCTACACACCTCCTTCTTGATCTTCTAACACCTCTTCCCTTATCCCCAAGTTCAGCCAACGGTCTTGCCAAGGAAACATAAGCAGTGAAATTCCACATACTTCTACAACATCTACCCACCAGCTTACATCAGTGCCCATGTATTCTGCCTTTCCTCCCAGTTATGTATGGCCCATTCTTATTGCCAGCTAAGGCCAGTGCCTTTAATTATACCCTGCATCTCAAGAACATCATGTGGCAAATCTGTCTCCTGCATCACTTGATTTTCCTCTCTCCACTGAATCATTCCCATCCATAAACACCATGCTCCCAATTTTAAGACATCCTCCTTGAGTGCACATCCTTCTACCACTATGAATGCATTTCCCTATTTTTCTTTATCTCAGAATCTCTCAACGGGGGTATCTTTGGCCATGGCCCCAATTCCTGTCTTCCCACTCACTCTTCAACTACTTGTAAGCAGGCTGCCACTTACCACTCCACTAAAACTGTTCCTCTCATGGTAACTAAAGACATCCCTTGACTAAATCCAACGATCAGTTCTCGGCCCTCATCTTATTGAATCAGTTAGCAATGTTCGACATAATTGATTTCTTCTTTCTACCAGTAACACTGTTATTTGGCTCCCAGGACACCATACATGCCTGGTTCTTCTCCTTTTGCACCAGTTGATCCTTCTCAATCACATTTGCAACTCCTTTTCCTTTCTAGATATTCTGGTGTCCCAAGGCTCAGTCCTTGGACTCCTCCTCTTTCTACCTATATTCACACCCTTGGTGCTTTTATCAGTCTCATGGCATTAACTACCATTGATAACACTGATGATTTTCAGTCATGTCTGACTCTTTGTGACCCTATGGACCGTAGCCTGCCCAGCTCCTCTGTCCATGGGATTCTCCAGGCAAGAATACTAGAGTGGGTTGTCATGCCCTTCTCCAGGGGATCTTTCCAACCCAAGGATCGAACCTGCATCTCTTATGTCTCCTGCATTGACAGGTGGGTTCTTTACCATTCATGCCACCCATAAGACATTTCAAATTTCACAAGATTGTACCAGGTAACTGTTGCTCGTCAGAAACCCTAAAGCTTAGGGGCAGTTTGGGCTGGACCAAAAGATCATTCATGAGACTCAAGTGCTCTAGAGGCTTCAGTGGGACTGGATACCCTCACTCTGGCCATTATTTAGAGTTCTTGGTTGTCCTCCCTATGTCTCTCCAGCAGGGCAGCCTGGGTTTCTTACATGTGTGAGACAGTCTTCGAAGAGGGCAAGCTCCAGTGTACAAGCCTCTATGCATGACTCACTGGGACTATTAAGGCAATAGTCTCTCACAATGTCCAAAACAAAACTCATAGCATTTATTCAAAAGGGAAATTTCATCCAGACCCCAAATCTTACAGACATTCTAGAACTCCTTCCTTATTTTCACACTCCTCATGGAATCCATCATCAAAATTCTGTCAGCTTCTCCTTGAAAAAATATATCCTGAATTCAACAGACTTCTCACCACCTCCTTTCTACCACTGGGTCAAGGCTACCACCATCTCTCACCTGAACTACTGCACTAGACTTTAACTGGTTTCCCCACTGCCACTCTGACCCCACTGGTTTATTTTCAACCCATCAGCCCAAGCACTGCTATTAAAATCTTAATCAGATTGTATCACTCCTCTCCATAAAACTCTCCCAAGGTTTTACAATGGACAACAAGTCCCTACATGACTGCACTGCCTGCTACCACTATTCCCTCCCACACACTTACCTTTACCTCTCTGACCTTGTTTCCAACTATTCTCCCATCCCCATTTAACTGCAACCACATCAGCCTCTTAGATGCTTCTCAACCACACCTGATGCACTCTGGCCTCAGGACCTTTGCACCTACTGTCCCCCCGCCCAGAATATTCTTCCCTCCGACATCCACGGGCTGGGCTCTTTAACCTCCTTCAATGCTTTATTTTAATATCACTTGCCAGGAGTATTGGTTGTTCAATATAAAATTGCAACCTCACCTTCCATCTCCCCACTCCAACACTCTTATCCCCTCCCTGGCTTTATTCTTTCCACAGACGTTTTCATCATCTGACATCCTATTTTTCTTACTTGTTTCTCATTTCTCTCTTCCTCCTAGAAGGTTAACTCCATGAGACTGGAATCTTGTTGTTGTCTGTTTTGTTCCCCCAGCACCTGGAACAGAGCCTGGGATTTAATAGGCGTCTAATCATATTTGTTAAATGACTGAATTCATCGAGCATGTACTACACGCTACAGATTGCAGCCAGCGTCTTACCCCTGAACTCTCTGTGCTGACCCTGTGATCAGAACGTGAGGAGAGCTCCTCACTTGAACCAGGTGCTGTTATCTCCATTTTGCAGATGAGGAAGCTTTTTTCTTGCATTTTCTTATAGATCAGAAGTGGGGCTGGCAGTTCTGGAGCCCTCTGGGCAACATCTCTGTGGGGTGAGCCTTCCAACCGCCTTGCTGGAGTCCCATGGCTATTCTAAATCTGCAGTGTGAAGAGAAGGAAAAGGAGGAAGAGGAGAACAAGAAAGCATCCAGAGAGAAAGGGGTGAAGGAGGTGGTGGGCGTGGTGGGGTCCGGAGCCATCCAACTGCCTCTTGCCTGGACAGCAGGAGGCAGGACCACCGGGGAGGACTCATGCGTGCTCCCTTCCACATCTGCAGCGCACGGTGCTTCTTTTAAAGCTGTCAACAAGATCTGTCCTGGTTTTCCTTCATGGTAAGGGCTGGATTCCTAGGTTGAAAACAAGCCTTTTAAAAAGCAGCAGTAGCTGAACTTTGAGAACAAATCTAACCCACCCCATCTCCGCTCCCAGGAGGCTTTGCTCTTTACCCTCCCCTGCTCCACGGCGGGCCTCAGGCAAGATCAGGCCTCCCTCAGATCTGGGGTGGAGCTTGCAGAGGGTTGTCAGCCCCCACCACCACACAGACCAAAATGGCTCTGCGGTGGGTGAGGATGAAAGACAACCTCTGGCTGGCTGACATCTGGCAGCCAGGAGTGGGCTGTGGGCTGGGAGAGCCCAGCTGAATTCCACAGGGCGGCCATTGTTGCAGCGGAGGCTACTTTGCTCTTGTGACTGATACACTCACACACACATTAAAAGAAAAAAAAATTTTTTTTTTTTTAAACAGTCTAGGACCAAGACAGACGGCTGTGGTTGATAGTGTCTGGAGAAAAACAGCAACTACTGTGTTTGGATTATCATATGACATCTCACAAAGAAAGGGGCTTTGTTCTATGATTGGTTTCTTTAGTCAATTAAATGTGTAATATCTGCCATGAGGTCCCTGCTGTTTAAGTAAAGATACTGCAGATATATGCCTCAGACACATGTGTGGTTACTTAATTTAAGGGTCTCTTTCTTTTTCCTTTTTCTCTTTGTCTCTCTCCCTTTCTTTCTCTCTTCTTTTCTTTGCCTTCTGCTTCGTCCTTCATTCGTCCTGCTTCCCTGTTTTTCTTCTTTGGTTCATTCTCTCTTTTTCAAGTTCTTTTCTTCCCTATCTGCTGCTCCCCATTCCCCTTGTCCAAAAATAGAAACTTATAAGCGAAGAAAAGTAAGGAAAAAGGACAGGGCATCACAGAAGTGGTGTAGAAATCACAAGTGATTATGAAGGAAGCTTGTTAACATCCATGTTTGGTAATTTGTGCTGTGAACTTAAAACACATATGTGGGCTCCTAAACACTGCAGCTTCACCCAAAGCCTTATTGGAGATGCTGTCCTTCATTGAGTCCCAAGGGCCATGATCTGGATGAGGCGAAACTTGGGAATTCCAGGGAAATGGGCAGTGGAAGAGGGTAGAGGTGATAGAGGGTATATGGCCCTTGCCAGGGGACTTTGTGGATGGAACTAAAGAGGAAGGCTCTTGGGCACAAGTAGAAACAAAAAATCTGGGACTTCCCTGGTTGCCCAGTGGTTAAGAATCCAATGCAGGGGACACAGGTTCAATCCCATCCAGCAAGATTCCACATGCCACGGGGCAGTTAAGCCCATGTGCTACAATTACTGAAGCCCATGCACCTAGAGCCAGTGCTCTGGAATGAAATGAGAAGCCCACATACCTTAGAGAGTAGCTCCTGCTCACTGCAGCTAGACATAGTCTATGGACAAAAATCAAGACCCAGCACAGCCAAAAATAAATACATAATTTTTTTAAAAAATTTTAAAAACAAGGACAGAAGGCATGAAAACAGAAAGGAACACACAGCTTTTTTTGTGGAGGGAAAGGTTACACTGCAAGGGGGATCTTAGTTTCCCAACCAGGGACTGAACCTATGCTCCCTGCATTAGAAGTACAGAGTCTTAACACTGGACCACCAGGGAAGTCCATTGAAAATACAGGTTTAAAAGAGGTTTTCCAGGTTACCAGTTGCACATAGAAAGTGAGGAGTCTAAAATTAATCCCTGCGTTCTGACTTACAAGATTGAGTGAAAAGTAGTATCATTAACTGAGGAAATTGATGAGAAAAAAAAATAGTTTAGAGGGTAAAATAATGAGCTAAGTTTGGGGCATGTTCAGTCTAAGGTCTGGTGACATCTAGGCAGAACATTTCAAAAGGCAGTTGGCTTCATAAGGATAAAGCTCAGAAAAAAGAACTGGGCTGAAAATTGCAATTAGGAAATTGTCTACTGAGAGAGAAGGAGAGACCATGTGTGGATGGGGAGAACACGGTCATATAGAGAGTACACAGGGGTAGGGATTATTCTGACATTTTCCTCACATCCCATGCCCAATCCATCAGGAAGAGCTGTCAACTCTCCCTTCAAAGTATATCCCAAATTCACTAAGGGGCTTCCCTGGTGATGCAGTGGTAAAGAATCTGCCTTCCGATGCAGGAGACTCAAGAGATGCAGGTTCAATCTCTGGGTCCTTGGAGAAGGAAATGGCAAACTACTCCAGTACTCTTGCCTGGAAAATTCCATGGACAGAGGAGCCTGGCAGGCTATAGTCCATGGGGTCACAAAGAGTGGGACTTAACGACTAAATGACAAACACTTCTCACTACCTCCATCTCCCTCACCCTAGAGTAAGCCTCCATCATCTTTCACCTGGACCTTGCAATGATCTACTAATTGGTCTCCTTGTGTCTACTTTTCCTTCCCTATAGCCTATTTCCTATACAACAACCAAACTAACCTTTTAAAATGTAAATTAAATCATGTCACTTTAATGCTGTAAACCTTCAAATAGTTTCTCTTGACACATGGAATAAAACCCAAATTCTCAGAACTTCCCTGGTGGCCCAGTGGTTATGACTCTGCCCTTCCAGTGTGGGGAGCAAAGTTTCGATCCCCTGGTCAGGGAACTAAGATCCCATATACCAAATGGCACAGCCAAAAATTCTAAAAACAAAAAAACAAAAAACAAAAAACCATAACCTTCCCATCCCCCTTGTGATCTGCCTGGGCCTTCTTTCCTGAACTTATCTTCCACCTTTCTCTTTGTGGTGCTCACTCTGCTTCTGCCACACTGATTTTTTTCTCTCAAATCTGCCACAGGACCTTTGCACTTGTTTTCCTCTCATCCTGGGCTGCTCTTTCTCTAGATCTTTCTACAACCTCCAGTTTTCTGACAACATTTTCAAGTTTTAATTTTATTTTTTGAGAAAAGTAAGCATAGTTATTCTATTGGCTATGTCAGGTAACTCCAATGTCTTAAGGATTTGTGGATCTGTTTTAGTTTTCTGCTGATTCTCACTCCTCTGGTGTTCTTTTCTGATTATTTCTGATTACATGTTGGAAATGTCACTTTAAGATAATTGAGGCTCAAGGTGATAGGATCTGAAAGGATTTTCATTTGCTGTCTGGTGCTGGTCTCCTCCATCTGTAACCCTTTTAACAGAAGTTCTAGGCTCAAGGTCTCCCCAGCTTCAAGTTCAAAGCGCCCACCTTCTTCCTGAGCTTTAGTGTTTGTCTCCCTTGGCTTATGAGGCCACCAAAATCTCATCTCAGTTTGGCAGATGTTTACTGCACATTCACAAGTGTCCTCAGAATAACAACGGCTCTGGGTAGCGGTTGGCTTCTTCTCCTACCTTTTGCCTAGTAATTCCTTGCCACTTTGATAACTCTATTTTTAATACTATTTAAATTTTGTCCAGGCATTTTAGTTGACTGTGGGAACTTTGGTCCAGATGTCCTGGTCTGACATCAAAAGCAGGAGTCCTTCTTCTCTGACCTATTCCCTAGGTCAGTTCCTCCTTCATATCTCCATGAAGATATCATTTCTTCAGAGGAGCCTTTCACAGCCACCCATCCCCATCCCTGAACTCTCTGCTTTACTTTTCTTCCTAGAATTTATTATCACCTGACATTGGTCACACATGTATCTGCTTACTTGTTTGCTGTCTGTCTCTCCGACTGGAACTTATTTACTCATTCATTCAACAAATATCTATTGAGTACATTCTTTGCTGCCGGCATTACGCTAGGCATGGAAGCATGCACTAGAGGACATGGCAGACCAGATTCCAGCCCACGGGGAGCTTACATTCTCAAGAGAAAACAGACAATGAACAGAAAAATCAAAGCAATGTAAAGTCCACCGAGGATAGGAAGCAGGCCTGCTTTCCGTAACAGTTCAGGGCATAGAAGAGTGCTTTATGTTAACTGAACATTTGCTACATTAAAAAAATAAAAAAACACTCTTGTCCCAATATTATTTTTCAGTATTATTTAATCCCTGGTGTTTCAACTGTATTGTTGGTTGGCTACTTTTTTCCTCTTAAATATGTAGCATTTGAAGCATATAAGTGGTTACATAGACTTGTGTGTCAGCCTGGAAATATAATCACCATTTATTATTTTACTCTTACAGGGAAATATGTTCTGAGTTTCAAATAATTAACTTCCAAGTGAACTTTTGGAAACTGTCAGCTGGGCTCATATATATTTGGGTGAGATCTGCCAATGTCTTTGCACTCTTTTATAGAAACAGGCTACATGCCAGACAGAGCAGGCCAAACAGCCTGGGTGATCAGTGAAATAACAGATGTCTCAGAAAGAGCACCCCCACATCCAGAAGGCTCTGTTCTGCTCTAAGCTCATGGTCAGTCTCATTCTTTGAATCTTAGATCTCTGGTGACATACCTTCCCCTGTAGGAGACAGAGGCCCTATGATCAAGCTAACATTGTTTTTTACACCAAGCCAAATTCTTTAGAGTCTTCCACCTGGGCAACAGCATGCTTGAAAGTAGCAGCCAGCCCTGGCAGCTAGCCTGGCTGCCCTGGGACACTGAGAGAGAGAGAGATTGGGGTCAGACAATCTAGTTCAGAGGAATCACTCCAACACGTGTGCCATGGCATTCAGCCTGAGCTCAGAATCTTTGCCTGCCCACAGGCGCTGGGTTATTTCCATTCTTTAGCAAAGAGAGGGAATGCAGAGAGAGAAAAGCACAGGCCGTGAGCCAGAACTGAGTGTGAAAGGCCCATCTAAGGCTGTTGTTGGGTTAAAAAAACAATTAGGATTTGCTGAGATTTTTGGAAAGGAGGAATGAAGAGCAATGAAATGCTCAAGGCTTGGGGTGAGAAGGAGGCCGGGGGGTGCTCTCGAAAGGGTCAGGATTAGTTTAGAACATGGGCTTTTCTGATGGTTCAAAGGGTAAAGAATCCACCTACAATGCTGGAGACACAGGAGACCCAGGTTTAATCCTTGTTTGGGAAGATCCCCTGAAGAAGGAAATGGCAACATTCTTGCCTGAAAAACTCCATAGACAGGGAAGCTTGGCAGTCTACAGTCCAAAGGGTCACAAAGAGTCAGACATGACTGAACAGCTAAGCACACACATGCAGGTTTAGAATAGAATAGTGGTAGAAATGACGAGCTCTTCTAATTTTTTTGAGGTAGGTGTCATGCTATTGTAGTGGAGAGCCCTCCCAACCAAAATCAGAAATGGACTTAGGTGAGATGGCATCATGAATTTGTGAAAATTCATCATAAAATTTTGAGCTGGAAGAGCCCTTAAAATTCATCTAGTCCAGTTTCACAGCAATACTTAGAGATGGAATTGCCTGGTTGAGGCTGGAGAATCTGTATTTTAATGCTGCTGGAGTAATTCATGTTTAGCATTTTGGTACCTTCTGACTAATCTGACCAATCTCATTTTACAGAAGAAGTTTGGGTCCAGAAATGTCAAAGACAGCATAAGCAGTAGAGTCTGGACTGAAAGCTAGAATTTCTGGCTCCTGGTTCACGGTTCCTTGGACTAGATGAGGTTCATGATGAGAGACGAAACTAGCTAATGGGTACTGAGAACTAAGTACCAGGCATTTTGCTAAGTTCTTTCTTTAAACAATGTTTTTGGCCACATCGTCCAGCATGTAGGATGTTAGTTCTCCAGCCACGGATCAAACCTGGGCCCCTCAGCATGGGGAGCACAGAGACTCAGCCACTGGACCACCAAGGAAGTCCCCACTAAGTTCTTTCTATACATGAGCTCGCTTATTCCTTACAAGCTCCTTGTGAAGACACTTGCTATTGTGATCCCTTTTTACAAACCAAGAACCTAGGGGGAGCGAAACAAAGTAACTTGACCAGAATTGAGTGTCAGTAAGTGTAGATCACACAAACCCAGGCATTCTTCTCCAGACCCACTATTCTCTGTCAGCCGGAGAATAAGCAAGCACAGCTGTGGGGTTTTGTGGAGGAAGGAGAATGTTCGCTGAATAGAATCTTATTTTTTCCTACTGGAATAAACCAGCCTTTGGAGTTCCATGATAAAAGTAACAATGTGAAGTGTTAGCTCAGTCTTCTCCCACTCTGCAACTCCATGGACTATAATCCTCCAGGCTCCTCTGTCCATGGAATTCTCCAGATAAGAATACTGGAGTGGGTAGCCATTTCCTTCTCCAGGGGATCTTCCCAACCCAGGGATTGAACCCAGGTCTCTTGCATTGCAGGCAGATTTTATTTTATTTTTTACCATCTGAGCCACCAGCGAAGCCCATGGAAAGTGAAAGTTGGTCAGTCGTGTCCAACTCTTTGCAACCCCATGGCCTATACAGTTCATGGAATTGCAGGTCAGTATACTGGAGTAGGTAGCCTTTCCCTTCTCCAGGGGATCTTCCCAACCCAGGGATTGAACCCACATCTCCTGTATTGGCAGGCAGATTCTTTACCACTGAGCCCCCTAGGAAGTGCCTCTGAGCATCCACCTGTGGAGAAAGTTTTAGGCCCTACCCCTTCACCAGCCTGATCTCAAGATATTAGAGTCAATTGTATTTTTTAAAGACAGATGGTGCCCTGCACAAGCTATTCCTAGTCTTCAGCTCTGGGGATCCTCACTTACATAGAAGTATAATCACTGAGAAGGAAGCTTCTATCAGGAGGGCTGTTTAGTGGCACTTTGAGCCCTGACATGGCTGTTGAGTGAGTTGGGAACAGTGCTGTTTCCACCCAGCATTCCTGACATATTAGGAACAATTAACATCACTGCTTGCAAGCACCCAGTGTCAGGCTGTGTTTAAGCAAAATGCCTTGCCCTCAACTTTCTTTCAGTTGACAAAAGACAACTAGGTTAATGCCTCCTTTCTTTTTTCCTTTTCTTTAATGCAGAACTTTCTATCAATCATGGTTTTATATTAGTCTTTTGATTGCAGCCACAATAGGTCGGAGACATCAGATAGAACAGATAGAACCACTTGTTCATGTTTTATCCACAAACAAATTTGGTGCTGTTGTGTTCTCCAACAACATTTGTTTTTAAACACTAGCTTCCAAAGAATACAATCAGGAAAACTTCATTGAAGGTCTGGATTTTCTGCTTTTCTTGAAAAGTAGGAAAATCAGGGAATACTGGACCTTTGTTCCTGAGAGCAGCCTTCTGCAGGCTCCAGCAGGGTCTGTCTCCCTGAGGGGGAAGATTATGGCCTTCAGAAATGTTCAAAATATTTGCCTGGTTTCAAGCCAGTCCAGGAGATGCACGTTGCTCCTGTTTAGCCCAGGAACTAGACAGATTTGCTGACTGGGGACTTCTGTCCTCGCTCCTCCTTGGGTGCTTCTCCTTCCCTTATGACTTGAGTCTTTCTCTGTGTGAGGACTACCTCCTGAAAGGGCAGCTCTTCAGCGCTTACTTAACATTTGCTTGTTCCTCCACCCAAAGGGCAAAGTCATTCTTTTAATCGTACTTTACTCTCCCCATCTTACACTTGGCACTGTTCTTTGAGGGCCTAAGATGGTTCATCAGTGTGGAAATTGGAAAGAAACTAGGCTGGGAGCCGGCCAACATGTACCTGGGGTGGAGATGGAAATCCAAAGTTGACAGATCACCCAGAGAGATGTGATACCATGCAGGGCCCTGTGGGGCTCCTGGGCATAAGACCTTGTTCCCCTATTTCTTTGATTCTAGGAAACAGCTTTCATTCAGCCTCTATGGTCTTTCCTGAGTTCTAATGGGCAGATTCAATCTATTGTTAATTAGAGAAGGGAGGAGATGGGAAATCAGGGAGAAATGGTCAACAGCAGCCTTGGGACAATGTCCTGTTTCCCCATCAACGGATACACACAACAATATCTTTAAGCTATTTTGTAGATACTGAAGTCTCTTCCAGGTGGGAGAAGTTATGGTATGCTGCCCTCAAGCATGTAAACCTCAGACCAGTTGGACTTGAAGGTTTATGATGTTGACTCCTACTTATCCCACCATCAACCCTTCAGAAGAATGATAAGCTGATCACACCCTCTTTTACTATAAAACTGTCTCTATCATCCCCAAGTTGGGATCTTTGTTTTTGAGGGCATTAGCCTGCTGTGTCCTCCTTTGCCTGGCAAAGCAATAAAGCTATCCTTTTCTACTTCACCCAAAACTCTGTCTATGGGATTTGATTTGGCATTGATCCCAGGGGTCTAGGTGGTAAGAGGTGGGCTGTGTTCAGAAGGAATAATTGAGTACAGGGTTCAAGGATGGAGGAAGTGGCTTGGGCAGAGGCCTGGGGAGAGAGTGCTTAGGAAGTATGGCCTTCGAGAAGGAGTTGGGCAGCCTGATGGGGTCTGACATCTCCATTGCAGACTGAAGTGGATCTTCTGGAAGATTCCTTGACTCTCCTCTTTCTTGCCCCCCTCTGAAACCATGTAACTCAGATTGGGACCCACGGTCTTTTAGCTGAGATCACATACCTGTTTTCAGGACTTAAAGAAGTTGTAGTTATTGACATCTCATCTCAGAAAGTTAGTGGGAGACAAAGAGATAGGTAAGAAGTGGATTTATTTAGAGAGAAACACACTCCACAGATAGAGAATGGGCCTCCTCAGGAGAGAGTGGTCCTGAATATGACGAGTTTAGTTTTCATGAGCTGAGTAATTTCATAGAATAAAGAGTGGGAGGATTATTCCAACTATTTCTGGGGAAGGGGCAGAAATTTCCAGGAACTGGGCCACTGCTCACTTCTTGGCCTTTAATGATTGGCCTCAGAACTGTCGTGATGCTGGTGGGTGGATCATTTAGCTTGCTGATATGTTATAATGAGAATATGCTGAGGCTCAAGGTCTAGTGGAAGTTGACTGGCTGCCATCTTGAATTAGTGGTTCTACTCAGTTTATGTCATGTCCTGGGCTATGTCATTCTTTGAAACTTTGTGCCCTGCCCCTTTCCCTCCTGTTTTACTTCCATATCTAGTACTCCAGAAAATTCCATTGAATTTATTTTCAAAATGCTTTCAGACACCACCCATTCCTCACAAACTATATCTCTACTCCTTAGTCTGAGCCACGGCCTTCTCCCGCCTTTTCAGTGTCCATTTTCCACTTCTACCTACCAACACTAAATTGTCTCCAAGCCTGCAAAGTTGAACAGGATTTAGCCTCTGTAACCTCCCTGCTCATATTTCTCATTCTCCTTCTCTCCCATGCCATTTCAGGCACATGAACACACCTTCTATTATCAAAGTATGTTAAGGAGCCAGTATTTGCTATTCCCTATGCTTGGAATGCTCTTTCTCTAGAAATCTCAGGCTTACACACTCCTTCTAATCAGTGCGCCTGTATGCTAAGTCACTTCAGTTGCATCAGACTCTTTGTGACCCCATGGACTATAGCCTGCCAGGCTCCTCTGTCCATGGGGTTCTCCAGGCAAGAATACTGGAGTCCGTTGCCATGTCCTTCTCCAGGGGATCTTCCCGATGCCGGGATCAAACCTGTGTCTCATATCTCCTGCATTGCTGCCAGTGCAGGTTCTTTACCACTAGTGCCACCTGGGAAGCCCTTCTAATCAGATCTCTCCTCAAACGTCACTCCCCTTAAGCCCCATACATACACACACAATGTCCTCATCTCACTTTTCCTCAGAACACATATTGTGTCATATATTTGTCTCACTGTCGGTGTTTCCCATGAGAATGTAAGCACCATAAGAGTGGAGAGTTTTCTTGGCACATAGTAGATGCTCAATAAATAAAAGAAGGTGTCTAGCAGAAAAGGAGAAGTGAGAGATGCCGGAATCTTGGTTATCTTCAAGGAAAGAGGTAATATTTTACACAAGAAGAGATTTTCAATATAATACTTGGCAGATGTGATGAAAATTTAATTTAATTCAATTCAGTTGAAGTATTTATAGTGTAATTATTGTATGCAGATCATAATGCCAAGAGTTGTTTGGGATAAATGATAATTAAAGGGCAGATCCTGCCCACAAGAAATTTACAGCCGAGAGAGAAGGGTGAGGGCAAATAAGACCCCTTAGTTATTTTTGCATGAGGGGAGGGGTAATTAACTTTTTTTTTTGTATCAGTGACTTATCAGACTATTTCTTTACTAAATACTTTTACTGTCATACTGTCCAATGAGGTGAAAAATACCTTACAAACCCATATCTGTTTCTTACTTTGGAACTCCACTCTGCCATCATCTCATCCCAGTTACTTTTTGGACATCTTCATTGCATGCCTCTTGAGTATTTCTAACGCAGTACATGCATGCTGATCCTACGTATTCTCATCTCAGTTGTGAGATTACACTGGTTTTTCTGCCCTGTTCCTCACCCTCAACCTGGTATTCCACAGAACCTTGCTCCTGACCCACTCATTGTTCAGTTTCTATGGTCCTGGCCACCATCATCTCTTGTCTGGAGATGGCTAGCCTTCCCTCCATCCTCCACACCTAGGCCAAACTGGTCTTTCTAGAATGTATATCTGATGTCAATACTACCTGACTCAAAATTTTCAGGGGATTTGCTATGGCTCTGGGCTAAAGTTCAAACCCCTTAATACACCAGACAAAGCCCTCCAGGTTCCAACGTCTGATTTCTTCTCTTCCTATTTCTTGTCACTTCCTTTTCTTTTTTTAAGTTATATTGGCCTGCACTGGGTCTTCCTTGCAGGATGCAGGCTTAGCTGCCCCAAGGCATGCGGGAATCTTAATTCCTTGACAAGGGATTCTACCAGTGCCTCCTCCCCCCCCCACCCCCCGCATTGGCAGGTGATTGCATAACCACTGGACTGCTAGGGAAGTCCCTGTCATTTCTTTCTTACAGACAAGTTTGGGCCTAACAGAGATTTCTGGTCCCCTAACTGGACCACTGTCTCTCCACTTCGGCCCCTCGAGATTATTGATTCAGCGGCCTGTCAGCTCTCCCCTCCTCACTTTCTTAGCCCCTGGTGCCTCCTTCTGCTCCTTTAGATTCTACCTGGTGTTTATTTCCTCTGAGAAGCCTTCCCTGCACCTGATCTTATCAACCCCCCATCCTCCTCATGCCCTGACCCCCCAACACAAGTTCAGGGACCTTGCATGGGCTTCTTCAACACTCTACTTTTCTTGCCATGTCTGTTCTATGATCTTACTAGACTGCAAGCTCCAGGAGAGCAAGACTGTCCTATTTCACGTTGGTCACCTTTAGTCTGTGCTCACCCAGTACCTGAGTATGTATGTTGGACAAGTTTTGAATGGATGAAAATGTATTTGCTTGGAGTGTTCCTCATAAAATAATTATAGCTTACATTTTACTGAGTGCTTAAGACGTAGCATGCACCATCCTAAGTGTTTTACAAGTGTGTCATCTCATAACCCTATTAAGCACAGGCCATTTCCTCATGTAACAGGTGGGGAAACTGAGGCACAGGGCTGTTAGATAACTCGGCGGAGATCCGCAGCGGGGAAGTGGAGGAGCCGGGGTTAGAATCCAAACTGCTTCCAGAGTCCAATTCGATCGCAACGCCTAGGAAATTCTGTCTCAGCGTGAAGTGCAGTGGGGGGATCCACTACATGAACAGATTCGAGTCTCCTGCAAAGGGCTTTGTTTATGTTTCCCAGAGAGGCGACGCGCTCCGGGCCGCCCTCTTGCAGGCTCCGGGGTCCTTTGCTGGGCTTTGGGAAGGGCCTGTGCATCCTGTCGGTGGCCGGGTAGTGTGTGCGCGAGCCCCTGATTAACTTTCAGAGCTGCCCGGCCCCCACGCCAGCTGCGCCCAGGTTCACGGGTGGCCTTTGCCACCCGCAGGTGTGGGTGAGGCGCCACCAGCGGCGCGCGGAGCCCCCAGGCCGTCCCCCGGAGCGGTAGCCCTTCTCCGGGGGTCGGGGTGGGGTGGGGAAGGGACGGGGGGAAGGGGCGGGCCCGGGGGCGGTGCCTCTCGCCGAGACCGCCGCCTTCGCCCCGCGCTCGGCTGGCCCGGGTGCAGCGGGCCGGGTGGAGGGGCCGGAGCGCGGCTGCCGGCGCCGCGGCGGGAGCAGAGGAAGGAGGCGGTGCGTCCCCAGAGGCGTGCGCCGGGACGGAAGGACCGACGGACCCACGCGCGCAGGGAGAGGGCAGGCGGCGAGGTTGGTATCCGGTGGGCGCGCGGGCGGCTTGGGGATGGGCGGCAGCGAGGGGAGCCGGAGCCCGGGGGAGGGCGGCGGCGGGCCCGGCGCCGGCTGCGCTCGGGGGTCGGCGCGAGACCCCTCCCCGGGCCGGTCGGGCGCGCGGCGAGCGCGCCCCGGCGGCGAAAGCGGAGCCCCGGCATCTCTTCTCCCTCCTCTTTTCTTTCCAGTCAGCGAAAAATAAACACCCGGGAAGGTAAAACAATAGCAGGGCCACCTGGGACGCGGCGCGAGCCGAGCTCCCACGTTTGGGGCGGGTGCCGGGGGAGGAACCGGGAGTGGCGGCCCCGCCTCGGAGCCCCTTCCAGATTTGCCCCCGCGGAGGGTGGGGCTACCCGCGGCGCCCGGGCTCGGTGGGAGGCGGAGGGAATTCCCTGGAGTGGAGCATTTGGGGAAAGTATTGCAGGAACCTTCGGGCTTCCCACTATTGCTCTACTCTGGGCGGGGAAACTGAGGCGGAGGCGAAGGTAGAGACTTAGGCAAGGTCAGACCGCAGAGGTGGACCGTCCTGATCCCGGATCGGGACCCAGGTGTTGCTCAATCCCTCTCGGTTGTGCGGCTGCCGTGCTTGCCTCGGATAAATCTCTGTTGTGTTTGTTTTAGAAATCTGCTGGCATTGTGGGACCGCTTCAGGGCTGCCGAACGAACGCCAACTTGCTTCATGTGTTTCGGGCAAGTCTGGGGCCGGTGTCAGCCCCGTCATGGATGGAGACGGACTTTTTGATGAAGAAACCCAAAGCAGTCGATATCAGCCAGGGCTGTTTGGCTGTCAAAGGTTTTGATAGAACCTGCTGTGTTCCCTTTCGGGGAATCCGAATGAGGGAGATTACAGACTCCTTCACCGCGAAGCCAAGGACATTTCTGTATAATCAGTGGATGAAAGGATTTTCAAAGACTCTCTTTTTCTTTTTCCTTGAGGATTAATCCACCGCTATCTACAATTCCTGTGGAAGCCACAAGGCACAGGAAGTGGCAGGAGCCTCGAGCGCCTTCCGAATTGTTCTGGACCCTTCCTTTGGCATAGAGGAGTTTAATACTTGCCACCCGCAGCCCCTCCCCGCCCCCACACTCCCTCCTGATAGGCTCCTTAACCTGTTCTAAACTGTCCTCTGGAGCTATAAATGGTTTGCCAGATATGAGAGATTAAGAGCCGGGGAGAAGAGGAAGCGCCCTGTGTTGTCTCTCCTCTGGGCTGCCGACATGAAGTGCATTTTGCCCGTGCTGAGCTGTCTGGCTGTGTTGGGTAAGTGGTGCTGCTTATCAGCACGATCGATGGAAAGTTTAACCTGCTCCTGGTTCCTGTAATTCCTTGTGGTTCTTTCCCATCAACGCTCAGCTTTGGGGGACCCCAGGTGACGGTGATGTGTGGCACGGGTTGGAATAGAGTACCTAGAGCCCCATTTCTGACCTAGGAGGCATATTGTTTGTTGTCTTTAAGAGGGACATTTGCTGTCCTGAGTGTCTGTCCTGGGCCTTGCTGTGGGGCCACCCCTCCCTGACCCCCCCATTCCCCTGTCTCGGTCAATGTTTAGGAACTTCCATGTGGATTATGGATTGGTTTCTTGTGCTTTATAAACATGGTGCTTCAGCTGAAGGGAACACATCTGTGTTGCTCCACATCAATTCCTAATCTGAAGTGGCGACATTATTCCCACTTTTGGGAAAGTTGGTTTGGAAGGTTGACAGTGATGGTGGGTTTTTTGAGGGGGTGGGGAAGTAGGAATGGGTGGAATAAGGGTTGAAGCTTTGCCTCATGTAAGTGATCTGCAGACAAAATGTTTTGAGGGTCTAGTCCCCTCCCCAAGGGAGTTAAGATCATAGTTCTGGGAGGAAGAGAGCCTAGAAGAACGGTGCCTGGTAGGGGCTGTGCTTGGATTGGGTTTTGTGCCCCCACTGAAGGTCAGGGTGCTTAGGTTGGATAGAGAAATTCTGGCTTGAGAGGTGAACCCTTGACACCTTTCTTAAGGATTCTCTCCCATTGAACAGCCCTCCCCACCCCCCAACCCTTTGCCCAACATTCTCAGATTCAGTGGTGCTTTCCATGTCTTTGAATGCTGACTTAATCTTCAATACGGTATCTTGGGTTGAGGATAAGCTCCCTGGCCAGAATGTGGTACATCCTCTCCCTCCATCTCCTTAGACTTCACAGGTGAGCACACCCTCTCCTCTCTGGGTACAGCTCAGTCCCCTGTATTCAGAAGAGGGCATCACTGCTGCTTGTGGTGTTTCCATCTCCACATCTTGGTGTCTTGCATTTATGGGACTTGTGACCTGCTACCAGTGAAGATTGCTTTCATGCATTGTCTACACGCTTGCAAGAGTTCACAGAAGGGCAGAAAGAGAGTGGACTTTGGAGATGGGAAAACCCGAGGTCAGATCTCAGCCTGACAATGATTGATATCTGAATTTCAGTAAAATCGAGTGATACCTCCAAGGATTGTCCTGACAGTTAAAGGTATTGTAAATGTCTTGACTGCTTTGAAAAATGTCTAGGGCACATAATGTGTGCCTGTGTGTGCTCAATCATGTTCAACTCTTTGGGGCCCCACGGACTGGAGCCCACAAAGTTCCTTTGTCCATGGGATTTTCCAGGCAAGAATACTGGAGTGGGGTGCCATTTCCTCCTCTAGGGGATCATCCCAACTCAGGGATCAAACCCGGATCTCCTGCATTTCAGGCGGATTCTTTACCATCTGAGCCATCTGGGAAGTCCAGAATCGCTGGGAGAGCTTTAAAGAAATCTTGATGTCCAGGCAGCAACTCCAGACCAGGTTCTCTGGGAGGGCGACCCAGGCATGTATCTTTTAGCTGTCCTAGGTAATTCCAATGTGTAGCCAAGTTAGGGAACCAGCAAGTGAGAGAGAGTTCACCACGGCCAGCTCTGCACTCCCCTTCCCAGCACTCACACAGACACCCAGTCTGGCGGCAAGTTCAGTTGGTCTTCGGCTCAGGTGAGGGTCGGTGTCTCCCTGTCTCTTGTGTGCTCAGGCAGAATTAAGAAGACGGGTAGCTCTGCATTCACCAGTACTAAATATTGTATTGGTATTTGCTGTTCACTTAGTGTCTGGGTTTAAAATCAGTAATTAGTGACTCATGTGGATTCAAGAGACAAGCAGGGAAAGCCCTCCAGGAGGCTTGGGTGTGGGGTGAATGGTGTGGCTAAGGCAGGAAAGAGGGCTGAGTGGAAGGGTGGGGCCCAGGGTAGGAGATGGAACCACCATTGGGGAGACAAGGAAATGTGTGACATTTGTGCCTTTTGTTTCTCCTGGCTGCTCCAGAAATGTAAGGCTGCCAGCTGGTCCCCCTGCTGTTCCCTCCGGGCTACTCTGCTTGGGCGCTTGGGCCACTCTTGTCTTCTCCTCCCAGCCTCAAGTGTGAACAGGTGCCATGGAGGAAAATGAGTGTCACTGTGGTGCTAAAGGGGAGTGGTGGCAGAAGACCGCACTTGGGTGAGAGTGGGGAGGTTTAGGGCTGTGGAGGGCCCTGGTGTTTTTGATCCCTGCTGGTGAAATCTCACCTTTTCTCATCACTCGTTGATTGGCAGCATGGCGGGGAGGGAGAGTGGCTACTACTTTTTAACCTTGGAGACCAGCAAGTCTTTGTGGAGGGAACAAAACCCAGATTGGGGTCTTATATCCTGCTTGCAGCCTGGTGTGGTCTGATTCATGCGTCAGCATTCTTGCTGTGTAATGAAAATTAATGTGTAATATGAATTGAAAATAGCAAAGATGCTCAAGGTTTTGTGTCCAGATGGGTCACATGCTTGGAATAAAATTTTGTTTTTAAAAAGTAGGATCAGGTTAAGTGTGCCGCAAAATGAGACTGATCCAGGCGCTGCCAGTCTCCAGAAGCAGCAGTTTGAGTTAGAAAACCCTGTGACAGTGTATAAGGAGTAAATCCAAGATGCTTGTCTCTCCCTCACCATCATCAGACCCGCATTTTCTGCTCCCTTCCTTTGCCACTGTCTAGGATTTAGGTCAAGTTTCTCCTTTTCTGCCTGCCTGGGTACCAACTCCTGCCCTCTTGACCACTGTGTCCTGTTTCTTCCTTTTGCACCTCTGAGTGCCCACCTAACTAGGGAACCATCAGCTGCTATGGCTACCCTTGTCCCAGTTCTAAAGCCGTCTTAAGCATGGGCCTGATTGAGCCACGAGGATAGTAAAGTTTCCACTACTGAGAACGGGTGGAGCCAGAGGGGTAGAAGAGGAGAGAGGGTAGGGGCTGGTGTGGATGTGGCTTGAATGTGAAAGAGGGAATGAGGAAAGGCTGATTGCAGCTGTGCCTGTGCCTGGGAGCCGCCTGCATGAGTGACAGAGACATGGAAAGGTGACCACAGTGTGGGGGAGACAGTCTAGGATTTGTGGCTGCGAGAGCAGGGAGGGAATAATCAGGAAGGATGAACATAAGCTTTAGGCACATAAAGCAAATTTCGATTTTGCATAACCATGAAGAGTTATGCCTTCTAGACCAGTGCTGATGTTGCAAACAAGATGAAATAGCTTTGAAAGTGTTTGCAATGAAAAATGTAGGCGACTGGGACATCCCCGGAGGGACACAGAGAACTCGTGGATGGCTTATGGTCATTCTTGCTCTTCTCCAGTGGGAGAAAATTTTCATTTGTAGAGTTCGAAGAGCCTCTTGTTTGAATACTGTGGGACTGAGGAAGCGATCACTTCTTTCCCAGTTAGGGTAAGAGGGGAGAGGCCTCTTACCTCTTACCTCTCTCCTCCCAGTAGGGGCGAGGCCAGAGAGTGCTTCCAAAAGAGATTGAAAGGAACTTTGATGTTCTGGTAGGAGTGAGCTCAGAGGCAGGACTGGGGTGATCAAAGGCTGAGGAGAGGGAGGAGGCAGAGGAAAGCAGCACGGTGGCTAGAGGCAGTCGGGGAAGGGATTTCGAAGGAAGAAGACGAGGATTGTGATTTATGGATGAGCCAACACCACTGTCCCAACAGTTTTCCCAGAGGCAATGCCTTTCCCTTTCCTGGGGACCATTTGACAAGAGTGCTAGGGAAGGGAATTCTGGTCAGGACTAGGCTAGCTAAGATGCCTTTTAACTGGATGAGTCATTGAGCCACCCCTGGGTACCCAGGGTTGTGTTGAGATAGCCCGGTCTTCTACGTCTGTCATTGCAGCAAGAGAACAGTAGTGTTACCGCCTCTCCTGACTCTAGCCCTGACTGTGAAGCAAGCCCTGTCTCTTTGAGTCCTCAGTCTTGCCAGATAGAGACCTTATATTATCATCCTTTTGTAGTTGGGGATATTGAGATCCAGGAAGGTTAAAGAACTCACTTGGAGGTAGATGACTGTTGTTGTTTAGTTGCTAAGTCATGTCCGACTCTTTGCGACCCCATGAACTACAGTGAAAGACAACCCCCTGTCCTTCAGTGTCTCTTGGAGTTTGTTCAAACTCATGTCCATTGAGTCAGTGATGCCATCCAACTATCTCATCCCCTGTTGCCCCCTTCTCCTCTTGCCCTCAATCTTTCCCAGCATCAGAGTCTTTTCCAGTGAGTCAGCTCTTTGCATCAGGTGGCCAAAGTATTGGAACTTCAGCTTTAGCATTAGTCTTTCCAATGAATACTCAGGGTTGATCTCCTTTAGGATTGACTGGTTTGATCTCCTTGCTGTCCAAGGGACTCTCAAGAGCCTTCTCCAGCACACAATTCGAAAGCGTCAATTCTTTAGATGACTGTACCAGCCTGAAATGGTGCTCCACAGGGATAGGGAGCCAGGCCCTTTCTGTCTTGTTTCAAGTGCGTGCCTTTATTCCCAAGGTCATCTCATGGTCCAAGATGGCTGTGCTAACCCCAGCCATCAGGAAGGAGGAAAAGGATTGGCAAGGGCACACACTCTTAATTTCCCAGAAGTATGCCCCTCACTTCTGCTTATCTCCCCATTGGTTAGAACTTGGTCACATGACTATACTTTGCTGCAAGGGAGGCTTGGAAATATCCTTAATTCTCAGTGTCCAGCCAAAAACTGGGGTTCTCTTATTAGAGGGGAAGGAGAGAACAGATTTACCAGGGACAGGTGCTGGTCTCTGGCACAATTACAAAGCTAGGAAGTGGCAGAGCAGGGTTTTGAACCAGGACCACTTGGTTCAAATCCCATGTTCTTTCTTCCTACAAGTTGCCTGTCTGAGTATGAGGCCCCTCCCCTGGCCTCTTAGAATCCTTATTGGGAAGACAAGAGCTAGATAAACCAGCTGTTACATGAAGCAACACAGATCAGCATGTAATTGGACACTCAGAGTTGTGGTTTTAGTGGTAGTATTGTAGTGTTTATAGAATGCTTAGGTGCCAGTCATTGGTAAACATTTTCTATAGCATGACCTTCTGTATAAAGTGCTTAGGGAACGTCTCTGTCATGTTCATTACTGTAGCCCCAGAACTCAGCTTTGTGCCTGGAGCAAAGTATCTGTTCATTTAATTTTTTGATGAATGAGTGATTTCACAAGGTAGGTGTTTGTTTCTATATCAGCTCCCTTGATCAAGATGAGGAAATTCAAAATTCAGGGAGTTTAAATCATTTTGCTCAAAAGGAAAGAGCTCGAAATTGACAGAGCTTAGATTTGAATCCAGCCTTGTTTGGCTGTAGTGCTTGTGCTTTTATTCCACCAAACAGGGGTTCTTAACCTTTTTAGTGCCATGGATCCTTTTGGCAATCTGCTGAAGCCTATGGACCTCTTCTTAGGATAACATTCTCAAATGCATAAGTAAATAACATAGGATTAGAGAAAATCAATTTTATTGAAATACCCTCACCAAAATATTAACAAAAACAAATTTATAGCACTAAACTTCTATAATAACACATTAAATAACATGATCTAACAGTTGTATAATTTTGGTGTAGTGAAGGGTGCAAATGATATTTTGAGGTATCTATCCACTGTGATGTGGTATGAAAGTATGTATGATTTGTATTGTGACAGAGTCACAGGTCTTGAATATATTACCATGATACTTACCTACATTCATAATCAAAGGAATAGCTATTTACTTTGTTGTTGTTTAGTCGCTAACATGTGTCCGACTCTAGAGTCCTCATGGACTGTAGCCCACCAGGCTCCTC
This sequence comes from Antilocapra americana, assembly GCA_007570785.1. Taxonomy (NCBI): domain Eukaryota; kingdom Metazoa; phylum Chordata; class Mammalia; order Artiodactyla; family Antilocapridae; genus Antilocapra; species Antilocapra americana. Next base: position 4,542,099 of record ML661955.1, read on the forward strand.
TGTCCATGGGGTTTTTCAGGCAAGAATACTGGAGTGGGTTGCCATTTCCTTCTCCAGGGGATCTTCCCGACTCGGGGATCAAACCCGTATCTCCTGCATTGTAGGCGGATTCTTTACCGCTGAGCCCCAACATTGGGAAGCCCCAACATTCACTTAAGAGATTAGTGAAAATAAGGATGCAGTTTTTTTCTCATTCAAATTCATTTATCTCCTGAATTCTGTCCACAGACCCCTCTGAAGTTCAAAGTAAAGTTCCATGTAATCAGTAGTTGTCAGCAAAAAGCCTGTGGAGGAAGTCTTGGGCTGGGCTTTCAGAAATGGGTGGGCTTTGAATGGGGAGGGTATTCTCTTCCCTGGAGAGTCCTGCTAATGCAGAGGCATCAGCAGTCATAATGGTGGCAGAGTGGCCTTTTAGGGATTGGATAAATGACTGTCAGTGGTTTTGGGGACCAGTTCATGTGGGATGATACCGGACACAGAGATTTGGTTTGGATTGTAATTGAGTTTGGGATTTGGGCTTAGACTGGGTCCCTGCAGCCCAGGCAGACCACTTCTGCGGCCTGGCCTAGGAACTGGATGACATGGCTCTACTTAGTGGCCTCTCATGGTCCCTGGCCTTGTGCAGTCTGAGCTATGGCACCTTGATTAGTATCTGAGGGTTCCTTTGGGAGTTCCTTGTTTGCCGTGATTGGACACCTGTTTCTTTGCTGCTTCAATGTGAGCACAACTATTCCTTGTAAAGGCTTGGATTTTAATTTAAGGAAATTTAGGACACCTGTGTGTGAATGCCCCTAATTTTCAGAGAAATGAGTGGTTGCATCAAAATCAAGCTTGTTATTTGTAGAAAATCACATTTTGCCAAATGCCCTCATCAAGACCCCTTTATTAAGTGACTCATCATGGACCCCGGTGGTAGACACTTAACAAAGACCCTGGCAGTGGGCCTCCCTTAACTGGAACCTCAGTTAAGTGGGATTTTGTTTTTATTTTTGAACTCCACTTTCAGGAAGGTGAAAATCACAAGATAGCAGCAGCAGGGATTGCTTCTAAAAACTGGCTTCCAGGCCACTGTCAGCCCAGTCTCTCCATCTTCCACAACTATAATTATAGTAGCAGAAGAGAAGGAGGAGCCTAGGGGCCCTGCAAGATTCTAAATCAAAGATTAAATTATATTAACTCCACTCAGGCTGGGAAGTGGTCAGATGGATCTTAAAAAGCTTTATAATAGGCTTTATGATAATGAGAGTTGAAGCAAAGTTTCTGCTCAACCCTCTAATGAAATTCATCTGAATACTGTATTTCCCTTCATCCTGGTGACCCAGGTTTTGCACAGCCATGTTCCTGCCCTCGAGGAGGTGGTAATCTAAAGCCAGGGGTTAAAAAAAAAAAGGTGGTAAATCACTTTGCAAGTGGACAAGAAGACAGTGATATATACCACAGGGTCTCCAAGGACAGTTGTCTTGCTGGGGAAGGAGAGGCTAGGCAGGTTTGTGCTTGCTTTCAGCTAAGCAGGAGGGGTGAAGGGAATTCTTTGTCCAGGGAAGGGATGCGACTGGAGTAGCCCTCAAATGCTCAATCTGGAAAGGTTTTCTGGATAGGCTGGAATTTTAGGCAATTTTTTTTTTCTTTTTTTAAATAGTAAGAGAGTGAGATCCTGGCAGAATTGTGGGGTGGAGGACACCAGGACACAAGGGGATGCTTTGAGAGGACTTTGTATTTATTTATTTAGCTACACCGAGTCTTAGCTGTGGCATGTGAACTCTTAGTTTTGGCATATGGGATCTAGTTCCCTGATCAGGGATTGAACCCTGGCCCCCTGCATTGGGAGCACGGAATCTTTGCTCCTGGACCACCAGGAAGTCCCAAGAAGACTTCTGAAAGGGTGGGGAAGCCCTAGTGTCAGTGGGCCTGGGTCCTAAAGGTGCTGGTTGGAAGAAATGGAGTTGTCTGTTGGTCTAGGTATTTAGGTCAGAGACACACGGCAGATACCAGAGAGCTGTAGATGTGTGTAGATGGGAGAAGTGACAGGGAGGGTAGGGGACATTACTGGAGGTGGGGATCCTGAGTGGAAGTAAAGGGGACCTGTTTCTGTGCCGAAGGAATAGCTTTTGTTCATCAGAACATCATCAGAGCAAAGACATCCTAACCAAATGGAACGCAAAGAGATCAGTGTCTAGTCTTCTTGTGGGGACCTCTTCCCATCAATTTACAGGTCCCCAGACCTTTCCTTTATTAAAGCAGGGAAGAAATTGATACCAGCTACGTGTTCTTTCCTGTTATAATTCTTTGATGTAGTGGGATCTGTTCAGATTGCCTTAAATTGGTGTTATTTTCATGTATTTGATTATTTTTTCTAAACAGCCATTTCCCATTACTCTTAAGTATGGTCTGCTCTTCCTTTTCCATGGCAGCCTCTGCAAACACCTTCTCTGCTCTCAGCTGGGCCTTGGGTCTTGCTTATGTTGTTGATAATGGAGTCATGTCACGAGATGGGCTGCCTATCTTCTCAGGGATCCTTTTTATTAACTCCCCTTACCCCAGGAGCCCCATAAATTTGAAATCTTCTGTCTCCTAGACAGGCAGCACTTATTAAGTAGTATTAATCTGTTTTTTCTACATGATAACCAGTGTGATCCCTCACATTTGATATAGTAGTCCAGTTTTAAAGCAAAATTAGCTTGGTGCTCACACATAGCCTGGATCTATTAGGTTCCTTAGCCCTGTGTCTGTACCTTAGGGGAAGTGGTATCAGGGTTAGGTGTTTTTGAAACCTGTAAGGTGGCCAGCTTCTCCACCCTCAAGTGTTACTTTGATAGCTGTAAGGAGCTTGGGTAACTTAACCAGGATGTGTTTGCTCCTAGGTAAAATTAATTGATTGCATTGGCGACCTTGATTTGGCTTTGGTAGGAAGGGCTTGGAGGAGGAGGAGGAGGAATGGGAGACCTTTGTGTGAGTAACTATTTGTTGCTGCAGGGCAAACCACGCCCACCTGTCCTGGCCAGGTACCCTCCCCACCACCTTTTCTAAAGACCTCCAGAGAAGGAAACTGCAACCTCTTAGAGGCAGGCAACACATACATTGGGAAGGAAGTCTTGATTTTCACTGATTTAAGTCATAATTTAAAACAACAAATAAAGTGCTTCAGGGTAAAATGTTATATAAAAGAAAGGTGATGAGCTATTGGTTGCAGTTTCACAAGATAGCTTGTATTGGCTTGCTTTATTTCTTTGACTTTAAATTTTTGGATGGAGTGCCATATGAATATAGTTCTGTTGTAAAAATCTAAAGAGTACAGAGAGGAAGCTTTCCTGGTGGCTCTGATGGTAAAGAATCTGTCTACAAGGTGGGAGACCCAGGTTCCTGGGTTGGGAAGATTGCCTGGAGAAGGAAATGGACAACAAACCACTCCAGTATTCTTGCCTAGAGAATCCCAGGGACAGAGGACCCTGGCGGGCTACTATCCATGAGATCACAAAGAGTCAGACCTGACTCAGTGACACTTAGGAACAGGCAGAAAGTAAAATGTGGAAGTTCCCCTCCCTGCCCCATGTCCCTTGTTGAGTTTGAAATACATTTTTTATAGTTTGATACACTATATTCTCCCAGGCTTTTCCCTACCGTTTCCATTCGTATACTCACACAAATACAGATTTTTTGACCTAAATGGACTCAGAAGAACATATTGTTCAACGACTTGATTCTCAAGGGGTGATCTTAATTTTATACCCATATCAGAACTGATTTTATTATTTTATAGCTAGTAGAAGCTGTAATTGGTGAAGTCATTAGGGAGCAGCAAGTCTTGCTCAATGACCGTATAACAGAATAATTTTATCTTGTGGTATCAAGAGCAACAGTCATAATGAGAACACTGCCCTTAAGTTTTAATGTACTTAAGAGGAATGATTGACTTGTTTATTCTGAATATTTTCTCTAGAAACACATACATTTAACAAATTAACCACACACATATTTTATTGACTGTCTTAGTTATAATCTTGAATTAAATAAAGCCCATTTAAAACTTGTTGAGAGGACAATTGTAAATACTGGATTTTGTGTCCAAGTCAATCAGCTGCTCTTATTTGTTCATAGACTAGGGAGAAAAATGAGACGTTTTCCTGCATTTTCAGCTCCCAAATGATGCTTCCATTTAGAGTGAACTGGACTGGAGTAACCTTTAAGGTTGCTGGCTACCAGACATTCAAGACCTTAACCCAAAGGAAGATAATTTTTTTTTCCCTTTAGTCCTGCTGGAGAAACTATTGCTGTGAAAAGATTATCATTTCAAAGTGTTGGGTTACTTCTCAAGTTCACTAGTATGAACTTTCTTTAAAACCTCGGGAGCAGAAGCAGATTTCTTGGATGGTTCACCTTTAGACCTGATTTTTAAAATAGTTGCTATTTTGGAGGAATGGTTGTTGGATTCACATATCACAGCCAACCCTTCTTAAACATTAGGGTTTGACCTGCTGCCACCCATCCAGAGAGCTGTGTTGTGTTAGAGTCTCCTTATAGTCCTTTCCTGAAAAGACTTTCATCTGTTCCTTCAACAAATAGTTGAGTGCCTTCTACAAGCACTCATTGTTCTGTTATCTCAAATACCAAGAACTAAAAGCTAATATCATAATGACCATTTTAAGTAGTCACCTGGTATGTATTTTAATCTTTAATAAATAGAAGCTTTAACTAAAAACACCTCTGACATTAGGGAACTCTTTTCTGTCCCTAAGGTAAAGTCTTTTTCTTGTTGTTTCTTAAATCTTCTTGTTTTGTTCTCAACTCTTCTTTAGCAGCCATGAATTACTCATACCCTTGGCAGTCCTAGTGAAGAGCCCTTTAGGAGTAAGAGATAATACCAATGCTGGGGGGAGACTGAGGCTGGGGAGAGGTAAGGGGCAAATTCTTTGTTTTGAAAATATGCAAATATCCCGAGTCCTGGATATATGGAATGTCTTTATTAACTGATGGGAATTTTGTATTGGAATTGGGATTTTCATACTTGGCTCTGAATTCCTGTGGTTGCTGTGCTCAGTAGCTTAGTTGTGTCCAACTCTTAGCCACTCGTGGATTGTAGGCCCCCCAGGCGCCTCTGTCCATGGAATTACCCAGGCAAGAATACCAGAGTGGGTAGCCATTCTCTTCTCCAGGGGTTCTTCCCGACTGGGTCGAACTGTGTCTCCTGTATTGGCAGGTAGATTTTTAACCACTAGTGCTACCTGGGAAGTCCACCAGAACGGAACAAAAGAGAACTAGAATGATCACATACTTTACCATCAGATAGGAGACAGCATCCATACCAAACTTCCCCCTGAGGACTTCCGTATTGAGGGTGTGGTGACGCTAAGATTGGGCCTATCCCTGGTGGCTCAGACGGTACAGAATCTGTCTGCCAGTGCCAGAGATCTGCATTCTTTCGATCCCTGGGTCGGGAAGATCCCCTGGAGAAGGGAGTGTGCAAACCCACTCCACTATTCTTGCCTGGAGAATCACATGGACAGAGGAGCCTGGCGGGCTACAGTGCATGGGGTCCAAAGAGTTGGACACGACTGAGCAACTAACACACACACGTGGGACTCAGTCCCAGAACCTAAGGCTCTCACCACTGTTGTTTTCGGGAAGCTGCTGGGTCAGCTCAGTGGGAGGTGAGTGGGGCAGACTCTTCCAGGTCTGCTCCTTCTCAGAGGCCCTCCCTTGACCTGGGATGATCCCTGAGCAGCACTGGTCTGCTCTCCTGTCCCTGGTGTTTCGCCCTGCCTCATCTCCTAAGTCTGCAGGTCCCAGGCGGGTTGCAAGCTTGGCCTGGTAGCCTTGGCCTGAGCCTCATAGCAGGCGGTACTGCTCCTGGGAGCCCGTCTGCTGGGCCAGCCTTCTCTCCACCAGCAGCTCTCCTCAGAAGCCTTTCTGGTGTGCCTCAGTGGTTTTGTTCTGTGTTGATTCTGTGTTGTTCTAGAGATGGATGGTCTTGGGGATTCTGCCTGGCAGATGGACACGTCTGGTAGCTTATTAGAGGAGTGATTGTGCAGATAGATTTGTTCTCGGCTCATCCCCAACCTAGACTGCCCTCCGTGACACTGTTTAGAGATGATTTGCTGAGCCGTGTCTTAATGTCTTCTGATGCTCCAGTACAGTCAGATAGCTTGCTGACAAATGTTGCAGTCTCTCTGCTGGTATTGCATTACAGGAAAGCCAGACTGCGTTTGGGGCGCCGGCTGAGGTCGTTCGCCGTTCCTTTGTCAGGATGGGGGATGGCTTTTAGCTGGGTGTCCCTGTACCCCTCAACTGGGAGGAGCGGCAGTCCTTTTCTTTCTCACACTCAGATCTGAATCCGGGTCCATCCACCCCACCCCCGACCCCGAAAGGGTGGTTGTCTAAGAAGGTTGAAAGTAGGTAAGACAATGATTGTGCTTCTAGACTTGAATTCGCTTTAGAAAAATCTTAGCAGATCTTATGCATAATCCCCTTATTTTAGAGGGGAATTATTTTGGAGGAGAGGGAGAAACTGATGGCCCGCGTGGGGAGAGAGTGGAAGGAGGCCTGGAAAAACTCTCCCAGCAGAAGAGAGAGAGGCTCTGGGGTATGTCACCTTTGTTTTAATTAAAACACTCTGCAATACAAACATTTGCCTTCCCCTTCTTACCCCACCACAGAAGAGCTGTAATTTCCCATATTTGGAATCTTGGGAGGGCCAGGCCACGTCTGAGGACAAGGCCAGACTCAGTCTATGCTTTGGGGAAAAGTAAGTAACTATAAGCGCCAAGAGGGCTGTGGTATTTATGAGCGCATCTATGGTTAATGTATGTGCTTCCTTGTCATCATTTATTCAGTAGCCCCTGATGTCCTGGAGCTGATGCTGGGCCCATCAGTAATCTGACTCTTGTTTTCTTCTGCATATTTTCCTGTTTTCAAATGTGTAGGCATTCAGCTTTAATCAAGTAGGCTTTGCCTTTGTCATCTGTAACAGGGGATGACTGAAGTCATGTGGAGGATTTTAAGTAACTAATCTCTTAAGACAGTCAGAGTATAATCTCCGCTGGTCCCTGATCATCCTGCCTGCATCCCAGAGATTGGGGAGGTTCTGCAGAGACCGGATAGGGGCTTTGGCATCTATCGGAGCGACTGGGCATCCTTCTTGCTGGCGACAGGTTTTGTTTGCCTTTGGCATGGGAACAGGGCCTGCTGATCATATGCTGTGTCAAGAGAGTTCAAGATGTTCCATGAATGTGACTAGAGTTTTACCGAATCTCTGTGCTGGTACAGCGAACAATGACAGGCTGAACTTGTGTGAAGATGCTGCCCAGGCTCACTGATGTCTGTACAGCCTGTGCAGGGCTGGCTCTCCCGGAAATGCAGCAGAATAGACAGGAGGACTGCTGGTTAGTGTTCACTGACATTTTCTAGTAAATTACATCAGATCAATCCAACGATCAGGGGTGCAGGGTCTAAAGGTCTCATGTGCTTTGCTTGGAATTTCACTGTAACTTCATATAGGTGTTGTGTATTAGACTGAATTGGATTACAGCTGCTCTTCCAATTGTCATTTCTTTTTTGCCCCCACCCACTTTCTTTTATTTATTTATTTATGGGTTTATTAAATTTTTTTTACTTTTTATTCATGCATTTACTTGGCTGTACCAGGTCTTAGTTGCCGCACATGGGATCTTTAAGGCATATGAACTCTAAGTTGCAGCATGTGGGGTCTAGTTCCCTGACTAGGTATCAAACCTGGGCCCTCTGCATTGGGAGCCCGGAGTCTTAGCCTCTGGACCCCCTGGGAAGTCCCTCCATCCACCTTCTGAGGTTATCTCTGGTTCTCACTGCCAGAAGTGTCCTGTAGAAGAATTTGGTGAATATTACACCAAGTGCAGTGTTTGCTGCTTTCTCTTAATAGAATGGTAAAATCTCTAACAATGTAGACTAATGAGAGAAGATTAGTTTGAATTAGGAAAGTGTCTGAGTTACCAAATATTTCTCAAGAACTTCGCTGTTGGTACTTCTAAGTAAATATCATCACTCAAACTAGGCTAACAGAACCCCTAAGAAAGATCCTTGGGGGATGCTGCTTTAGGAGAGAAACAAGAATGATTTGCAATTAACATACCAATTGTTTATGTAAATGGTGTTTCTGAGATACTGGGATTGTGTGTGAAAACAGTTTGTTCTCTTAAGTATTTTAAATAGGGCCCATGAAACCCCCTGTGTGTATGCTGCTGGCAGTTTATATGTGGTGTAAGGACCTGTTTTTTGAGGACCTAATTCAGAATTATCAGCAATTTCAGGAATCTCAAATTGGTGTAGTCGCTGACCTTGAACTTGCCAAAATTAGTTAGATCTCTTAGCCAAATGTTTCCACAACACCAGCGCTTGTCTCCTGTAATACAAACTACTAAGTTTAACAGTGTGTTTGTGTGTTATATGGAGGAGATGCAGCCATCCTTGGGTGGTTCGTGCGTGTGTGCATGCTAAGTCATCTCAGTCCTGTCCAGCTCTTGGCCACCCCATGGACTGTAGCCCGCCAGGCTCCTCTGTCATAGGATTTCTCCAAGAACACTGGAGCTGATTGCCATGCCCTTCTCCAGGGGATCTTCCCGACCCAGGGATGGAACCTGGGTCTCCTGCATTGCAGGCTGATTCTTTACTGTCTGAGACAGCAGGGACGCACATTACAGTGTATAATGTGGGGGAAAATACATGGCATTCATAATTTGGACAGTGTCAGACTGAATACACATATTCAAACACTTCCTGTAGATAATATTGAAGAAAGGTGAGCAGATTTACTATAGGAACAATTTTGATTTTATTAATTTTTATTAGAGTTGATTTACAGTGTTGCGATAGTGTTGTGTACAGTAAAGTGAATGTAGAGTGTTGTGCCAGTAAAGTGAATCAGTTATACATATACATGTATCCACTCTTTTTTTAGATTCTTTTCCAGTATAGGCCCTAACAGAGTACTGAGTAAAGTTCTCTGTGCTATACAGTACCTTATTAGTTGTCTAAGTCATCTATTTTATATATATATATGGGCTTCCCTGGTGGCTCAGAGGGCAAAGAATCCGCCTGCAATGTGGGAGACCTGGGTTCAGTTCCTGGGTCAGGAAGATCCCCTGGAGAAGGAAGTGGCAGCCCACTCCAGTATTCTTGTTTGGAGAATTCAGTAGACAGAGGAGCCTCACGGGCTGCAGCCCATGGTGTCGCAAAGAGACGACTGAGCGACTGAGCACACACATTTTACATATAGTCGTTGACTGAGCAACTTAGCACACACATTTTATATATAATAGTATGTGTATGTATCAGGCTCAATCTTCCAATTGATTGCTTCCCTGCTCTTCACCCCAGGGTAACCATAGTTTGTTTTCTACATCTGTGAGTCTAGTTCTGTCTTGTAAAGAAGTTCATTTGTACCCATTTTTTTAGATTCCACATATCAGTGATATGATTTGATATTTGTCTTTCTGTGTCCGACTTACTTCATTCATTGTGACAGTGTCCGGGATGACTTTTTAATTAGTGATTTAGTGCACTAGACTGTAAGTTCCATCAGGACAGGAATGATGGCTCCATAGTTGGTCCTGGGGTCCCAAGCCCATCCTTAGCCTGTTGCCTGGCATAGTGTAAATATTAAGTTGAACTGTGTAACATTGCCGAGTTTAGAGGTCAAAAACAGTCGAATATCAGCAATTAGGTTACACAGTTCAGCCTAATATTGTGCCATCTTTGTGTATTGAATGTTGAATACATGTCATAATTGATGAGCTCTTAGATGTCTGTATTTAACATAGTTTTCTTTTAAAAAAAAATTATTTACTTGGCTGTGCCAGATCGTAGTTGCAGCATGTGACCTCTTAGTATTGCATCATGAGGGCTCTAGTTCCCTGACTAGGGGTCAAACCCAGGCCCCCTGCATTGGGAGCATGGAGTCTTAGCCACTGGACCACCAGGGAAGTCCCCAACACAGTTTTCTGTAGCCAGTGAAATTCCAGCTACGGTATTTGAAAAGGAACCCTAAAACTTCCAAGCTAAAAACTTGTGGACTCGTGATGCAGAGGTTGGGTATCCATGAGACTTCAGAGCCTTGGATTCAGTAGATTTTCTCTGAAGTTCTTGGTGTATTTTCTAGCCAAAGATGGAGGCATGTGCTTTGGGGTCTGGAGTGCTGTCTGTAGCCTGAAGAATCTGGGAGAGTGTGCTGGATAGCTGGGCTGGAAGGCAAAGACAGGAATAAAGTGGCCCGAAGAAGGCAGACAGACCCGTGATCCCTGCTGAAGGAGCCGCGTCTGATCCTGAGTGACGGGAACTCTTGTTTTCACAGCCCAGACTTCCTGTGCTCAGTTGCTCACGGACCACAGATTTGTGGCACCCACAGTGTGCTCAGTGACTAGCTAGGCACTACAGACCTCATTGGGAGCCTCCGTTGTGCCTGAGCCACTGCGGGCTGGGTGTAGACCCTTGCCCAGTGGAAGCAAGGGTTGAAATGAGGAAAAAGCCCAGCTGGGCGCTGCTGGGAGAGGCCCAGCACTCTGGTCTGGGTCCTCCTCCCTGGCTGTGGAACTGGGAGTCAGGCCCAGCCTAGGGTTTGGACTAGGGCTTCCCAACCTCCTCTGCTAAGTACTTTCTTTTGCATCTGTTTGGATTTCATGGCTCTCTTTCCAGTTTCTATGCACAAATGTCCAATTGTGCCGCACTATTATAATGCTCACTGTTTTCTCACACCCACAGGATAATTCCTCGTTCGGCTCAATTCCACCACTATTTGTTGAGCAGCCATATGTGCCAGCACAGAATGGGGGTGGCAGGGGAGGGAAAGCACAAAGATGCATGACGCTGGGTCCTGCCTGTGGCAGACGCTGTTGGTTATCTACATGGAAGCCATTTTTTTTTCATCTCTTCTTGTTGGCAGAACCCTGATTTAGTTTGAATGTCACGCCTCCTTTCTCCACTCCCACCCCCCATTCAAGGAAAAGTGGGTCTGCTTCCAGCTCTAGGATAAAAGCTGATTGATTCAAGCCAGTCACAGAGGCCCATGGTCTAGATATGGGCATGTGATGTCGTTTTAGCCAATGAAATATGAGAAGTCCTCTGGGGAGGGAAGGGAGTGGATTCTGGGAAAGATGTCTTCTCCCTTAAAAGGAAACACAGAAGGGACAACTTCTTCCACTAGATTCTTGGAAATGAGCAGCCATTTTGTCACCATGAGGAAAGCAAATCTATTGAGGCTGTCAGAGGGGTAAAGATGGGAAGAAACAGGGTCATTAATGACAGAGCCACTGAAGGCTGAGTAGGCCGATCTTTGCACATTCTGTTGTCTGATTCAGCCAGAGGAATTACAAGCAGATAGAGTAGGGGCTCCCCAGAGAAAGAGAACCGGGCATGGCTTTCTTGACATGAGAAGTCATTTTTGGCCTGAGTTATTTTTGGATCTAAGCCTGGCCACAATGCTTGTCCTGGAACAGATCTCAGTAGTTAATGATCGTAAGAGAACAAAAGAATGCAAGAAATGTTATCAGGCAAGAGAAGTAAGGATAGCAAAGATAGTATATCAGTTAAAAAGACTCCCAGTTCTCTTTCAGTAGTAAAGATTGGCCTGAAATGTTTAACCTCCAGATCAACTGGAATCTAAGGGATAATGTTCTTCAGTCACCAAGTCATGTCTGGCTCTTTGCAACCCTATGGACTACAGCTTGCCAGACTTCCTTATCCTTCACTATCTCCCAGATTTTGCTTAAACTCATGTCCATTGAGTCAGTGAGCCAACCATCTCATCCTCTGTCACTCCCTTCTCCTCCTGCCCTCAATCTTTACCAACATCAGGGTCTTTTCCAATGAGTCAGCACTTCACATTAAGTAGGCAAAGTATTGGAGCTTCAGCTTCAGCATTAGTCCTATCAATGAATATTTAGTGTTGATTTCATTTAGGATTGACTATTTTGATCTCCTTGCAGTCCAAGGGACTCTTAAGAGTCTTCCCCAGCACCGCAATTTAAAAGCATCAATTCCTTGGCACTCAGCCTTCTTTATGGTCCAAATTTCATAGAAAAGCTATGACAAACCTAGACAGTGTATTAAAAAGTGGAGACATCACTTTCCCAACAAAGGGCCGTATGGTCAAAGCTATGGTTTTTCCAGTGGTCACGTATAGATGTGAGAGTTGAACCAAAAAGGGATGATGGTGTTGACCTTTTCTAATCCTTGTGTTTTCAGTCCACTAAAACTTAGACTCTCAAGCCTCCATGAATATGTATGTACTCTTAGCTTAAAACTAGCCTAACTTTGCTGTTCAAGGTGACACTGCCTTGGGAAAGACCCCTGGTGTTCTCCTTACTTGCTCCAATAATAAATTCTTTCTTCTAATCTTTGGCGTGGTTGTGTTTTTCTTGGCTCAGCATCCACCAAGAGGTAAACCCAGTTTTTCGGGTAACAGAATTGATGTTTTCCACTGCTTACAGTTGAAGGCAACCTGTGTTAGATACTCCCTCAAAGGAGCAGGAAATAGGATTTATTCTTATAAAACAATAAAAGGGTTCTTTCTCTCTTATAAAACAAGGTAGATTCTCATCACAAGGCATAGTGTTCAGAGCCAGTGCTTACCCCTGTGGTAAAGCAGAGGAGAAAGAGGTTAAGTATGTTAGTAGGAAGGACTCGAGTAGGGAGATTGTATTTGAATGGACCCTGAGGGAGGATTAGGATTTCTATAGAAAGAGTGACGAGCCAGTGGCATGAACAGACCTGTGGAGACAGGAGTGGACGAGGCTCTGGCAGAGAACAGGGAGCTTATGTCCTGATTACACAGGCAGATTCTAGAGCACCACAAATTGCAGGCTTAGAAGGTGACCCTTAATTTATGCAATGCGGGGATTGTGGGCTTTTGAGCAGAGAAGAAACTTAGAAAGCGGCCCTTGGAAGGAAGGATTTGGCAGGTCGATCAGAGGGAAGGAAATAAAAGCTGAATGACCAGTTTAAGCTCCTGGAATGATTCAGTTGTTTGTGATGAGATATGAGTTGAAAGCAGGAGGACATGGCAGAAGATATCAAAGGAAAATTGTAAAGGAAAGTAACTTAAAAGAAGGGAGGACTGACTGAAGGGGTGATTGAATCTTGCCTCTAGAAGATGACTGTAAGAGTTTGAGTGTGATGACTTGACATAAAATGGAAATTTAGAAGAGGGAACTGAATTTAGAAAGATGCTGTGTGGGGTTTAGGGTAATGATGAAAGCTCTAAGTAATGAGACTTTGAATTCATATGAAAATAGGGGCTTGACCTTGGGAATGAGAGGTCAGGACTTCAGATGAGGTGGCGGAGGCAATAGCTCACCAGGTATGCACACTTTCCTTCAAATTTTGGCAGATTTGTTGAGGCTGTGTGACTAATGTGAGCCAATAAAATGGGTGAGGAGGTGACAGCTGTAATCTTCTGGCCGAGGCAGCTAAAAGCCTATATTCCTTCACTTCTTCCTCCCGTGCCACAGCACTCTTGGGGCCTGGGGCCAGGGGCTGGGGATGTGGCCACGAGGGGAAGAGGGCCATCCTTCCAGACTTGCATTGCTTCACCTTTAGTCGGGGAATCCTTGTGGAATCCTTCTAGAGCTGTGGCAGGGTGGCACTCTAACTGCTATTTGTGTGATCTGGGTGATAAGTGATCTTCAGGTTATACTTTTCCCACCTACTTCTGACCTGATTTGCTCAGAGATCTGTGTTGGAGGGGCTAGAGCATGCTAACTGACTTTCCTTCTCTCTCGGGGGCTCTTGGTATTTCTGAAGTGTGAGCCATGCCAGCGAGATGACTGCTCTGCCCGCTGGTCACCAGGATGTCAGTGGCTTTCAGAGGGGAATGTTTTGGTGACTGGTATCTAACTGGTGACCAGCTTGAGCATGTCCATCACCTGGCTAAAGGTGAGAGCTTTAGGAAAAAGTTCCAGACTTCCAGACTAGACTAAGAATGAGATCTGAAGTCCTTTTCACCTTTGCTAGTCTGAGAAGATTCCAAATGTGCTTTGCTGAAAGGCTCAGGAGTGCCGAGCTGGCCCTGAGAGCACAGGCGCACTTTGTTCGGGGCTGTGTGCACTGGCCTGGCTGACTCAAGTTGTTTTCCTAAGGGCAGGGGCCCCGGTGCAGAGCTGGGAGGCATTTGGCATCTGGTTTTCGTCAGGCAGCCAGTAAAAGTGCAGATGCTGAATCTGATCTTGCTTTAAACAAAGCACAGTTAGACACAAAGGAAGGGCCTTTCTGCAGGGCCTCTTCTGCTTCAATGGGATCTCCGCTGTGTCCTGTTTCTCCTTTTACTGGAGACTTTGACTCTACAGATGCTTAGAAGTAAACCTTTCTGACCTGGGGACTGCTGGCCTGGGCCACTGGGGTGTTTCTTCATGACTTGAAAATTTAAAGACAGCGAGGGACTCTTTCTCTGTTTCATGGAGATTTGGTGTTATTATTTTTCCTCCGCTTGCAGCAGACTAGGGCTGTCATATATATTTGTGAATGATGCCTTGTTCATGGGCTCGGTTTACTCACGGCTCTCCCTGCTCCCTCTGACAGGCCCAGAGGGCCACGTCTAGTCCCAGGAGGAGCTGTCTGTCAGCCTGGCTTTTCCTTCATCCATCGGTCCATCCAGTCATCCATCCCTCCATCCACCCGACCACCGTTTGATAAGCACTGGTTATTGAGCCAGCACTGTGATTTGGGGCAAATTACTTAACTCTTCTAAATGCCTGTTTCCTTATCTGGGAACGAGGGGAGCCACTCGTTCGTGTTGTTGGGTGAATTTAGTGGACCCATCAGGAGAGAGTCTTTGTGTAAGAAATGCTCTATAAGTTGTAGTGATTGCTCATCGTTGTTCAGGATCAGAGTGCGACTCTCAGCTGTTGGCCGCAGATTGCCTTACACATGCATGTAATTTGGAGATTGGATTTAGGCCACAGTGTGTAGTGGCAAGCCGGTAAAGGCACAGCAACCTTTGGACCACTTTGTCACCTCCCTCTGGGTATCTTGCTTTTCTTGTTTCAGTCTTGGTGAGGCCTTTGTAGCTGAAATCTCCCGGCCTTTGACCACACGGCCCCTGGGCGTTCCCCAGCTTTGAGGTTCTTTCCTGCTGAGGTGGCCCCAAGGGGTCCTCCCTGCATTGTCTGGAAGCTACTGCCTGGATCTCTCCTGCCCTGCAGCTTCACCTCTTTTGCCACCTGCCACGTCTGGCTTCTGGTGTCGCTACAGTGTCCACCACTGTTCCCTCTTCCCTTCTCCGTCTCCTCAGCACCTGTTCCTGATGGCGCTGCTCTCTCTTGCCTGTTCTTCAGGGTCTCTGTTTGCATGCTCTCCTGGTACTTTACTCGGGATTCCCAGGTGGCGCTCTAGTAAACAATCTGCCTTCCCATGCAGGAGACCTGAGTTCGATCCCTGTGTTGGGAAAATCCCCTGGAGTAAGAAATGGCAACCGACTGCGTTCTTGCCTGGGAAACCCAATGCACAGAGGAACCTGGCTGGTTACAGTTCACGGGGTGGAAAAGAGTCAGACATGACTGAGCAACTGAGCACAGGCACGCCTGGTACTTTAGGGAGCAGTGTTGACGGCCTCTGTGTACCGTGCTGGGCATTACTCTAGAGTAAGGGTCCCCAGCCTCCAGGATCTAATGCCTGTTGATCAGAGGTGGCGCTGATGTAATAATAACAGAAATAAAGTGCGCAGTAAGTGTAATGCACTTGAATCATCCCGAAACCATTCCCCACTGCCCCCATGGAAAAATTGTCTCCCATGAAACTGGTCCCTGGTGCCAGAAAGGTTAGGGACTGCTGCTCTAGAGAACCTGCAGTGGCCCTGTGAGTGCCAGGCAGAGAGGATGTAATTAGATTGTCCTGGGGAAAGGGAGTTGTTTATCACTGGTTTGTTTGGGGAGATAGTGGCCTTGCCTAACTTGATGACGCCTGAAACAAGGGCATGTAACAGGCAAGAAGACTTGCCGGGCTTTCCTGAGGGAGCTGTGGTTTTGTTCCCGGGTTCCTTTGGTGCCCAGCTTAGCTGTCTAGCCTCTCTGTGTTTCACCTCTGACAGCTCACTTGATTCTCCCTCTGGCAATCCTAGTTTGCTCTGGATGCTTTTCTGTGGCCACCTTCTGCCTCATTCTGGCAATCTGTGGAGCATTGAGGAAGCTCCTGCCTTCATTACTCAGGAGCCAAAACTAGCCCTTTCTTGGCTGGAAAGTCTATTGTGCTTAGAGGAACTTTCTAAGTAAAATTAGACCTGGTAGGGAACCCACACCTTGAATTTCCAAGCTTTTAAAGTTCCTGGAAAGTCCTCTGGATCCATTCTTTCTTTTTGACCCCTCCCCGCCTTCCTTCTGAAGATCCTGAGGATGGCATTTAACCAGAAGCCAGGCAGAGGAATGCTCTGTCCTGGCGCCTGTGGGAAGTGATGGGGTTCAACGGATGGCAGTGAACCGCAGTGTGTCATAAAGGAGACTTTGTCCTGCCCTGGCTTGGCTCTGTGTTTAAGCTGATGGCTGTATAGGGAGGTGATGCAGTTGTGGGAAGGCGCTTCTGTGGCCCCTCGTTAAAGCAGAGGAAATGAGAGGCCTGCAGGCCACAGCCAGCCTGGCCTTGAGCAAAATGGTCAAGCACTGGGCTCTGCCACCAGCCTCTGTGCGTCTTTGGTCTCAGCCCTCCCCCAGCAGCCACATCCGTGACCTCCCCCTGCCCTCCTCCGCCCCACCGGACTGTGGTCCTTGTCCCCCGCCCTCTGCAGTGTTTCAGTTCCTCACAGGGGCTCTAGTTCGTCCCTGTCCGGGGTTGGTTGAAGGCCTGTGGGTCAGTGGAGTCGCTCCCTTACACTGATGGGGGAAGCAGCAGCTGACCTCTGGAGCCCCACTTCATGCCAGCTCTGTGCATTCACTCCCGTCCTCCAACCTCACCCTTGTAGTTTCGAGCCAGGGGACCATGATGCAGCCCTTGTACAGATGGCACAGTTGAGGCACAGCAAGGCTTTGTGACTTCTCCAAGTCACAACCAGCCCAGGCTACTTCTTTGAACTCTAGTTAAGCAAAAGGAGCCTAGTATTGTTTTAATTCATTTGATGGTGGTGTAATTTACACACAACAGAATTCACCAGCTTTAAGTGTATACCTCATTGAGTGTTGACAAATGTAAACAGTCACGGAAACCACCATCACAACCACATATAGAGTGTTCCCGTCACCCCCCAAAATTCCCTGCCTACACCTCCAGGTCCGCCAACCATTGATCTGATATCTGTAACTACAACTCTGCCCTGTCCAGAATGTGGTCCACATGGAATCCTGCAGTATGAAGCCTTTTTCAAAAAAAAGTTAATAATTTTTTTTTTCAGTATGAAGCTTTTTGAATCTGGCTTCTCTCAAAATGTTTCTGACATTCATTCATGTGATTGTGTGTGTCTGGTTCATTCCTTTTTACTGCTGAGTCGTATTCCATTGTATGGCCGTATCACCATTTGTTTCTCCACTCCCCAGCTGAAGGACATTTAATCTGTTTGCAGTTTGGGGCTTTTGTGAATAAAGCTGCTTTTCTGTGTGTTGTGTCTTTGTGTGGACGTAGGTTTTCGGTTCTCTCTAGTAAACACCAGGAGTGGGATTGCTGGGCCATATGGTGGGTGTGTGTTTAACTTCTTAAGAAGCTGCCAGATTGTCTCCCAAAGTGATGCGCATCTCACATTCCCATGAGCAGAGTGTGAAGGGGACCTGGTGCATTTGATTTTGTACATTGGTACATCTCGGGCCTTTCTGGTTATCCCGTAGGGTCACTTGCTGCTGAGGTGTTAGTGCTGATAGTCACATTAATGAGTCCTGAGTCGGATGTCTGGAGAGGTTTCCAGTTGATGCTGGAGAGGTTTTCCCAAGGTGCCCTTCAGCCAGTCAGGGCAGCCTTCTTCTCTGACAGCCCCATGCCTCATGGACATCCTCTGCTCGCTGTCCTCTTGGACCTTACCTGGTTAACAACTAAGAGTCACCTGTGGATTTCCCCTGCTGCAACTGGGACCCCCTGGCAGTGTGGACACTGGAACATTCCACACCTGTGCTGCTCACTTCCCTGGCCATCATCCTGGCCCCAGGAGGATGGCTTCAGGCCAGGGCTGGAGCAGAAGCCACTGGGAGGTGTGGGCAGGCTCAGCTCTGGTGGGCGGTCTGCTGGGGCCCAGGTGGCTGTGTGGAGGCTGCAACTTCATAGGCATCTTAGGGCTGGAGCTCACTCAGGAAGCTCCTGAACGGGTGTCCAATGACTGCAGGGTCCTGGATTGTTTTCTTGCTATGTGCTCAGGTTTTGACCAAGCCGGTAAATGGGAGAGGCAGGTGCAGTTTGTGCTGATGTGACCTCCATGGAAGATGGAGAGGAGGAGTTTGAGGACCTGTGGTTGGGTGTTGCTTTTATTTGTGGCAACATTTCCTGAACAGTGTTCTTGGTAGGGGTCTATGGAAGGAAGCACCGATCATCCTTTCTAAAGCAGTGATATCCGGAGAGAGAACGTGTGGCTGTTTGTCCTGTAGCACATGCACTTGTGAATCTGGGTCACAAGTCTGGGGAGATCAGAGTCCACTGGTGAACCTGACTGCAGGGCCAGAAAGAGCCCTGCCCTTGGAGTAGGAAGCCCTGGCTGTTGCCCTTTCCCTGACTCCTGCTGACTTGATGACCTTGAGTGAATCCTTGACCCCTTAGCCCTCAGCTTCCTCACAGTGGAGTAGGAATAGCATCCCTGTTGCTTGGGGATTTCGAAGCCCATGGGGAAGCCTCCTGAGTGTGTGAAGGCCCTTCTTACATCCATGACCTGGCCTCGGCCCCCTCCCCTTCCCCTTTCTTAGATCTGATTGTTTCCTGGCACCTTCAGGAGAAGCAGGTGTGAATAGGTGCTCCTGGGGCAGGTTGCCACCAGGCATGTCTGCTGAGAACGGTCAGGGTCTGAGCACCAGGCCTGGGAATTTCCTGCTTGCTCCCTTAGACTGGCAGGAATAGGTTGCACAAAAAGAAGAGAGCTGTTGACAGTCAGCCTGGAGTCAAGGACAGAAGAACTGCAGGGGAGTGAGTCAAGGCCTTTGAAGGTCCTGCCACGAGTGTCCATCAAGATGAGACCTCAGTGATCCTGGGTGTGAACAGAACCAACGCCAGGATTCCAGCATCAGGAGGATGCTTTTAAAGGGGGAGATGCAGAACTTCCCTGGTTGTCCAGTGGTTAAGAATCCTTGCTTTCATTTCAGGGGCACTGTTTTGATCCCTGATTAGTAGTGTTAGTTGCTCAGTCGTGTCCAACTCTGTAGCCTGCCAAGATCCTCTGTCCATGGGGTTCTCCAGGCAAGAGTACTGGAGTGGGTTGCCATTCCTTTCTCCAGAGGATCTTCCCAACTCAGGGATCAAACTCAGGTCTCCTAGGTTGCAGGCAGATTCTTTACCATCTGAGCTACAGGGAAGCCCTGGTTGGGGAATTAGATCCCCATGCCATGTGGCCAAAAGAAAAAAAAAGTGAAGGAGGCGCTGTGGGAGGGATGAAAGCACTGATCTGGGAATCTGGCTTCACTAAGCCCTGTTGTTGGGAACTGGTCAAGGGACCTTGGACAGGTTGACCTCAGCTTCCTCTTCTGTAAAGAAGGGGATGGGACCGGATGGTGGGCTCTGGAGCGCCTTGCCTCCGCAGAGGAGCTGGTGCCACAACCTCGGCCCCTCTCACTGTTCACACTGTGCTTTCTGGACCCACAGCCTTGGCTACTGGTTGGCAGATCCCTGTGGTTAGTGAATAATTGCTTCAGGGGCAGAAGTGGGGGAGTGCGGACTGCGAGTGGAGACATGTGGGGGACACAAGTTCCACCAAGGTGAGATGATTTCAGGCAGCAACTTGCAGAGGAACTTGGAAACGACTTTAAGCTGATTTTGCTCTGGGCTTGCTGGCAGGTGGCCCTGGGGGCCCCCTGCTGACACCTGCCAACCTGAGCTCCCGAGGCCTGGTTGGTGCTGTGATTAATGACATTGCAGTGGGGCCTCTGCCCCATGCCTGCCACGGCCACTTCTTGCCATTCAAGATGCTTCAGATACCCTGAGTCCTGTTTCTGAACCACTGGCTGTACCTCTGGTTGAGGCTTTTCCTTTTCCATATTTCCTTAACCCAGTTGAGCTGATCTGCCTCTTCCTTTGTGACAAGAATTTTTAATTCTCTGGTCAAATTTTGCTTTGTCTAGAATCCCACTGTGTTTCTTTGGCATCCTAGGCATCCTGACCTGGACCTTTTGCCTGGACCCTTTGCCCCTTAAGCGTGGGGACTCAGGTCTACCTGCTTGGAGGCATCCAGAGCTCTCATATGATTCATCATGATTGCAGTTTCACTCAAATACATGTAGTATGACCTCTTATCTTTACTGAAGTCATTCTAGACTTAAAAGCCAATTTTTTTTCATTAAAAAAATTTTTTTTTAAATGATGTAACAGGTCACATCATTTAACCCGTTACATCATTTAACCTGTTTTCACATATTAAACAACAAATTTGGGAGTATGAAAACAAATGTTCTGTAGTTCAGAGTAAAATTTCATGAAACAAAAACTTGAGTGATTTTTGAACGGTCCTCATTGTATCAATCATACACGTAAAATCTGACAGCATTTTATAGGTATTTCTGACTCCAAAGTCCATACCCTCAATTGTCCTGCCACTTAATCTCTGAGTATCAGGAGGAAATGACACTTCCATGTACCTGAGATAAAGGTTGTTTCCTTCAAAATAAAATAAAATATGATAACATTTTATTAGGTAGTAAAATTTTATTATTTGTGAAGGGTCATCAAAAACACTAATTTCGTAAATAATGTTCCTGACTTGAATCACAACACAATTGAAAGCCCCTCTCCAGCTTCCCTTTGTCCTCTGCTCCCTGCAGCTCCAGGCTCTGCCCTTTCTGAAGGCTGCCTTCCTTCCACTGTCACAGAGGCACCTCTTCTTCAGATTTTCTTTGCTCTGGATGCTGTAACTGCTTTTCTGTATTTTAATTTTTTAGTGTGGAAAATTTCAAATACAGACTAAAGTGGAAGAAATAGGCTAATGAACACACCCATCACCCAGTTCTAACAATTACCAGCTTATGGCTAATCTTGCTTTATTTGTACCCTATCTTCCTGTATTATTTTCCAAAAAATCCAAGGATCACACATTCTATTCCCATATGCTATGGAAAGTTCTTGCCCACTAAGCTGCATTTATTAGTAATGTTGTTGTTCTTGTTCAGTCTCTGTCATGTCCAACTCTTTGCGACCCCATGAGCTGCAGCTCACCAGGCATCCCTGTCCTTCACTATCTCCTGCAGTTAGCTCAAACTTATACCCATTGAGTAGGTGATGGCATCCAACCATCTCATTCCCTGTGGCCCCCTTTTTCTCTTGCCCTCGATCTTTCCCAGCATCAGAGTCTTTTCCAATGAGTCGGCTCTTTGCATCAGATAGCCAAAGTATTGGAGCTTCAGCTTCAGCATCAATCCTATTATTTTCTCATTTAAAATTAATTTGCAGAATAGCAAGGAGATAACATTTCATCCCTGTCAGATTGGTGATAGTATAATAGATGAACAATACCGGGAGTTGAGGAAGATACAGAAAGAATACTTAAACACTGACCTTGAGAATATGAAATTGGTGCACCAGTGTTGCAGAGCCGTTTGGGCCAAGTCTCCTGTGACTGATGATACCTCTAGACAAACATTTATAAGAACATTTACTGCTGTGAAATGTTGGAAAGCTCTGAAAAGTTCATCAGCAGAAAAATGAATTTAAAATTTGTGATGCATATGATGAATATTCTTACAGTGATCTATGATCTGCCGCAATCAGAATGAATTCACTAGAGTGACATATGTCAACAAGGATTACTCTCAAAAATGTTTTGCCGAGTAAGAAAGATGCAAAAGAGTGCTTACAGTGTGATGCCACTTTAAAACGTTTTAAATCATGCCAAAACTATGTTTTTGGATACATGCATATATAGTAAGAGCATAAAAATGCATGAGAGTGATAAATACCAAGTTCAGGATGTTATTTCTGGAGTTGGTGGGGGTAACAGAATTGGGAAGGGAGTGAAATAATGGACTGGATCAGTGTCTCTAATTCCTTCTTTCTTGAAAGAAAAATCTAAAGCCAATGAGGCAGAATATGAGGATTTGAGTCTTTGATGTGTACAGGTGTTTATTATTCTCTATATTTTCTATCTGTTTTAAATACTTCGTCATTCCAAAATGGAATTTGTTTTTCATCTGATGAGCCTGAGATGGTCATTGTGTCACCTGATGTTGTCAGCATCGAAACTGAAGCTAAACACACTTGTTGAATCCTGAGAAAATGCTTATTTCCTTTGTCATTTAGTGATGCTACATCACAGATTGCCCCCTAAATTTAATGGATTTCTGCAAGTCTATGACTCCATGTATTTTCCAGATGCTTCTATTGATAGTTAGAAAAAGCCAAGTAATGAAGCCATAAGGTTTTGACTTAACAAGCTTACAGAAGAAACAGTTGCACTGTATTTTCTTTTTCCTGTTGGAGAAAGTGAGGACAGTGTGAGAGAGAGGCTGAGGAGGGCGTCCTGCCTTGCCTGTATGAGGATGGGTCCTACAAAACCTGCGCTTGGTTAGCACCTGTCTGTACGCCTGGTTTGCACTGGAGTAGGGCTCACAGGCCTTGGGAGAGGGAGGGTTTAGATACTGAGAAGAGAAGTGGTTGATCTGATGTGTCACAGGATTAAAGGCCCATCTATAGCGAGACAAGGGGCTTCCTGGGTGGCTCAGTGGTGAAGAATCTGCCTGCCATGCAGGAGCAGGGTTCGATCCCTGGGTCAGGAAGGTCCCCTGGAGAAGGAAATGGCAACCCACTGTAGTATTCTTGCCTGGGAAATGCCATGGGCAGAGGAGCCTGGCAGGCTACAATCCATGGGGTTGCAAGAGTCGGATGCGACTGAGCACGCACCCACTATAGCTAGACAGACCTCTTAAGATCTGGTCTCTTCACCTTGTCTTCATCTCTGCTCACTAGCCACCTCCATCCAGCTCTGCTTCCAGCCAGAGCCCTTACCAGCCCTCTCAGTGGACTCACTCTTTGTCCTCTGGCTTTGCATGTGCCCTGGCTTCTCAAATGGCATAAGTACCTCCCCATACCTGTTCCTGGGCTGCCTGCCCAACTTCTGCTTCCCAAGACTCAGATCAAGGTGACCTCGCTGTGACACCCTCCCTGACTCTCTAGACTGACCCTGCCTCCCCCAATACCTGCACAGTTGGCTCCTTGTCTGGGTGGTGCTTGATTCCACGCTTATCTCCCACACTTATCATGCATGTGGAGGGGTTCCAAATACAGACTCCATGTCTGCCCCAGGCAGATTACTTAACCTCTCAGTGCCACTCTCATCTGGAAATGAAGATGAGGGTGGCAGCTGCCTCCTGTTGTTGTCAAGGCTCAGTGTTGTCCTTTGTGCTAGGCATTTATAGCAGGGCCTGGCAGGGTGGTGCTGTCATCGTTTTTCTGCTTTCGTCTTTTCTTCATTTTCTTTTCACTCTTCCTCTTCTCTCTTCCCTCCCTCCCTCCTCTTTCTTTTTTCCTTATTGTTTAGCTCTTCAACACTGGAAGATGGAAAACATTGGAAGCAACACCAAATGACTAATAGCAGACAGGTGTGAATAACTAATAGCAGATTTGGGGGGAAAAAGGCAAATTTTGGAAGGATTGGTGGGAGTCAGATTAGATAGATAGGGGAGAGGGGCCAGAATTTGGAAGCCTTGAGGACCAAAAGGAGGAGTTTGGGCTTAAAGGGATGGGCCAAGTGGTAGGCCATTATGCATATGGCGGAAAACTGCCACAGGGGACTTAAGTGGCAGTGTGTGGGCAGAGGGGGAGAGTGGCAGAGTGGCAGAGTGGCAGTAAGGAAACAAGTTTGAAAATCTGCTTAAGAGCTTTGAGATTGAAGAGAAGACAGGTGGATCGGGTTGGTAATGGTGGTGGAGGAACTGGAGAGGTTCTGGTGAGGAAGGGACAGGGCGCAGGTGGAAGGGGTGGAGGAGGGCAGGGCGAGCTGCAGCCTAGCACTGAGATTTCTCACCAGTTGCTCTGCAGGAAGCCACAAAGAGGGAAGATAGCAATGAGAACATTTTTCATTTTATTTTTTAAAATTTTATTTATTTATTTATTTTCTTTACATTATCATGTTGGTTTTGCCATACATTGACATGAATCCGCGAGGACATTTTTTAAACTTTATTTTGACTTTTAAAAAAATTAATTAATTTATTTATTTTCTTTACATTATCGTGTTGGTTTTGCCATACATTGACATGAGTCCGCCATGGGTATACATGTGTTCCCCTTCCAGAACCCCCCTCCCTATTTTTACTTTTAATATGTGTGGAACTGTGAAAGCATTAGTTGCTCAGTCATGTCCGACTCTTTGCAACCTCATGGACTGTAGCCCGCCAGGCTCCTCTGTCCATGGAATTCTCCAGGCAAGAATACTAGAGTGGGTTGCCATTTCTGTTTCCAGGGTATCTTCCTGACTTGGCGATCGAACCCAGGTCTCCTGCATTGCAGCCAGATTCTTTACTGTCTGAGCCACCAGGTGTGGAATGGCTTAGAATTTGGCATCAAATTGGTGTATTTATTGATAATACCTACTGTGGATGCCAGCAAGAGGCACCATGATCTCATATACTTACAGGCAAGACAAAAGCGGGGAAATAATATTCCCAAACATCATCGTCAGAGTTCTCTGGCTGGGTTAGGTGTTGTAGGATTCCGTCCTTGACCTTTCTGCATTGTTCTACTCTGTTTTGATGAAGGTAGAGGTCATACTCTTTCAAATGATTTAAAGTTATGTACATGACTTTAAAACTAAAAAGGACAGCAAGTATGTGTCTTGATCATGACGGAGTAGATGGGCTGATGGGCTGGATCCTGGTAGGATGGACAGAGATACTTGCAAGGTTTTGAATCCAGCAGCCCAAGTGTGGGAGTGAGAGGCTGTGGGAAGGATGGAGGGTTGATGCTGGCAGGCATCAACCATGTGATGTGGCCACCAAACAAAGCTGTCTTGTCCACAGCTAAAGGAAATGTGGTGTTTAGAACTGGGGTATGGTAGTCTACTTGCCCTGTGCTGGCCAGACCATATGTCAGAAATAGCATCTGCGTCACACCCTTGGTGGGACAGAGGTGAACTGGAGCCTGTTTGTAAGAAACAGGGAAAGAGACCGAATCCATGTCATGCACAGCCACAAAAGGTCTCCAGCTATTCAGCCTGGGATGCGAGAATCTTGAGTTTCTAGGTGGCAAGCTCCTTGAGGGTCAGGATTATTCTGTGTGTCTCTTTGGGGCCTCAGTGCCTGCTTCAGTGTCTGGTGCCTGGAATGTGCTCAGTTATTACCCGTCGAATGGATGAGTGATAGACTGGGCTTGTCCAGGATCCTGGAGCCCACTTTCAGTTCAAAGTAAAGAACTTTCCAGTAGAGCCTTCCCGTCTGGGCTGCTATCAGTGGTGACGTGTCTCTGCCAGAGAGGGTCTGCAGACACAAGGAGTCAAGTTTAGGTGAGTGGTTAGACCAGTGGACTCCAAGAATCTACCATTGTTTACATGAGTTAGGACTTTTTGGTGGAGGAGAGTAAGGGGGAGTGGGAAAAGAATCTGTGATCACTGAGAATGGCCAAGAGCAACTAGATTTGTAAACGAATCTGCTGGCAAATTTATTTACAAGTACATACCCCCCCTCAAAGTGCTTTTTATAATTTCTAGATAAAATGCCCTAATTTGAAATTAGCATCAAGTGGAATTTAAGTTAATAGTGTGAATTGCAGTCCCATCTGCT
Organism: Antilocapra americana; assembly: GCA_007570785.1. Classification (NCBI taxonomy): domain Eukaryota; kingdom Metazoa; phylum Chordata; class Mammalia; order Artiodactyla; family Antilocapridae; genus Antilocapra; species Antilocapra americana. The sequence continues at coordinate 4,567,928 of ML661955.1, forward strand.
TGGCTTCATGGCCCAGTAGATCTGTAGAGCCATTTGTCACAATTTGTTTTAAAGCCAGGAAGAAAAATACTCCTGGATACCATCCAGAACTTCTTGTGGAGACGCTGTCTTTGGAATGTGGAAGGGGTGGGTGGTGAGGACCCACTTGGGCAGAAGGAGGGCTGTGTGCTGGGAGCCAAGAGACGGGGGTTCCGGTTTCCCTCATTGGCTTGCTCGTGACCTCAGGGTTGCTGTACAGCCTCTCAGGCTTTAGTACCTGGGGTGGAGGGGCCTGGCAGACCAGAGCTTCGTGTCAGGGCTGAGCCGGTTGACTGGTCATTCTTTCGTTCATTCAGCTAATAATTTTGAGCTCCTGTTAAGTGGCAGACATCATTCTCAAAGGGCTTCCCAGTAGCTCAGATGGTAAAGAATCTGCCTACAGCACTGGAGACCTGGGTTCGATCCCTAGGTGAGGGAGATCCCTTGGAGAAGAGAATGGCAGCCGACTCCAGTATTCTTGCCTGGGAAATCCCATGGACCGTGGAGCTTGGCAGGCTATAGTCCATGGGGACGCAGAGAGTTAAACATGACTGAACAACTAACACACACCATTCTCGAACCTGGGATTCAGCCATATGAATGCTTTTTCTAGTGTAAGACCTAGGACGCTAAGAACATCACCATCCATTTCACTACTGTTACTGGAAAGCAGCGTTTCCTCCAGGCATAAGAACCATATGCGGGGAAAACTGTTCTGAGCTGGGGAAAGTTGTGACCAGCCCTCCCGCTGATGTCCTTGAAGCCTGAAGGGGAATTAGGGCTGACAGAGAAGTGTGTGAAGATCAAGCTGCGAAGGCTTGGCCAGCTGAACAGATGCTTCTAGAAGCGCCTTTGAGCATGGGAGAAATCATAAACCTGGGATGGGACATTTCTTCCCAGGACAGGTGGCTGTGGATGGGGCTTTCAGCTGCACGAGGGGTCCTGCTTTGTTCAAGGAGAGGCTGAAGGAGGCCTCAGAGTGGGTGCAGGGTGACGTCAGCCCCTGTGAGGAGGAGGGCTGCACAGAGAGGATGTTCCTGAATAAGAACCGATAGATTTATCCCACTAGCGGTAACTGGGAGATGGGTTCAGCTGAGGCCCTGATTTAAGGTGCCCCGAGTCTGCGAGGTCGGTGAGGGCAGAGATAAACGTTGGTACTGGGCAGGCACCACGTGGGGAGAGAGTGACTGACAGCCCAAGGGGGTGAGGAGGGCTTCCCAGCAAAGCTGACACATGAGCTGGGCCTCCAAGTGTGACCACGAGTTGGCAGGGTGTGGGAGAGAGAAAAGGCCATTCCAGAGGAGGAGCCTTGGAATCTTTCTGAGTTCAGCTCCATGTGGTGGGCGGAGGCCAGGGACCCATAACCAGAGGGTGTTCATTTGATTCTTAAAAGGCTGAGGGCAGACTGCTTCAGTTTCTCTCAAAGGGAATGGTCATCCCTGTGTTTGAGGATGAGAATTCTTGGTGCTCACGCTGCCTGGAGTCTTTTCTGAAAGATCGCAGGTGTAAAACAAAATAGTCCTTCCTGCCCTGTGTGTGGGGAGGTGGGAAGGATGAGGGGTAGGGAGGTGGCTGATGCAGCCCCGGGTAAAGGCCTGGGAAAGTGGATGTAGACGTGGGTGCAGAGAGATGAGGAAGGATCGGGCCTAAGAGCTCCTTATGGATACAGAGTTTAGGGACAGTTCCATGAATGGGGGTGAAATTAAACAAGGAGAGGAGGAGAGCCTAGACTCCTCAATGTCAGGAAAAGAACTTAGGAAGGCAGACATCAGTGGGACAGTTTTGGAGGAATAGATATTATGGGCAGACATGATAAATTTATTTAAACAAATTTCGGGAACTGGAAACTGATTCAGTGACGTAGAATCAGTAAGAAGTGGGAACCTAAAGTGAGTTTGAGATGGGTCTTTGGGATTCCGCTGTTAGAGGTAGGTTATCAGTTACCTAGTGCTTTGTAATCAGTCATCCCAAATCCCACTGTCTTAAAAAGTTATTTTATTCTCTTTTGGGAATTGTCTGTAGCTCAGGACTCCAGGAATGGCTTGACTGGTGGCTGAGTCTTGGTTCTTTCATGGGGTGGCGGTCAGCCAGTGGCTGGGGCTGGGCCAGTAGTGACCTGGAATGGCAGGGCTACCATCTAATTGTTTTTGTAGAGTCACTCCTGGGCGCTAGCTTGGGATCCTCAAGACGGGGTGCGCAGCAGTCAGGTTGCTTATGTGGCTCTCAGAGCTCCAGATGAAGTCACAGAGGGTCACTACTGTCACAGTCATGCATGCGTGTATACATGCTTGGTTGTGTCTGACTCTTCGGGACCCCCTGGACTATAGCCCGCCAGGCCCCTCTGTCCATGAAGTTTTCCAGGCAAGAATACTGGAGTGGGTAGCCATTTTCTTCTCCAGGGGGTGCAGTTATAAGTCACAAGCATAAGCACAGCTAGATTCAAGGGGAAGAAACACAGATCCCATCTCTTTATGGGAACAGTGTCGAAGTCACGTAAGCAGAGCTGGTGGGATGGGAGATCGTGTGGCAGACAACTTGGGAAGTAACACCTGAACTCAAGGGCTCCCGGAACAGATGAACTCCCTAGTAGTGTGATGAGAGCAGAGGGGAGTGGGGGGCACAACCCAGGTGGGCAACCTGAGTCTCTGGGCAGGGGGCAGGAGGGGATGCAGCCAGTGATGGAGGAGATGTGGGCAGGGGTGGAGGAGGAGAACCAGATGTTCTGGGTGCACAGCTGGGCTTGCTGTGGGGACTCCGACGCAGACATGAACAGTGAGGACAGGAGAGCAGTGAGTTTGGCCAGGACACTTGGCTCTTGCTTATCAGTCGTTTTCTTCACTAGCTCCAGCCCTCTGCACCCCCGTCCCCTTGCCCCATTTCCCCCTTAGCTTTCGAAATGACATTTCATTAGGACAAGTTTTAAATTATCATTGTCTTTTTTTTTCTGTTTGATTTTGGTGTGGCATGCCTTTTTATTCCTTTATTTTTGAATAGGTAACACAACCACCCAATTAATTAAAAAGGATGGCTTAGGAGGTAGACTGTGAAAATAGTCTGCTTCTCATCCCATTCCCGCTGAGGTCACTGATGTTAGGTTTCACATTGTTGTTTAGTAGCTCAGTCGTGTCTGACTCTTTGCGACCCTATGGACTGCAACATGCCAGGCTTCCCTGTCCTTCACCACCTCCCTGAGTTTGCTCAAACTCCTGTGCATTAAGTTGTTGGTGCCACCCAACCACCTCATCCTCTGTCGCCCTCTTCTCCTCCTGCCTTCAATCTTTCCCAGCATCAGGGTCTTTTACAATGAGTTGGCTCTTAGCATCAGGCAGCCAAAGTATTGGAGCTTCAGCTTCAGCATCAGTCCTTCCAATGAATATTCAGGACTGATTTCCTTTAAGATTGACTGGTTTGCTCTCCTTGCAGTCCAAGGGACTCTCAAGAGTCTTCTCCAGCACCACAGTTCAAAAACATTATTCTTCGACACTCAGCCTTCTTTGTGGTCCAGCTCTCACATGTGTACATGACTAGTGGAAACCATAGCTGTGACTGGTTTCATAGGTGTTCTTCAGAAACTATTGTCTCTGAGTTGCTGCTGTGATGCTGACTGCAGACTTCTGCTCCCTGGCGTCCATTTCAGCCTCCATAGCAAGGGATGGGGTTTGAGAGGGCTGTGTTTCACGAGCCAGCACCTCCTCTCCAGACCAATCCTGCCGCTTTCACAAGAAGTCAGGGCCTGCAGACTCAGGGCTGACCTCAGCCCTATAATTTTAAATGTTTCTTCTAATTTAAGTCAGATTCCTTTCATGGTGGCTTCATTTCTGCTTTGTGTGGTTTCTAAGTGTTCTTTTACTGCTAACATAGTGATTCAGATGTTTCGTTCTGTTCTATCATTTACATGTAAAACTTCTTGAAAGGGGGAAAATATATAATGGGGGGGTCCTGGGGCTTTGAATTTTTGTATCACAAAATTATACAGTCTGAAAAAGGACTTTTGGGATTGTCTAGGTCTTTTCCCTTTTGTGTTTGTTTGGGCTTAAAATTGAAAAAAATTTTTTTTCTGCATATAGGGAATTTAGCACTAGAGAGGAAACTAAAATATTATCTAAAGTTGCTCCCCTTGCCCCACAAAACAAACAAAAAAACCCCAGACCAACTCTGTTGTACTTCCTGGTGGGGATGGTCACTTGCTGAGACCTCTCAGTTCCCTGGAGCAGGCAGTGGGGAGTTCCTACCCCAGCTCTGGACAAAAATGCTCGAACCTGGGATATTCCAGATGATTCGAGCATGGAGACATTTCGCGCTGTGTGCAAGCCTGGGGCTGACTTCTTCTTAGCCTAGTTTCAAAGGGACAGATTGCCATTGAACTCTGCACAGGGCTGAGATGCAGCTGATAGAAACCCAAGGCTGTCTCTCTGCAGTGCGCAGCATCGATCTGGAGCGTTTGAGGCTATTTTTTCTCTCTGAGTGTCCACAAAATTCATTACTTCACAATGAGACTGTCAAGGAGAGCTGCAGTGAAGAAACACTCCCCTCCGCCCCCAGGGCCTCATACTTCTGGATTTTTGCCTTAACAAGTGAATCAGATATTCTGTAAACACACCAATGGCACAGTCCCTACCCACCAGGAGCTAGAACTTTCTCAAAGCCCCTTTCTATCTGTTGCCTCCCCTGTTACTCACTATAGCCCTTTATTTTTCCTGGATTTGCTTGGAGGTTCGATGAAAACAGGATTTATGTAGGTCCTTTGCTCTCCAAATGTCCCCCCTTGCCCTCATGCGCTGGGGCCTATTCTCTGGGCTCTGCAGATCTGGTGAGTTAATCGTGTCAGACAAGGATGGCTCTGCATTAATGAGTACCATCTCTCTTCCCTCCCTGGAGGATGGATTTCCTTTAAAGTCCTTCCTAACTTTGGGAAAACAGAAAGACATGGCTGAAAAAGGATTGCTGGGCAGGATTAAAAACTAACCCTTCAGCATCCACATGCCCATTTGTTGCCTTCTGGGTTTGTTCTCCTCTCCACCTGCAAGGGCTCCTCACTTGTCACATTGTGTGGTTAGTTATTCCACAGTGATCTTGAAAGTGGTTTCTGGGAAGCTGTTTCAGTCCTGTGGGATATGTCAGTGACAGTCTGCTGTGCCAAGAGATGGCTGACAGCCCCTGCACATCACCACACCAGATCCTTGTCTCATCTAGCCACTGCAAAAGGCCACTGCTTACTCCAGTTATCCGCACCAGGTGGGCTGGAGACCTTTGGGGATCATCGAAGTTTTCTGATTTTCTCCATGCGCAGCTCTAGCCAAGTGGTAACCTTCACAGCTGTATCATCAGAGCCTGTGTTACTGGGGTCGCTTTCTATTTTGAATGTTGGTTGTCTTTCCTCTCTCCCTCAATCATTCCTTCCTTGGTTAGGTTGTGTGAGTCTAGAGTCCTTGACTGCTTTCCAGGAACAGGTTCTGCCCTTGTTGACTTCTGCTACTTCTTGAGCTTTGTGGTGATGGTGCCCCCTTTGGGAGCTGTGGGGTCTGCAGCCAATGGAGATGCTGAGGATGGAATGCCAAGTATTTGGGAGCAGCCCAGAATTCACTGTCTTCTGGCAACTTTCTCCAATTGATCCCTGGTTTATTATGGCCGAATAGGCCCCTCCTGTCTGAGTGCTCGCCATCCATCAGCTATGTGACTGGTCTCCGCTCCCTCTGTCCTGCCAGGGGCTGGCTGGAGGAGGTGATTTCTAGCTGTACATAATGGGATGGTCTGGAGGGAGAGCTGGATGGGCCCAGGGATAAATTCTCTGTCCAACGATGATATCATCCCCTTCCCCCGTAAGCCTTCCTCTCTTCTGACCCCATTCCGCATACCCACGCAGTTGCCTAAAATTACAGGGGTTGTTCTGGATGGCTCCCTAGACATCCTCGTGCGCTCTTGACTCCTGATGTCATTTCCTTAGAATTTTTCCTGCCAAACCACCCCCCTCCACTCTGTGCTCTGCTCTAGCTGGGATCTCAGCAGCTCTCATCTGGATCACTGCTAGAGTCTTTGCCAGGACCATCTTCCTAAGACATGATTCAGAAGATTGATGATTGATTTTCTCTTATTTACACCCCTCCCCATTGCCTGTGGTCCATGGGCCAAAGTCTCTTCAGCAGGGCATCCAGCCACATCCTGATCTGCCCCTTTCTGCTGCTTCCTCTTGGGCTTCCTTTGCCCCTCAGTTTCCTCCTCACCTGTCAGCAACCAACTGCTACATCACTCTGACCCCTCTGGCTCTCTCCTGGAGGTCTGCGCACAACGCGGGCTGCTCTGTGCTGAGATCCTGCACTATGTCCTCCTGCCCTCACCCAGCAGGGATGCCCACTCCTCTTAATTAAAACCTGGCTCAAGGAAACTCCTTCTCTGAAGCTTTTCCTGACTTCCCCTGGTGAGAAGGGACCCTTCCCCCATGTCCTTCAAGCGTCCTTGACAGCCTGTGGAGCATATTGCAGCCTGCGCATATGCATCTGTCTCCCCCTCCTAGACTGGGGGTTTGGGTCTGCACAGTGCCTGGCAAAGAAGAGCACCATCCATATTTGTGGAATGAATAAGAAAGGTGGCTCTGCATCCACTGACACCAAATTTCTCTGAGCCTCAGTTTGCTTGGCCCATCTGTGAAATGGGGACAGTACACTTCTCTCATGAGATGGCTATGAAGTTGAAATGAGCTGATACCTGGAAAAAAGTTGGTGTGGTGCACATTTGGTGAGTGCCTGGAGCTGAGCAGGAACTCAGTCCTTCTTGTCCACTTCTGTTGAAAGCGGGGAGGAAGGCTCAGTTTCAGGACGAGTCTCATCCTTACCTTATGTTCCTGTGTCCTCTCAGAGTGGGCTTCTCATCTTGTCCCTATTTGGAGAGCGTGCCCAGGGCTCCTTACAGAAAGAGGGCTGGGTTTGGCACCTTAGGGCAAAGGTGTGTGAGCCCTCCTCACTTTGTGGGGGCCTCAGCAAGTGTTTCGGCTTCCCTGGTGGCTCAGACAGTAAAGAAATCTGTCTGCAGTGCAGGAGACTCAGGTTCAATCCCTGGGTCGGGAAGATCCCCTGGAGGAGGAACTGGCTACCCACTCCAGTATTCTTGCCTGGACAAGAATAGACAAGAGGAGCCTGGCAGGCTACAGGCCACAAGGTTGCAAAGAGTCAGAAACAACTGAGTGGCATGTTCACTTCACTTTCAGCAAATGTTTAGAACCCAGATCTTGTTCCTCCCAAGTTTCTCCAGGGCCTTGGATGGTGCACCTGCTATGTTCAGTAGGGATTAAGAAACAGCCCTGTGTAACAGTGGCTGCCTGCGTGTTAATGCCTGAACTTCCTTCTCAGGATTTCTCCAGCTATCTGTCACTCAGGTACCTTCTTTGTACCCTGGGAGGATAAATTTGTCATCAAGACTCATGGTATCTGTTAATGCTGCACAGAGGCGTCTAGTTGGAAGAAGCAGAAGAGATGACGTTAGAGAGATCAACCTGAAATGGAAAGTTTAATAACTTGGAAAATAAGGAGTTTTAGGGAAGTGACTAAACAGCTTTAGAGAACAGGAGATGAGGTCAAACCTGTTCAACCAGGCCCTTGAGCAGAACGTAGCTCAAATAGAAGGCAACTGATTAACCACATGACACATCACACACCTGCCAGGCCACTTGACCAGTCTGACCCCAGCTCATTTTGGCGTTAGTTTCTATCTCAACCCCTCCCCTATTTTACAGCAACCCCCCCCCCTCCCCCCCCCCCCCCCCCCCCCCCCCACAACTTACACAATTTCTGGTCCATCTGCATTAAAATGTTCACCCCTCTTGGCTGCTTTCTTGGACAATGAGGAGGTAGGTGATATGAGAAATGACTTAGGACCCTTTGTCCTCATTATAAGCGTAATCCATGCAGAGCTAAAACCCCACTAAGTACAGAGGAAACAGTCATTTGTTACCCTCTTGCCTTCTAGCATTTTCCTGTGCGTCAGTGCAGAATTTTCCCCACCCATGTGTGTGGGAGAGTGGGAGTGTTTTTCTTTACAAAAATACTTTCAAACCTTTTAAGAGCCTTTTCCTCCTGTAGCTGAGTAATAAGCCATCAACAGTGTTGACATGCATCATTATTTTTCTCTGTGATTTTTAATGGCTGTATAATATTTCGCCACCTGCGGAAGTACTGTAATTAACCCAGTCTCTAGGTGGGCCTGTCCCAGCTTCTGGGAATGCCCCAGGGTGTGTTGCTCCGTTCATCGACTTCCTTATGGAAGGGTCTTGCACTCTGCCTGCAAAGCCCTCCACATTCCAATAATGTGTCTGGGTTTCTTCTCCTCAGTCCATTGTTTGGGGCTGTTACAGAATTAATCTCCACTGTCGTGGGTCTGTCTTATGCATCTGTGGCCTCATTAAGAACAGGTAGAGCTCACTTCCTGCCACCTGTTCACAGTCCTGCTCAAAGCATGTTCCTCTAATTGAATTGGGAACAGTATGCAACCCCAGGGCTGCCCACAGAGGAGGGCTAACAGCTAGTGTCTGAACCACCAACAAGGAAAGTTAAAGCTGAGATAGGGGGCGGGGCCACCAATTGCTATTCTGTGTAACAGGTGGGGGGGGTGGGGAGGTGGAGAGGGAATCCCCAGAAGACATGTCAGTGCACTTAATTATGAATTTTTAGTTGAGTGTAGGTTTTGATGCTTTATTAGTGTGCTAGGTGCATTTCAGGGTGCCTGGCTATCCGCACTTAAAGCAGAGGGCGTTCCCATCCCTGTATGGACCTTGCTGCTCTGAGTAGTTATATGCCAGGTTATGGAGTGCAGGTTGTATCTGGTCCAGCCTAGTGGGCCTGGGTGGGATGAAAGTGTGTGTCATGTCAGGCGCGCGTGCATGTGTACAAACTTGCTTCAGTTGTGTCCGGCTCTTTACGACTCTGGACTGTAGCCTGCCAAGCTCTTCTGTCCATGGGATTCTCCAGGCAAGAATACTGGAATGGGTTGTCATGCCCTCCTCCAGGGGATCTTCCTGACCCAGGGATCAAACCCGTATCTCTTGCATCTCCTGTATTGGCAGACGGGTCCTTTACCACTGGTGCCACCTGGGAAGCCCGTGTGTGTGTCATGATTGATGCTCAAATCTATAGTTTCGGAGAGCTGGTTAAGAGTTGATCAGCCATTGAGGTTGCTGCTGGGGAATTTGCAGGGAGCTGCTGGTGAGTGCAGCAGCAACAGTAGGTACCTGTAGGCTGTGTTTTTGGAGCCCAGAAGCTGAGGCCAAGGATAGGAAGCACCTCCTTAAAGTGTGGAGTGGAGCTGTCCTGAGGACGGGGCCTGGGTCACACAAATTTTTCAGTCCCGGGCTCTCCAACGCTTAGCTGTGTTGTGATCATACTCTTGGGGTGCCCTGAACCTCCACTCTGGGTGGTACTCCCTGCTCCACTTTCCTCCCCTGACACACTCGAGCTAGTTGAATGGGCTCAGCTTCCCGTGATTATCCTAACAGGGTGGCCCACTTGTGTCGGGAGTGTTTGCGGTCCAGGAGGATGGTCATCTCGGCTGCCCACCCAGCCACTGCCCTTCCTGTCATGTGCAGAGAGCCCAGCTCCCAAAGCTGCCCGCCCTTTTCCATGGGACCAACTGTTCAGGGCTTTTCCTAACCTTGGCGAAGTGGACACTGGGAGCCAGTGCCCTGCTGGAGTCACTGACTCACACGTCTGTAATGTTTACAGAAATCGCTCATGGCTGAGCACCACCCAGGGTGGCACAGACAGTGACACAACCATGCACTGTTTAGGGACTCCAGCCTGGAGAGGCCTGGGGACCTGGAGGAGGAGAAGGCTTGGGGCGGGGGCCTTGGGTGGACTTGAGAAGAGCGTTCGTATATTGCACAAGGAGGCTTACAGGGCAGATTGCGCCAGGAGTGGGAAACTGGTGTGAGGTCCCCGGCAGACCACTGCTTCACACCTGGGTGCCCCTTGGCAGTGAGACAGCCCCCACTGTCAGTCCAGGGCACTGGGAGGCCGAAGGTGGGGCGTGTGTCAAGGAACATGGCAGACTGACCCCCTTGTGAGCTTCCTGACGCTGTGGCCATCCCTTCACATGACGTCTTATTCTTGATGCCACCAGGGAAGCCCTCTGGGAAGGTCCTCTGCTTCCCTCTGCTGCCCCTCTGCTGCATCCTGATGCTACCCAAAGAAGCCAATTGAGATGGTTCAGGAAGGGCCTGAGCTCAGTGGCCTTCTTCCTGATGGGACCTGACGGCTTCCAGGAGGACCGAGTGTGAGGGTGGCTGAGGAGAAGTTGTGCTCTGTGTGAGGGAGAGGGTGTTGGCGGAGAGTAGAGAGACTGTTGTGAAGCCTAGCAGACACCTCTTGATCAGACTCAGAATCTAGAGCAGCTGAAACACCTTTGGTCCAGAAAAGCAGCCTAAAATAGCCGCAGTGGCAACAGTGCTGAGATGTAGGTTTGTGAGAAGGACCAAGGCATTCACTGGTTCTGAGTAATGTTCCTTTTCTAGCACTCATGGTAAGCTTACGGCTTCTAGGCCCCTGGACTTGGAAGGGGCTGTTGTGCTATGAGGCCACCTTCTTATTAAAAAGAATCAGCCTGACACTCAGCCCACTTCTGTTCTCTTTGAGACTGGATGGAGGGAAACAGTGGTCAGTAGATCTAGGGTAATTACAGGGAGAGCATTTACAGGCAAGTAATATGATTCCATCTTTTAAATTTTTTTCCCCTCCGGAAAGCAGAAGGCAAATGCTGGTACTTATATTCAATTATAACCATTTTCCTTTAGGTTTGCTGCCTTGAACCCTGATGGAACTGAGAGAGGATCTGTCTCATAGCGATGGGCATGGTTGGCAGGGTTACAGGGCTACCCCTTGGCTGCCTGTCCTTCCAGATGTTGCTTCCATGCCATCCTTAGGTTGGGGTGAGGGGTGATACAGGTAAAGAATATTATGGGGTGGATCCCTGTCTTTTAGGGAGAGGAGTGGAGAGTATTGGCAAGAGGTGAGTGACGGGAGGTGGGGGGCCCAGGTGGAAGAGCAGGGAGTGTGGTCTTTTGGGCTGGTCCTCATGCCAACCATATCGTGAGATGAAAGAGCCATCCTGGAAGTACCACATCTTCCCTGTTGTTTAAACAGTCAAGGATAGAGGAGCTGGAGGATGTCATAAATTCAGGTGAGGCACGTGAAAAAAAGAAGGGTTTGTTGGTTATAGCCAAAGCCAAAAACATCAAAGAAACCCCCTCCCCCTAAGAAAAAGCACCCTAAACATTCACCAATATGAGGATAAATAAAATGGGGTGTAGGCCTGTGATGGAATGTTGTATACAGCTATTAAAAGAAGGCCCAGAATTACATTCAATCTCAAAAATACTGAGGAAAACTAAGGAACATCTCTGTATGGAATGATGAGGCTTATGTAAAAAAATGAACAATAGTGTATATTTTTAATGGTTTTATAGATTTTTTTTATAAAGTATTTTTTAAAAAGTCAGAAGTGATCCATTTCTAGTTCTTAGCAATACCAACCTCTGGGAGAAGGAGGTGAAAACAGAGTTAGATCTGGTAATCAGAAGAGAGTAAAGGCTTGTTATATTGCAACTAAAATTTTTAAAAGTTTTGTCTAAATCAAGTATTAGAATGTTCAAAAACCTTCTGAAGTCAGAGTTTAGCCGTCCTGTAAGGTGGCAGCTTCAGCATTTAACAATGAGTGAGTTAGGCAACAGCTCAAACTACCAGGGGCTTGTTAGCTAAATGTCCTGGGATGTGAGGCAGCCTGGTGACTCAGCCGTGTGGGTGTCACGGAGATCAAAGTTGGTTGGGGATGAAGTGATTCGTTGCATTTGCAGCCCTCTTTGTTCTGGAGCTGGTAGTCACACTTTAGAAGTGGCGTCAATAATTTAACATTTATTCGTCGTTGTCTCTAGAACATCTCTTTTAGGTACCACTGGAGATTTCAATTAAAAGAAGAACGAAGAAATAAATGAGTGATATTTTTGTCCTTGAACTTAACACCAGGTCAGGTCCTCATCTTGTCTCACCTGATTCTTAATTTGGTCTCCCTGCTTCCAGTCCTGCCCTCTGCTCTGTCCTCTCTACCTGCCACTTGGCTGATGATTCAGAAACACAAATCTGATCTGTCTCCTACTTCCCTCTTCTCAGCTTCCACTGTCCCAGAGGAGGGGTTTGACTATGAGTGTGCCTTTCAGTGCCTTTTCCCACCTGGCTCTGATGTGCCCCCCAGTCACATGACACAAGAGACCTTAGCACACCTCTTGCTAATTCTGGGACATACTGCAATGTTTTCACATGACATGTACCTTCCTGCAAGACCCATGTTAATACTTCTGTAAAACCTTTTTGGCCTTACTTTCTCCTTTTGAGAGGTCTTAACCTTGTACTTTGCGCCTCACTGTCATCACAGCCTGTTGTATAGTATTAATTAGTTATGTGTCTTTCTTTGGGGAGTTATGTTTTTTGTTTGTTTTCAAAGTGTTTATTTATTTTCTTTTTGGATTGTCAGCTTAGGATACAACTATGTCTTATTCATCTCTTCCTTCACAATTTCCATGCTAGTCCCCTTCTTGTAATAGGTATTCAGAAAGCGTCCGCTGAATTCTAGTTATCTTTGCCATGTAACACGTTGTTCCAAAACTCAGTGACTTACAGTGACCATTTTATTATGCTCAGAGTCTGTGGGTTGACAGTTTGGGCAGACGCAGCCGGAGTGGCTTCTCTCTGCCCTACAGTCTAGGGCCTCAGCTGAGAGGATCGCAAGGGTGGGATCACGGCGGCTCACAGCTCAGGCCTGGCGCCTTGAAGTATTGTGCCTGCACTTGCCCGGCTGGTGGTGCTGGCTGCTGATGGTGAGCTCTGCTGGGACTCTGGACTGGAGTACCCTTCCCATGGCCTCTTCATGGGCCTTGCACTCCCTCACAGCATGGCGGCCACAGGACTTCTTCCATGATGGCCTCAGGTGGCAGAGTGGAAGCCACACCGCTTTTTATGACCTAGCCTTGAAAGTCACACCATGTCACAAACCTGCCCAGATTCAAAGGGAAGGGGATAAACTTCATCCATCTGGTCTTGTTGCAGAAGAGCATGTGGGGTAGGAGATATTGTTACTGCTGTGTTTGGATAGGGCTTCCCAGGTGGTGCTAGTAAAGAACCTGCCTGCCAATGCAGGAGAAATAAGAGAAGTGGATTCCATCCCTGGGTCAAGAAGATCCCCTGGAAGAGGGCACAGCACCCCACTCCAGTATTCTTGCCTGGAGAATCCCATGGACAGAGGAGCCTGGTGGGCTACAGATCATAGCATCACACAGAGTCTGACATGACTGAAGTGACTTAGCACACACTACTACCACTACTACAGATGCAGGTTGAATGCATATTGAGCACATATTGAATGCATAATGGGCCAAGCATTAAGGGTCTTAAATGGGCTAAATCATTTATTCCTTCAGCAACATTATGCAGAATATATTACTTTAGAGGTGAGGGTGCTGAGGCACAGAGAGGTTAAGTAACCAGCCAGGGTCTCACAGCTCCTGCCTGTGCTGGAGAGGTCAGGGACAGAGAAGAGTCCAGAAGTAGCTCCGTTCTTCAGGTCTGCTGCTGGATTGTGCCACTGCATAGCGCGTGGCTGTTGATGGCTGCTTCTAGGGATGTTTTGGTGAAAGTAAGGACCCGGATGCCGGTCTTTATGCTGGTGGTCCAGGGAAGCTGAACTGTGAGCCGTCCTGGCTCTGTGGCTCCGCTATGTTTGGACCTTGGCTAGGCCGCCCTTGGAGGGCAGTGACATTGACCACCCTTGTTAAGGTCTTTTCCATAGTGTGGGTGTCTGCAGCCTGGCTTCATTAACCCCTCCCCCTACCAATTCCTGCCTCCAGTTCTGATTCTATGTGGTGAGTCCCTAAGAGGATGTATCTATAGGGTTGCTATGAGCATTAAAATTAATACATACAGCTCACTGTCCGTAATCAGGGCCCAGCAAATGCTGGCTCTTGTTGGTAAGGGCCAGGCTCTGTGTCTGTCTTTCTCCTGTCCAGAAAGGGATCAAATGAGGATTCTTTTTAGCTCGTGCCCCTTCTTATCCTCACTTGGCTGAAGGCCGGAAAGTGGGAATCCCCAGCCTTGTCATTGGCGTGGCCTTCCTCACTGCTGTCTTGGGAGCCTTTCTGTTCTGTGAGGCCCTTGGGAGACTTGGTCCCCGCTCCATGGTTGCTCTGTTCGGCATTTTTAACCTGAGACTCTGCGGATACCCCATCATAGTCTTTAGGACCTAGTTGGCAAGGAAGCTCGGTGGGTGGTTTGTTATCACTTATCACTGATATTCACTAGGCCTGTTCAGTATGAACCTCGGACTCAGAAAATCATTAATCATGTTCTTTGTCATGGAGAAAATGGTTTAACCTGGAAGACCATTTCCTCACCTGGTAAATGTGGCTCTAATGAAATCCCCCTTGGAGGATTTCACTGATGGTCCAGTGGTTAAGAATCTGCCTTCCAATATAGGGGATACAGATTTGATCCCTGGTTGGTGAACTAAGATCCCACATTGCTGCTGGGTGAGTGAGCCTGCCTGCTTTAAAGCCCGCACTCCATGGTAAGAGAAGCCTATTTGAAAAGATAAAAAATAGATAGGTAAGGCCAGGAGACATTGAGTAGATTAGCAAAGTTAAATGAAATCATTTATTTGCTGTAAGGATCAAATAAGATGATGTATGCAGAGAATTTAGGATACTGCCTGGAACAGGAGGGTGCTTATCATCTTTGTCATTAACCTTCATTTTAAAATACATGCTTGCTTATTTTTTAAAAAATGGTAAAATAGAGGAAAGGAAAAGAGAGGGGGAAAAAAATCATTCACCACTCAGATTCAGCCCAGTATCAATGTTTTGCTTGGTCATTTTTCTAAGTACAGTATTTTTTTTTTTTTAACATAAATTTACTGCCTGTGCCGTTTTACATTTTTAACTGAAATTCAAACATCAATGTTCTCTTTAATGGTTTTGTACTTAGAAAAACTTTTCCTGGTTTTGGATTGGTGCCTATCTCATGTTGATAGAACCAAGAAGAAATTTTTAAATATTCATTTGGTGACTTTTCACAGTAGTATTTAATCTCTAGGATTACCTCTGAGATGGATATATGTTGTATTACATTATTCCCATTTTACAGATAAAGAAATACACTTATGTGGCCGAGTCACATGTAGAATTTGTAAAAGCTGTGTGCTGATTGAGCTCTGAGGATTATAGAGGTCACAACTGGAATAAATGTGGGATAGTGAGCTAGATCCTTCTGACACTTTGACATGCTCACTAACGTGTGTTGAACTTAGACAGTAGATCCTGTGCTTAGAGATGGAGTCTCTCAGCCCAGGCATGTTACAGAAATGCATGAGAAGCTGACTTTCACAGGCACAGCAGCCGCCCCTCCCTGCTCACTGACTCCTGAATCATACTGCCTCTAGCTAGGTTGTCTAGGATTCAGCACAAAGGAAAAAGTGGAAGCAAACATGAATGAGCAGTATCTTGAAAAACTAGTTAAGCTATATCATGTGTTTATGTGACTAGAAACTGTCCAAACTAATCTGAAAGGACATAGCCTTTCCCGCTGACTATTTATCGTCTAAAGTAATGATTCTTAATCTTTTTTTTTCTCTGGATCTTGAATCCTTTCGACAATCTGTTGAAGTTTATGGAACTCTTTTCTAGAAGAACACACACAAGTTCATGTAATATAATTTTTCATTCCATTTTAAGACCCTTTAATGTCTTTATCAGTATATGTTGGTACAAAAAAATTACCTCAACACTTAAAGGAGCAGTAAATTCTTCTCACTTTTATTGTAAATGTAAAACTGCTCTAAAAAACTGTCCTAAAATAAAAATCTTGATAGGAGAAACTGTCTTCTGCTGAACCAGTAGTTACTGCAATTGTGAATATAATTCTTAAAGCAAAAACGAACAAGCAAACAAAAAACCCAGAGTATAAAACAATAGTAAGCATTCTTCTCTTATACAGTTTCTGTGGATCAGGAATTCAGGAGCATCTTAGCTTTAGCTCTGGTGCTGGGGCTCCCAGGGAGGGTGGAGTCAGGATGTCATCTGAAGCTGCAGTCTTTGAAATCTTGTCTGGGGTTGGAGGAGGCGGTTCCAAGGTGGCTTAGTTACGTGGCTGGTTGTTGGCACTAGGCTTCATGTGGACCTGGTCCTAGGCCTGCTTTGGTGTCTTTGTGACATGGCATTTGGCTTTCCTTAGGATATGTACGGCCAGAGAGTGAGGCAGAAACCCCAATGTCTTTTTATGACCTAGCTTTGGAAGTCACACTCCGGTGTTTCTGCACTTCCTGTTGGTCACATGTGTCAGCTCTGTGAAGTCAAAGGGCAGGTCTGAGGGAGTAGCTCTCCAGGTGTGCCACCTCCTAGCACTTTGACCTGCAAGTTCTCCTAATCGTAGGGTTTTTATGCAGAGCAGTGGGGGCAGTGTGTGGTGTTACCACACTGGGATGATTGATTAAATCTTTGGCCACTGGTGATTAAACTCTTTCAACCCTTTTCTCCTCCTTTGACTTCGGAGGGTGGGGCTGAAAGGCCCACCCCTCTGAGCATGATCAGTCTCTCTGAAACTAAAGACTCACCTTGAATTACCTCATTAGCGTAAACTTCTGTTTCTTCCAAGAAGCTCCTTGTGAATGACAAAAGACACTATAACTCAGGAAATTCCAAGAGTTTTAGGAGCTCTGGGTCAGGAACCAGTGACAAAAGCCCGAAGCGTAGTTTTTATTGTTATTGAACTTGAGTTTGGCTGCTTGAAAGCCACATAAGAGATGAGTGTGGTTGGAAAGGAAAGGTTGCTCTATTCAGGAGGTTGATAACCTGTGGAGATGACATTCGTGCCCAACATCCAACTCTGAAGATTCTGCTTGACCATGAAAGGGAAAGTCTTTTGGGGAGGGTGTCAGAGTCTTTTTTTTTTTTTTTAAATCTCCTGCTGTGTGCAGACTTTCTTATTGGTTAGAAAGAAAAAGTGGATTCGCTCAGTGTCTGACTCTGATTGGTTGGTGGTGAGGTAATAGGGTGGTGCTCCAGGAATCTCCAGCATAAGCTGAAGTTACCATCCTCTACCTGAGTGGGGGCTTTAGTACCTGTGCCGTGTGCTGTGCTCAGTCATGTCTGATTCTTTGTGGACCCCGTGGACTGCAGCCCTCCAGGCTTCTCTGTCCATGGGATTCTTTAGGCAAGAATACTGGAGTGGGTTGCTATGCCCTCCTCCAGAGGATCTTCTCAACCCAGGGATTGAACCCAGTTCTCTCACATTGCAGGCAGATTCTTTACCATCTGAGCCACCAGGGAAGCAGGATAGGGGCTTAGTACCTGAAGAATTCAAAAGTATTGATGTTTTTTTGGTTTGTTTGGTTCCTTTTGGTTTTGCCGCTTGGCATGGGCTTCCCTGGTGTCTCAGATGGTAAAGAATCTGCCTGCAATGCAGGAGACAGAGGAGATGAGGTTTGATCCCTGGGTCAGGAAGATACCCTGGAGAATGGACTGGCTACCCACTCCAGTATTCTTGCCTGGAGAATTCGCTGGACAGAGGAGCCTGGTGGGGCTATAGTCCATGGGGTCGCAAAGAATCAGACACAACTGAGCGACTGACACACAAACAGCAACAACAGAAGTATGGAGGAATCTCAGTTCCCAGACCAGGGACCAAACCTGTGCCCCGTGCCCCCTGTAGTGGAAGTGTAGAGGCTTAACCACTGGACCTCCAGGGAAGGCCCTCAGAGGTATTGTTTTTGCATAATCCTTGAGGAAGAGTCCAGACTCTGTCCCATGGTGGTACTACTGTTTCTTGACTGTTCCTTCTCAGTTTCTACATTTCTCTCCCTTCTCTGATTGTTGTTTAGTCTTTGCAACTCTGTGGACTATGTAGCATGCCTCTATCCTCCACTGCCTCCCAGAGTTTGCTCAGATTGGTCATTAAATCCTTTGATTAGCAATTCTTTGAATCTGCCCTTGGGAATTCAGAGAAGGTTAAGGAGGCTGGATGAAACCTATTTCCTATGAATGAGAAACAGGGTACCTGAAAAGGATTTGTATCCAGGAGGGCCCCATAGAGTCCTGCTCTGTTTCATTATTATTCATATATCACATTAGTCAAAACAGAAGAAATTTTGTAATCGTGCATTGTTTTTATTTTGGTTAAATGTTTTTTCCTAATTATACTGTATGCAGAGGTCTGAGGGAAGAAGTAAAAATGAAGAAAAAAATAAAAATCACTTGCCATTTTTTTTCACCCAGTATTTTCTTTCTACTCTTTTTATTTGTTTATGAGTTTCTTTTCTCTATAAAAATTTGTTCCTTCAGATATAATTAACATATAACATTGTATTAGTTTCAAGTGTACAACATAATGATTCAATACTGTATGTATGGCGAAATTGTTACCAAACCAAACTCTGGTCTCCTGCCCAGATACATGCTACAAAGCCAGTCTACTGACTGCTTGTGGTGAGGAAAGCACACTGTTCATTGGAGGCACCAAGCAGGGCCGCCAATGCTCAAAAGATCCAAACTCCCCAGTGGCTTTCAGAGAAGTTTTCAAAGGCAGCATTAGAGGCGAGGGTTGCAGAAAGCTTGTGACCTTTCTTCTCAATGGCTGGTGGTGAGGTAAAGGGGTATTGTTTTGGGAACCTTAACCATCAACCTTCCGGTTCTGACCAGTTCGGGGTCTAGTGCTTGTGGTCAGCATGTAGTCTCCACCCTCCGCCTTAGGTGGGAAGGGTCTTAGTTCCTGCAGAACAACTCAAAGATATTATGTGTATCTCTTGAGGAGAAAGTAGGAGTCTAGTGTCTCTGTTTTGTCTCTGCATTGTTGTTTGAGCTATCATTACTTTTCTTTGTTTCTGCATTTCCTCACTTCTCTGACTAGTTACTGCTTGAGTCTGCTCTTTGGAATTTGGGGAAGGCCTAGGGAGACTTAAAACCTCTTTCTATAGTCAAGGAATGGGGGACAGAGAGGGGCTTTTGTACCCAGGAAGGCCCGGCAGGATCCTCCTCGATTTCAGAGTGATTACCTCCACAAATCTCGTTAATTAACATTAACTAGTTAACTACATTGCCACACGTAGTTATAGAACTTTTAAGATTTATTCTCAGTGTCAAATATACAGTACAGTATTGTTAACTGTAGTCACCATGTTATAGACTATATCCCTAGGACTTGTTCATTTTGCAACTGAAAGTTTGTACCCTTTGACCACCTTCACCCACTTCCCACTTCTCCACCCCTTAGCATAACACCCCCAAGGTCTATCAAGTTGTTGAATATGGTAGGATTTCCTCCCTTTTTATGATTGAATAATATTCCATTGTATTTATATACCATATGCTGTTTATTCATTCATCAGTTGATGGGCACTTAGGTTACTTCCATGTCTTGGCTGTTATAAATAATGCTGCAGTGAACATAGATGTTCATGTATGCTTTTTAGATGGTATTTTTGTTTCCTTCACGTAAATACCCAGAAGTGGAATTTCTGAGTCACATAGTAGTACTATTTTTAATTTTTTTGCACAACCTCTGTATTACTTTTCATAGTTGAGTTCAGTTGCTCAGTTGTGTCTGACTCTTTGTGACCCCATGGACTGCAGGTCGCCAGGCTTCTCTATCCATCACCAACTCCCAGAGCTTACTCAAACTCATCAAGTCAGTGATGCCATCCAGCCATCTCATCCTCTATCGTCCCCTTCTCCTCCAGCATTTCAGTCTTTCCCAGCATCAGGGCCTTTTTCAGTGAGTCAGTTCTTCACATCAGGTAGCCAAAGTATTGGAGCTTCAGCTTCAGCATAAATCTTTCCAATGAATATTCAGGACAGATTTCCTTTAGGATGGACTGGTTGGATCTCCTTGCAGTCCGAGGGACTCTCAAGAGTCTTCTCCAACACCACAGTTCAAAAGCATCAATTCTCTGATGCTCAGCTTTCTTTATAATCCAACTCTCATGTCCATACATGACTACTGGTAAAACCAAAGCTTTGACTAGACAGACCTTTGTTGGCAAAATAATGTCTCTGCTTTTTAGTATGCTGTCTAGATTGGGCATAGCTTTTCTTCTAAGGAGCAAACGTCTTTTAATTTTATGGCTGCAGTCACCATCTGCAGTGAATTTGGAGCCCCCCAAAATAAAGTCTATCACTGTTTCCATTATTTCCCCCTCTATTTGGCATGAAGTGGTGAGACTAGATGCCATGAACTTCGTTTTCTGAATATTGAGCTTTAAGCCAATTTTTTCACTCTCCTCTCTCTCTTCTTTCACTTTCATCAATAAGCTCTTTAGTTCTTCTTTGCTTTCTGCCATAAGGGTAGTGTTATCTGTATATCTGAAGTTATTGATATTTCTCCCTGCAATCTTGATTCCAGCTTGTTCTTCATCCAGCCCGGCATTTCACATGAGGTACTCTGCATATAAGTTAAATAAGCTGGGTGACAGCATATAGCCTTGATGTACTCCTTTCCTGATTTGGAACCACGCTCTTATTCCATGTCCAGTTCTAACTGTTGCTTCTTTGACCTGTATACAGATTTCTCAGGAGGCAGGTAAGGTTGTGTGGTTTTCTCTTTAAGAGTTTTCCACAATATGTTGTGATCTATACAGTCAAAGGCTTTGGAATAATCAATAAAGTAGAGGTAGGTGTTTTTCTGGAACTCTCTAGCTTTTTCCATGATCCAGCTGATGTTGGCAATTTAATCTCTGGTTCCTCTGCCTTTTCTAAATCCAGCTTGAACACCTGGAAGTTCATGGTTCATGTACTGTTGAAGCCTGGGTTGGAGAATTTTGGGCATTACTTTGCTAGTGTGTGAGATGAGTGCAATTGTGCGATAGTTTGAACGTTATTTGGCATTGCTCTTCTTTGGGATTGGAATGAAAACTGACCTTTTCCAGCCCTGTCACCACTCCTGCGTTTTCTAGATTTGCTAGCATATCGAGTGCAGTACTTTAACAGTATCATCTTTTAGGGTTTGAAATAGCTCAACTGGAATTCCATCACCTCCACTAACTTTGTTCGTAGTGATGCTTCCTAAGGCCTGCTTAACTTTGCACTCCTGGATGTCTGGCTCTAGGTGAGTGATCACACGATCGTGGTTATCTGGGTCATGAGGATTTTTTTTTTGTATATAGTTCTTCTGTGTATTCTTGCCACCTCTTCTTAATATATTCTGCTTCTGTTAGGTTCATACCATTTATGTCCTTTATTGTGCCCATCTTTGCATGAAATCTTCCCTTGGTATTTCTAAATTTCTTTAAAAGATCTCTAATCTATCCCATTCTATTGTTTTCCTCTATTTTTTTTTTTGCATTGATCATTTATCCCTCCTTGTTATTCTTATCCCTCCTTGCTATTCTTTGAAACTCCAAATTCAGATGAGTATATCTTTCCTTTTCTCCTTTGCCTTTAGCTTCTCTTCTTTCTTTTCTTTTCTTCTCTTTTTTTCCATAGTATCTGCACCAATTAAATTCCCACCAACAGGACGCAAAGATTCCCTTTTTCCATATCCTTGTCAGCACTTGGTATTTCTTGTCTTTATGATAGTAGCCATTCTAATAGGTGTGAGATGATTCCTCACTGTGATTTTAATTTGCATTTCCTTGATGATTAGTGATGTTGAGCATCTTTTCAGGTGTTTGTTGGCCTTTTGTGTGTCTTCTTTAAAAAAAATAATCTGTTCAGTTCCTCTGCCCATTTTCTCATCAGAGTGTTTCTTTGCTGTTGAGTTGTATGAGTTCTTTATAAGGACTTTGTTTTCTTTAGAGCAGTTTTGGGTTTATAGTAAGATTAAGAGGCAGATGCAGAGATTTTTCCGTATACCCTTAGTCCCCATGCATACATAACTTGCCCCATTATCACCATCACTCCTCAGAGTGGTGAATTTTTAAACCAGGCATATGTTAACATACCATAATCATCCAAAGTCCCTAGTTTATCCCAGGGTTCACCACTGGTGTTATATACTCTGTGGGTTTGGACAAATGCATAATGATATGTGTCTATCATCGTAGTATCATACAGAGTATTTTCACTGCCCTAAAAGTATTTGTGCTCTGCCTGTTCATATCCCTGCTCTCCATAGTCAGTGATCTTTATGGAGACTGATCTGTCTCCTTGGTTTTGCTTTTTGCAGAATGTCATTTACTTGGAATCATACAATGTGTAGCATTTTCTGATTGGCTTCTTTCTTTTAATAATATGTGTTTTCAAGTTGCTCCATAGCTTTTCATGGCTTGATTGCCCATTTCTTTTTACTGTTGAACAATACTTGGTGGTCTAGATGTGTCACAGTTTATCCTTTCACCTACTGAAGGACATCTCATTTACTTCCAAGTTTCAGCAAATTTGAAGAGAACTGCTCTAATATCCATTTGTAGGTTTTTGTGTAGATAGAAGCTTTCAGTTTCATTGTGTAAATGCCAAGGGGCACAAGTGCTGAATTGTATGGTAAGAATATGGTTGGTTTTACAAGATACCACGAAACTGTCTTCCAAAGCACCGGTACCATTTTGCATTTCTACCAACAATGAATGAGTAGTTCCTCTTGCTGCACGTCATTGCCAGCATTTGGTGTTGCCAGTGTTCTGAATTTTGGCCATTCTAATAGGTATGTAGTAGTATCCATTTGTTGTTCTAATTTCCATTTCCTTGATGATGTGTGGTGTGTAGAGCATCCTTTCATATGCTCACTTTCAATCTGTATATCTCTTTTGGCGGGGTGTCCATTAAAGATCTTTCGCCTATTTTTTAATCAGGTTTTTTTCTTGTTTTAAGAGTTGGTTTTATATTTTGCAGAACAGTTCTTTATCAGATATGTCTTTTACAAATACTTTCTCCCAGTCTGTGACTTGTCTTTTAATTCTCTTGATATTGGCTTTCACAGAGGAGAAATTTTAAATGTTAATGAAAGCCAACTCATCAGTTCTTTCTTTCATGGATCATGCCTTTCGTGTTGTGGCTAAAAAGGCATCACCATACCCGACGTTATCTGGACTTTCTCCTGTGTTATCTTCTAGGGGTTTTATGGTTTTGCATCTTACACTTAGGTCTGTAATCTGTTTTGAGTTAGTTTTTGTGAAGTATGTAAGGGCTGTATCTAGATTCTGTTTTTTTTTATTTGCATGTATCTAGTTGTTTGAACACTATTTGTTTAAGAGACTATCTTTACTCCATTGTTTTGCCTTTGCTTTGTATCAAAGATCAGTTGACTAAATTTATGATGCTAATGTAAGTGATTATTATGCTTTTAACTTTCATTTGTTAATTATTGGTTTAAAGAAAAACAGTTGACGTCTATATTAACCTTTTGTATCCCGTAATCTTCTATAATCACTTATTAGTTCAATAGTATTTTGGCAATAAATTTTTCTTTTATTTTTATACAGGCAATCATGTCACCTGCAAGCAAAGAGTTTTATGTTTTCCTTCCCAATATGTATACCTTTTAATTCTTTTTTCTTGCCTTATTGTAAAGGAATGGCAAGAAGGGACATGTTTGCATTGTTCTTGATCTTAGTGGGAAAGCTTTGAACTTCTCACTGGTCAATGTGATGTTAGCTAAAGGTTTTTTGTAGGTAGTCTTTGTCAAGTTGAAAAGGTATCTATTCCTAGTTTACTGCGAGTTCATAGTGAATGAGTGTTGAATTTTGTCAAATGCTTTTTCTGCATCTGTTGATATGACCATGTGCTTTTTCCTTTTTAAAGTTTGATATGATGTATTACATTAATTGATTTTCCAATGTTGAGTAAGTATGCCTGGGATGAATATCACTGGTTCTAGTATATAAGCCTTTTTATACTTTTTGGATTTGATTTGCTAATATTTTCTTGGGAATTTTTACACCTGTGTTCTTGAGAAATATTGGTCTGTAGTTTTCTTTTCTTATAATGCCATTATTGATTTTGGTATGAGGGTAATGCTGGGCTGATATTAACAGAATGAGTTAGGAAGAGTTATTCCCTTTGTTTCTGCCCAAAAAAGAGATTGTAGAGAATTGGTTTCTTCCTTAAACGTTGGGTAGAATTCATCAGTGACCCCATCTGGGCCTGGTGCTTTCTGTTTTGGAAGGTCTTTAATTATTGATCCAATGTCTTTAATAGGTATAGTGAAAGTGAAAGTCATTCAGTCATGTCTGACTCTTTGCAGCCCAATAGACTTGCAGCCTGACAGGCTCTTCTGTCCATAGAATTCTCCAGGCCGGAATACTGGAATGGGTAGCCTTTCCCTTTTCCAGGGGATCTTCCCAACCCAAGGATCAAACCCAGGTCTCTCTCATTGCAAGTGAGGGTCCTGAGCCAGCTTTACCAGCTGAGCCACCAGGGAAGCCCATACTATTAAGCCTATCCTTAATAGGTACAGACCTATCAGATCATCTTTCCCTCTTATGTGAGTTTTGCAGATTGTTTATTTCAAGGAATTGGTCTGTTTTCATCTAGGTTATCAAGTTTGTGGTCACAGAGTTGTTCATGCTGCTGTTGCTAAGTCACTTCAAATGTGTCCAACTCTTTGCGATCCTGTGGACCGTAGCCCACCGGGCTCCCCACTCCATGGGATTCTCCAGGCAAGAATACTGGAGTGGATTGCCATGCCCTCCTCTAGGGAATCTTCCCAATCCAGGGACTGAACCTGCATCGCTTATGTCTCCTACTTTGGCAGGCAGGTTCTTTTACCACTAGCACCACCTGGGAAGCCCAGAGTTGTTCATAGGTTTCCTTTACTATTCTTTTAATCTTCATGGAATCTTATAAGTCCCTCTCTTTCATTTTGGATACTAATAACTTATATTCTCTTTTTTTCTTTGTTAACCTAGCTAGAGGGTTATTGATTTTATTGATCTTATAAAAACAAGCCTTTGGTTTCATTGACTTCTCTATTGATTTTCTGTTTTAAATTTCATTGATTTCTGCCCTAATTCTTTTTTTTTTTTTTTTCCCTCTGATTCTTGTTCCTTCTGCTTACTTTGGATTTACTTTACTCTTCCTTTCCTAGGTTCCTAAGGTGAAAACTTACTAATTTAAAGTTTTTCTTCTTTTCTAATTTAATGCTATAAATTTTCCTCTAAGCATGCTTTCCCTGAATATCATAGCTTTTGATAAGTTGTATTTTTATTTTCATTTAGTTAAAAAATTTATTTCTCTTGAGATTTTTGTGTGTGTGTGTTGTTTAATCTCCGCATGTTTTCCTATTTTCCGGTTATCCGTTATTGATATCTGGGTTAATTCCATTTTGGTTTGCCAGCAGATATTATATCATTCTATTTTTAAAAATTTGTTAAAGGTGGACTTCCCTGGTTGTCTAGTGGTTAAGAATCTGCCTGACAATGCAGGGAACATAGGTTTGATCCCTGGTTAGGGAACTAAGATCTCGCATGCCTCGGAACACCTAAGCCCTTGCACCACAGCTAGAGAGCCTGTAGGCCGCAACTGCTGAGCCCAGGCACCCGGACTACAGGGTCTGTGTGCTGCAGTGAAAGATCCCACGTGCCGCAGCTAAGACCCAATGCAGCCAAATAAATCAACAAATGAAAAGAAGTTACTAACAAATTGTTGTTAAGGGGTGTTTTATGGCCCAGAATGTGGTCTGTGTTGGTGAATGTTCTATGTGAGCACGAGAAGAATGTGTATTCTGCTGTTGTTAGATGAAGTCTGTAGATGTCTGTTGCATCCAGTTGATTGAAGGTATTGTTGAGTTCAGCTTTGTTCCTTATGCATTTTCTGCTTGCTGATTCTGTCCATTTCTGAGAGAAGGGTGTTGAAGTCATCAACGATGATAGTGGATTTGTCTATTCCTCCTTACAGTTGTCTCACTTTTTGGCTCGTGTAGTTTGAGACTCTGTTGTTACATGCATACACAGTAAGAACTGTTATATCTTCTTGGAGAATTAACTCTTTTAATCACTATGTAATGTCCTTCTTCATTCCTGATAATTTTCCTTACTTTGAAGTCTAAAATTAATACAGCCACTCCAGCTCTTTTGATTAGTATTAACATGGTATATTTTTCTCCACTCACTGACTTTTCTTATTTTTGGTTGCACTGGGTTTCATTGCCTTTCTCTGGTTGCAGTGAGTGGGGCTTCTCATTACAGTGGTTTTTCTTGTTGCAGGGCACAGGCTTTAGGTGCAGATTTAGTAGTTGTGGCTCACAGGCTTCGTTGCCCTGAGGCATGTTGACCAGGGATCGAACCTGTGTCCCCTCAATTGGCAGGTGGATTCTTATCCTCTGTACCACCAGCGAAGTCCCACCCACTTATTTTTAATCTTTGCGTCTCTGTGTTTAAAGTGGTTTCTTGTAGGCAAGATATTGTTGGGTCGTGTTTTGAATCCACGCTGACCATCTCAGTCTTTTAATTGGTACATTTAGATTGTTGACCTTTAAAGCAATTATTGATATAGTTGAATTAATATCTACCATTTTCATTAATATTTTTTGTTGCCCTGGCGTTTTGTTCCTGTTTTTGTTTCCCACTCTATTGTCTTTTGTGTCTGTCTAGTCCTTCTTATACAGTTATATATAATACTTGGATTGTTTTAACTTAAAAAGTGATACTTGCTTATTGCAGAATAATTCAGAGAGTACAGAAATGCCTAAAGAAAAAATACTACTTAAAAAAGAGGTGATCCCAGCCCAGAGGAACCTTCTGTTGTGGGCTGAGGGAAGATGAAAGGTATAGTGGAGTCAGGGGATGCCTTGGCCAGGGTTGGGGACCTGGGTCTTTTTGAAGGTAGCAGTGTTTAGGAAGGGCTTCCCAGGTGGTGCTAGCGGTAAAGAACCTGCCTAGCAATGCAGGGGACATAAGAGACGCAGGTTCGATCCCTGGGTTGGGAAGATTCCTTGGAGGAGGGCATGGCAACCCACTCTAGTATTCTTGCCTAGAGAATCTCATGGACAGAGGAGGCTGGTGGGCTACAGGCCATAGGGTTACAAAGAGTTGAACATGCATGACTGAAGTGACTTAGCACAGCACAGCTTTAGGAAAATGAGATCTGGATAGCAGGGGCGGTGCCTGGAGAAGGAGATGGGCAAGGTGGGGGGTATGGAAGGGGAATTAGACCGCTGAGAAGAAAAAGTTCATTTCTATTTCTATACTAAGGTCCACTTCCTAAGAACAGCATTATTTTCAGGGTTCAAAGGCCTTTTGTGCGGTGGGAATGAAATCAAGGGGGTATTTAATAAGCAGGTGCAGCTGATTGTGTGTGATTAAAGTACAATCTACCATCTGTTTATTTATTTGTCAGGACTGTTTATAACCAGCTTCCTACAGGAGACAAGTTGTTTTGACCCTGGTGCCCTGGCTCATTCAGGCCACTTAACACTGTTTACCTTTCTGGGGAATAATGTGTATGATCCCCTGATCTAGTGCTTCTGTAAAGTCTGTAACTAGAATGCATGCTGGGTGAGCTCAGCATTGCATCACCATAGCCAGTATCTGATGGGCCTCAGCTGCTTTCTGTTTCCCATTCACTGGAGGAGAAGAAAACTTTCTTGACCCAGATCAGTGAAGGCAGGAGTTCAAAGCTATTGAGAGCCTTAAATCAGGATCTGGTCTTTCGTTTGAGCCCCTGGCTGACACTCTGTTGATAGAGACATTTTGACACTGCTCTGTGTTGAGTTAAAAAAAAAAAAAACCTAATGCCCAGGTTTCTGCACACCAGATCAGTTACATGGGATGGGGTCCAGGCCCTATTTTTTAAAGCTCTCTGGGTGATTCCAGTGCAGGTCTAAGGTTAAGTCCTGCCTTAAAGAAAGATGCTGGCTCGTCCTGACCTGCCTCCCGTCCTCTTTGTAGCAGGTGGGGACTGGTTGTGGCTATTCTGCACTAAAATGCAGGGAAACCTAAATGTAATGAATGTAGGTATATTTTCAAAGTTCTGCATTTCTTGAGTACTTCAAACATTTGGCTGAGGTGTCACTATATATGTATATATATATATATAGTGCTTACTCGATCATGTCTGACTCTTTGCGACCCCATGGACTGTATCCCACCAGGCTCCTCTGTCCATGGGGATTCTCCAGGCAAGAATACTGGAATGGGTTGCCATGCCCTCCTCCTGGGGAATCTTCTCAACCAGGTCTCAAACTCAGGTCTCCTGCATCACAGGTGGATTCTTTACCATCTGAGTCACCAGGGAAGCCTATAGTTTGTTTGTTTTTTAAATTGTCAGAGAGTACACATAGTAAAAATGCAACACACTATACTTTAACATACTGAAAATAACTAATGAGCTTTTTGTCAACGATCTTGAATATGGTCATAAATGCTGTCAACCGGAATATATCAAGTGAATCCACATACCACTTTGACTTGATTTGCCACCCTCCTACCCCCCTTTTCACTTTCCTTGCTTCTATTGCTTAAGCCAAGATGGGATTCCTTGTAAGATTTTGTTTGGGAGAAAAGATCCTGCACAAATAAAAGTTTATAAGCCATAGGCCTTTCCTTGTAAGGTCTGTTTTAGATTAGATCAGTTTGCTTTAAGGCCCAAGCATCCCCCAGGCTGGGCTTAGAGCTGCTTCCCACTAGGATTTGAGCCATCCCAGCTGTTCCGCAGCTGGATCCACTTCAGATACATTTATACTGGGGCGGCTGTGATTGCCTTTCAGAGGGGGAGTGGAGGAAGTTTTCATGAAAGTGGGAATGGACTGCAGCTGTGGGTGGAAGTGGGTGGCCCAGAGATGGCGTTATTGTCAAGAGGCCATTGGCCTGACCCTGAGGGATCACTGACCAAAATCCTGTTCCCTGTGGATCCAGAGCCATAGAATGAATGTTCTAGCCAGGAGAGGCCCACATTAGCAGCTCTTCCTTTGTTGTTGTTCAGTTGTTATGTCGTGTCTGACTCTTTGCAGCCCCATGGACTGCAGCACACCGGGCTTCCCTGTCCATCACCAACTCCTGGAGCACTCAGACTCATGTCCATTGAGTCAGTGATGCCATTCAGCTATCTCATCCTCTGTCGTCCCCTTCTCCTCCTGCCTTCAGTCCTTCCCAGCATCAGGGTCTTTTCTGATAAGTCAGCTCTTCGCATGAGGTGGCCATAGTATTGGAGTTTCAGTCCTTCCAATAAATATTCAGGGTTGATTTCCTTTAGGATAGACTGGTTTGATCAAGCAGCTCTTCTTTAAGGACTAATTATGGGCTAGGTCCTATGCTAGGGATGTTACAGATCTTGTCTTATTCAGTCTTTTTGATAACTCTGTGAGGCACGTGTGATTATTTCCATTTTATGGATGAGGAAACAGACTTCAAGAGGTTAAGTCACTTATCCAAGGTCATAGATAATAAGTGACAAAGCTAGTCACACATGCTAGTCCCCTCCAAAGCCTTCCTAGAAATCTTGTGGATGAAGAGATCAAGGTCCAGAGAGGAAAAGCCGCTTGTCCAAGATGGCACCACCAGCTCCAGTTCCTGGCAAAGCTGCAACTAGCCCTTACCTGCCACAGGGCCATGTCCCCTACCGCCTTCTCAGTGGTTCAGGGAGAGTCACTTGTGCTGCCACGGAATGAGAAAGCAAACTACCTTCTTGCCCCCAAGTCTGCGAGGGGAGACCATGTTCAGAGCATAGAGAAGGCAGGCAGAGGCCACTTGGAGAAGCAGATCCCAGCCAGGAGGCGGGGCAGCCAGTGGTGAATCAGAGCCCAGTTTCCAGGGCAGCCTGGAAACTTCTTCAACTTGGGGCGGCACCTACAGTTGCCTGCATCCGGGTGTGTGGGCATCTGAGCGGCAGGGTTCTGCATCAGCCCTTCCCATTCCTGTTCATGTGAACGGCAGCCTTTAGCAGCTCAGCTCCACCTCCGTGTGTGGAGGGAGGAGGGTGTAAGGAATGTGTCCATGGTGGCCTGGGAGTAGCTCCCTTTGTAAATAAGGGTGTGGAACCAAAGAAAGGACCCAGGACTCCCTCTTCCAGTTCTGTAATCAAGAAAGGAGCATTTAATTTCAGCCAGATTGCAAGGTGGTTGCATTTGTTTTCCTCTGAATTTGTGCCAAGGATGCAGCTTTCCCTGCTCCTTTTATTAAAAACTTTGTAAAGAGCATTAATAAGTAGAAAGAAAACTGCCACGTAAATGACAGACTAAATAAAATTCCCAAGGGTCAGCCATTGACTAAATAACAGGACCATGTCCTTGCACGATCACATTCCCACATATGCAAATTAGGGACAGTGCCTTACCACAGAATGCTTTAATTAATATTTATAAATCACAGAGCACCTCAGAAAGGGCCGCTGAGTTATTTATATTATGGTCATGTCACTTGAATAACAAACCCTTTGTAGATTGCTGCCTGCTTTGCATTTTGGTCTGAGAAGTGAGAGAGCTTGTGGTGTGTGTGTCTCCCCCACAGGCGTCGTGTCAGCGCAGCGGCAAGTCACCATCCAGGAAGGACCCTTGTACCGCACAGAGGGCTCTCACATCACCATCTGGTGCAACGTGAGCGGCTTCCGGAAGGACGCTGAGCAGAATTTCCAGTGGTCCATTTACATGCCCAGGAACCCTGAACAGGAGATCCAGATTGTCAGCACCAAGAGTGACTCCTTCACTTACGCCATCTACGCGCAGCGTGTCAGCAGCAGGGAGATCTATGCGGAGAAGGTCCGGGAGGACTCGGCCTTATTCCACATCACTAATCTCCAGGCCCGGGACACCGGGGTGTACGAGTGTTTCACGCCCAACACCGAGGAGCGGTACTTCGGGAGTTACAGCGCCAAGACGAACCTCGTGGGTAAGGAGATAGCTGTGTTCATGTGGCTGCTGTTCTGCCTGAGCATCTAGTGAGTTTGAGCTGTTAGAATAAATTATCACAGACTGGACTGGGTGCTTAAACAACAAGCAGTTATTTCTCACTGTTCTGGAGGCTGGGTGTCTGGATAATCAGGGCGCCAGTGTGGTCAGTTCTGGGGAGAGCCCTCATGGAGATTGCTGACTTTCTCTTGTCTCCTTACGTGGCAGAAAGGGAGCGAGAGAGCTATCTGGGGTCCCTTTATAAGAGCACTAATCCCTGAATCTTTCTCCCTGGCAGTCTATGCTTTCAATGCAGGAGATGCAGGTTAGATCCTTGGTTGGGGAACGAGGGATCTAGTTGGGGAACTGCCACATGCCAGGCAGCGCAGCCAAAAATTTTTTTAAAGGAGCACTGATCCCATTTATGAGAACTTCATCCTCATGACCTAATCACCTCCCAAAGGCCTCATTTCCAGATACCAACACAGTGGGGATTGGGTTTCAACACAGGAATTTGGGGGACGGGGGAGAGCATAAGCATGCAGTCCATAACACTAAGTCACTTCTTTTATAGTACAGTTTTATTTGACTCTTTAGGACTTCTCAGGTGGCGCTAGTGGTAAAGAATCCACCTACCAATGCAGGAGACGCAAGAGACGTAGGTTCAATCCCTGGGTTGGGAAGATCCCCTGGAGTAGGAAATGGCAACACACTCTAGTACTCAT
The DNA here is from genome assembly GCA_007570785.1 of Antilocapra americana. Classification (NCBI taxonomy): domain Eukaryota; kingdom Metazoa; phylum Chordata; class Mammalia; order Artiodactyla; family Antilocapridae; genus Antilocapra; species Antilocapra americana. Next base: position 4,599,435 of record ML661955.1, read on the forward strand.
GCCTGGAAAATTCTATTGGCAGAGGAGCCTGGCAGGCTATAGTCCACAGGGCTGCAAAGAGTCAGATACGACTGAGCAACTGAGCACATAACATAGCATTTGACTTTAAAAGAAGAATCCAAAGCTCCCCAAATATTTGAGAGGTCACCAAGTAGCATAGGTGAAGCAAATTTTGTGTGTTCACTTGTAAATAGAAGGTTGAAGCTGCGACTTAAAGAAGATCTAATGCAGATGTTAAGAACTTAAGAGGAGGTTAATTGACCCTCTCCAACTGATGAGAGGGGATATAAAAATATAAGGCAAGGACATTTGTGGTTGGTAAGCTGAAGAACTGATGAGGAAGATGAAGCATGTGTCATCTACCTGAAGAAGCCAAACCTCCAGGGCCTTTAGACAGCGCTCCTGAGCCACCAGGAGTGCTGCTGTGTCAGGAAGCAAGTGTGGCTGCGAGCCTCTGCTCAGACCTGGAGTGGGTCTGTGTGTCCTTTGATGTCAGAGTAAGGAGCTGTGCACCAGCCCTTTGTGCACCAGTCTGCTTTTACCCCCGTGCTCCCCAGATGATGGAGGGAGCTGGAGGAGGGAGGGAGAGGGGAGGAAGATTTCCATGTGGATGGCTCTGGGCCACAATGTTTCCCAATGTGAAGGGTCAGAAATATCAAGGCCTTTCTATTTTTCTGTCCAAGTCATAATTTCCAGGCTTAATTAAGATAAGAAAAACTAGAAGTCAAAATTTCCACCCTTCAAATCAGAGAAGGGGATGGTGTTTAGTCTCCAGAGTAAAATGCTGACCAAGTGACCACAGAGGTATTCTTATCACTTGCCTGACTCATCCCCATTCCGTGGCTTCCTACCAGCTCACCAACATATGCTGACACATAAGTTATATGAAAATTAAACCTACTAAAAAATTGAGAACCCTGCTGTTTCTCTCTGCTACAACCCTTAAAAAAAAACAAAGAAATAGCTTTTCTAGAGCACTGCATTGCTGGCATGAGTTGGGGGAACATGGGCGTGGAGTGGCTAGAAAGGAGAAAATGAGCAAGTTGTATAGAAAATGTGACACTCCGACTTCCAGGAACTCCTTTTGTTTGAAGATGAGTCCGTAGCCAAGTTAAAGTTTCTGAAAGCAATTTCACCTTGAACAACAAAATCTTGTTTCACCTGACATAAAATTTTTTTGACATGTTATTTTCAGTGAGTTCATTTATTGTGTAAAATGAAATGCAACGTCTACAAACATTATTTTATCAGTTTTTTTAATTGAAGTATAGCCAATTTATGGTATTTCAGGTGTATAGCAGAGTGATTCAGTTACATGCACACACACATAAATATATATATATACTTTTTCAGATTGCTTTCCATTATAGGTTATTATAAGAGATCGAATATAGTTCCCTCTGCTATACAGTAAGCCCTTGTTGTTTTCTATTTTATATATAGAAGTGTATCTTTGTTAATTCCAAATTCCCAATTTATCCCTCTGCTCCCAACCCACTTGTTATCCGAGTGTTACTGAAATACCAAACAGGAAGCATAAATGCCAAACAGTTGCAGTCCAAATCCAGACAGAAGCCTCATGATGTTTCTGGGCTGCCCGGGGTCCTCCGTGGCCCCACAGAACTGTTGAAGCCTGGGTGGGTTGGCACTCATTCCCTCGAGGGTAAGATCTGTGGCCTAGTGACCGTGCTTGGGTGCTTCCTGTGTTGCAGTGATCCCGGACACCCTGCGGGTGTCTGCTGTGCCCCAGACTTTGCACAAAGTGGAGCAGGAACCCCTTCAGCTCACATGTGATGCAACCACTCAGACGCTGAATCACAGCCACATCTCAGTGGCCTGGCTCCAGCAGCGGGGCAGCAAGAAGCCGGTGGAGGTCATCTCCCTGAGCCGGGACTTTGTGCTGCAGTCCAGCAGTGACTACGCGCAGAGGCAGAGCCTGGGGGAGGTGCGCCTGGACAAGCTGGGGCGCACCAGCTTCCGCCTCACCATCTTTCACCTGCAGCCCTCTGACCAGGGCGAGTTCTACTGTGAGGCCACTGAGTGGATCCAGGACCCGGACAGCTCGTGGTACCCCATGACCCGAAAGCGTTCCGCGGGGACCATTGTCAGCGTCCAGCCCGCCGGTGAGTCCGTCTGGCGGGGTGGGTGATCAGACACCGGGGTTGGTGCAGACTCCTTTGACAGCTCTGCAAGTACTCTGAGTCCCTAGGGGCCAGGTATCCCAAGCCCTGACCCTCTCTGGGTGCAATCTCCCTGAGTCCAGCTGGGCTCCAGATTAGAGCTGACAGCTGTTGTTGGCTACTTCAGCTGGGCCAGGGGCAGGCATACTGTGGGCGCTCAGTCCACTGGTTTTGGTTGGAGGGTATGGTTGTGCCGGCATGGAGATGCAGGAAGTGCCCAAAGGTCCTTGCCTTGCTGCACACCTCTAATGAGGGGCTGCCATTGTTCTGACAGTCAGGGGTGTGGTTTGTGGGAGATGAGCTGGGGTGCCTGAAGTACAGATTGTGGGGGGGGGACTTCTCTTCAGGTCCTGTCTCTTGGCTCTCCTGCCCCATTTGCTCCAGTTAAATGGTGGTGGTCCTAGTCTCTGCATAGCTGTCTTGCCACTTGTTCTTCTGCCATTCTGGGGCTGTGCATCTAATAGCACAGATGCCCAGGCTTGGGCAGTACAGATTCCTGAGTCAGGCTTCCGGGGTGGAACCTGGGAAGCTGAGTTTTCAGTATATTCCACTATAGATAGTCTACATTTTGTCAAGCACAGCTCTAGAACCAACAGGGCAGAAGCGATTCTTGGGGTGCCTAATGGATGTGAGAACTTTGCAAGGAGGGTTAGGCTCCTGCACTGGGAGCACTTTATCTGTTCTGTAGGATCCAGAGTATTTAGTGGCTTCTGAAACTTCTGGTACTAAGAAATCCACAGAAGGTGCTTTATTTCATGTTTATCCCTTCCCTTCCTGGCTGGTTATAAGAGCAGCTTCAAAAGTCTGGGACACATTTTAAGTCTTAATGCTTTTAAATTAGGTTGCATCAGTTAATCTTCTTTATTTTAATCTTGCCAATTTGGAATGAGGGTTTTTTTTTTTTTTTAATTTGCCCAGCAAATGTATCCAGACTAAGCAAAGGGAAAACTAGGTGAAAAAAAAAAAAAGTCGATGACTTCACTCCGTGTCCCAGTGATGTTCTGGTTCAGTTGTTGTAGCTCCAGTGTTGCCCTTCTCTTACGTCATTTCAGTCAACATTTAGTAAGTCTCTGCAGCATTGCAGGTATGGTGATAGGCATCGGGGACTCAGATGAAGAATACTTGGTCCCTGCCTTAGGAAACTGCAGCTATGAAAGCCAGTGGCTGAGTGGAGGGCGCTGAATGTGATGATGGTGTTGTGGATGGGGTGCTCTGGGGACACGGTGAATATAACTCTTCTGACAACAGTGTTTTCCCTGGATGGGGTCGTTAAAGCAGATTCAGGAAAACCAACACATTTGGTGACTTTGAGTTGAGGCTTGAAGCTTGAGCAGGCATCAGGAGAAGCATAAAGGTACAGAATTGTTTGTCATGTTTGGCAAGCACAGAGAAATCAAGGGTAGGCAGATGTTCAGTTCTAGATATGAGTGGTGAGAGATAAGAGGTAGGAGATAGGAAAGATGGCCTGAAGCCCCATCTGCTGGAATGTGAGCTTGGCTTTGACTCTGTGGTCCAAGCATCTCAAGTTGTTCTCTTTGGACTCTTAGGAATCCCAAAGAGGTGCCTGGGCTGTTGCTTTGAGGGTGGACGCGTGCCGGGAGGAGCCTTCAGCATGCCCCCTTTCTCGGGTGACAAGGTCACGAGACTAAGAACGAAACTGCAAAGCTGATTTTCCTTATCAGGGCATCCCGGGACAAGGCCCCTCCTGGTATTTTTCTTAGGACTTCTGTTCATGCTCGGAACATTACCTCATCTCAGTAGGTCAGTTCCAGTTAGAAAGGATTTGTCCTGAGGTAATTCCCCCAGACCTTACCAGAGGATCAGAGAATGTGGGTCCCCTTCCCCAGGGACAAAGGAGGAATAAAAGGGACATTTAAATAGATTACCACACCTCCTACTCTTTACTGGGGGTCATGGCAAGGCCACCACCAGAAGGGTTCGTTTCCACCTCCCACTCCCTCGACCACTCCACAGTGGAAGCTCCTTTCCTTGAAGAGACCAGGAGGGATGGGACTCAGGAATGCTCATAACTGTAGCCAGCATAGTTGGAGACATTGATTGCTTTAGGATAGTGTAGACATAGGAATTCATTATAGTAGTTATATAAGGTTAACAGAAGCTTCTTTTATTGCTAAAGCAGTGCTGCTAGACTGTCTCATTGTCCCCTTTCCTTGTAAGAACCGGAGTGTACGGGCATAATGCATTCAGCTGTACCTGCCTTAGTTGACCCCTCATTTATTTTCCTTATAGGTATAAAATAGCAGGTGTGAGACAATAGTTACAGACAAGGTTTTCAGAACAGAAGGAGACAGATAGTGGTTGAGGTCACTAGAAGAGAAACAGTTTCAAGTTTAGCTCTTCCCATAAGCCTCTACACAGCTGCACCTGATAAGAGAAAAATGTAACCTTGAATGATATGTGATGTAATGGGGATGTTTCTTGGGTATAAAACTGTAAACCAACAACAATAAAGAGAGAGACTGCTCCATCAACACATTGACTCAGCTCAGTACTTCGCCAATACCACTCATCCTTCAGGACCCCTGGACCTGTTGGGGCTGGACTCCGGTAGGTGGGGCCCGAACAGGGGGCTTGAAGGGTAAGTTCCCCCAATTGTGCATGAATTGGGGTAGCTAGGACTCCACCTGGGTGCTGAAGACCCCCCTGCGTAAGATAAGTAGGGTAAGTGAAGGGTGGATAGTGTTTGTCAGAACTATTTGAGAAGTTTGTGCCTCCCAGTAATTTGAGATGGGAAGTGGAGAATCTAAAGAAAGGCAATTGTTTCTAGATATAATAAAACATATGCTTAACAAGCAAGGATTAAAGTTCCCTAAGTCTCTCATTAAGACATTTTTCAATTTTATATAGGAACAGTGTCCCTGGTTTCTAGAAGAGGGCACTGTGAACTTAGATACTTGGAATAAAGTAGGAGATACACTGTGAAATTGATATAGTTTGCATGGTCCAGAGGGCTTCCCAGTAGAAACATTTTCTCTATGGAACCTAATTCGGGACGCCCTCAACCCTGCACATGAGGGAGAAAAAAATAGATCGTTCTCTGTCTAGATTCAATTCAAAGGCAATGGTGATAGTCTGGAGGAAAAACCTGTGATAACAGCTTGTGCTTCTGCACCTTTGGAGACAAAGCTTAGGAAGGATGATGATGATGATCAACTATCCCCTCAGGGTGAGGAGACAGATGAGGCTGCAGCTCGTTGCCATGATGAGGATAATGATGACTGGGTCCTCCTGGCTAAATCCGGATGGCCCACTGAAAATAAAACTAAGGAATCTAGGATTCGAACTAAGATGGTGGAGGAATAGGATGGAGAGACCACTTTCTCCCCAGCAAATACACCAAAAGAACATTTAAAAGCCGAGAAAACTCCACAAAACAACTTCTGAATGCTGGCAGAGGACATCAGGTACCCAGAAAGGCAGCCCTTTGCCTTCAAAAGAAGGTAGGACAAAATATAAAAAGTAAAAAGAGAGGCGAAAGAGGTAGGGATGGAGATCCTTCCCGGGAAGGGAGTCTTAAAAAAGAGAGAGGTTTCCGAACACCAGGAAACATTCTCCCCGGCAGATCTGTGGCAGGTCTCAGAGGGCAAAATAACTGGGAGCAAAAATAGATAAATAATTAAACCCCACAGATTACGTTCCTAACTGCAACTCCCAGAGGAGCAGCAGCCCATACGCCCCATCCCCCACTAGCAAGCTCAGGCTGCTCAGGGAGGGGCGGGCTGCGCCGCTTTGGGTGAGGGGAGATGGCAACCTAGACTTCGGAAGAGCTTTCCCACGAAGAGCCACCACCAGACCGCGCACAGAACAAAGGGCTGCATGGAGCTGCGGGCTGCGGGCTGCGGACCGGCCCAGCCCCCGCCAGAGACCAGCAGGCACAATCACGGCCCCAGTGAGGCATCTGTTACCAAACCGTGGGCAGAATTAGTTGCTAACCAAGACTTCTCGGGATTCTGGACAGACACCACCAGAGATCAGCTCTCCACACACCTGAGAAGGTGCACCCAGCTGCACACCAAGAAAACCGAGCGGCTGGGCCGGGGGAGGGGAGAAGTCACAGCCCCCAACCCCAACGGGCAGCTTGGACCCTGGAAGTGCAGGCAGCCCAGGCGGCGGACTCAGGCTGCTCCTGGCAGGGACCGAGAGCCTGAGCAGTGGGGGCGGGGAAAGCGCACACGCCGGAAGCGGGACAAACCCCATAGCGGCTGAATAGACACTGACGAGACCAGCAAACGGGAACGCTAAAATAAGCAGATGGAACCGCTTTGGAACTGACAGGAGTAACAGATTAAATCCCTGCAGTTGGCACTGATTACATAGAAAGGCGCCTATAGACCTTGAGAAGTACAAGCCAGACCAAGGAACTATCTGAAAAATGAACTGACCCCTTGCTGTACACAACAGCTCCAGAGAAAGCCCTAGATATATTTTTACTATGGTAATCTTTTAAATTTTTAAAACTTTTTTTATTACTATTTTTAAAATTTTTTATTTTTATTTTTTTTATTTTTAAGTCCCCTATAACTCCTTCAATTTTCATTTTTACAACCATATATTACCTAGCAAATAAAAACCCTCTATTTTTTAAGTAAGCATCATACATATATATGTAAGAATTTCAATGACTCTGCTTTTTGTTTCTGTTGTTGTTCGCTTGTTTTTTTTTCTCCTTTTTCCTTTTTTTCTTCTTTTTTTGTAGTTGTATTTTTGAGAATCTAACCTTTACTCTAGATTTTTAATCTTTGCTTTTTAGTATTTGTTATCAACTTTGTATCTTTAAGAACCCAATCTTTAGTACCCATTTTTACTTGGGAGTGAGATCACTGGCTCGAGTGCTTTCTCCCCATTTTTGACTCTCCTTTTTTTTCACCAGGTCACCTCTATCAACCCCCTCCCCCTTTTCTTCTCTACTCAACTCCGTGAATCTCTTTGAGTGTTATGAGTTGTGAGGAACACTTAGATAACTGATTACTGGCTGGGTCTGTCTCTCTATCTGATTCCCTCCTTTCTCCCCCTGGCCACTTCTGTCTCCTTCCTCCCTCTTCTCTTTTCAGTATAACTCTGTGAACATCTCTGAGGGATCCAGACTGTGGAGAGCACACAGGGAAGTGATCACTGGCTAGCTCACTCTCTCACCATTTGATTCCTCTCTTCTCCTTCTGATCATCTCTATCTCTCTCCTCCCTCTTCTCCACTCCATGTAACTCTGTGTACCTCTCTGGGTGTCCCTCACTGTGGAGAAACTTTTCATCATTAACCTAGATGTTCTACCATTGGTACTGTATAGATGGAGGAGTCCTGAGGCTACTGTAAGAATAAGGCTGAAAACCAGAGACAGGAGGCCTAAGCCCAAATCCTAAGAATATGAGAGAACTCCTGAATCCAGGAGTTAGTCGACAGGAACTCATCAAACGCCTCCATACCTACACTGAAACCAAGCACCACCTAAGGGCCAACAAGTTCCAGAGTAAAATATACCACGCAAATTCTCCAGCAACACAGGAACATAGCCTGGAGCGTCAATACACAGGCTGCCCAAAGTGACACCAAGCCCACTGACACCTCAAAACTCTTTACTGAACACTTCATTGCTCACCAGAGAGAAGAAATCCAGATCCACCCACCAGAACACCTACACAAGCTTTCCCAACCAGGAAACTTTGACAAACCACCCGTCCAACCCCACCCACGGTGAGGAACCTCCACAATAAAGAGGTAACACAGCAATATAAACAAGATGGAAAGGCAGAGAAATACCCAGCAGGTAAAGGAACAGGACAAATGCCCTCCAAACCAAACAAAAGAGGAGGAGATAGGAAATCTACCTGATAAAGAATTCCGAATAATGATAGTGAAAATGATCCAAAATCTTAAAACAAATTGGAGTTACAGTTTAATAACCTGCAGGCAAGGATTGAGAAGATGCAAGAAAGGTTTAACAAGGACTTAGAAGAAATGAAAAAAAGTCAAAATACAAGGAATAATGCAATAAATGAGATAAAAAACACCCTGGAGTGAACTAACAGTAGAATAACAGAGATAGAAGACAGGATAAGTGAGGTAGAAGACAGAATGGTAGAAATAAATAAAACAGAGGAAAAACGAAAAAAGAATTAAAAGAAATGAGGACAATCTCAGAGACCTCTGGGACAATGTTAAACGCACCAACATTCGAATCATAGGAGTCCCAGAAGAAGAAGACAAAAAGAAAGAACATCAGAAAATACTTGAGGAGATAATAGTTGAAAACTTCCCTAAAATGGGAAAGGAAATAATCACCCAAGTCCAAGAAACCCAGAGAGTCCCAAACAGGATGAACCCAAGGCGAAACACCCCAAGACACATATTAATCAAATTAACAAAATCAAACACAAAGAACAAATATTAAAAGCAACAAAGGAAAAACAACAAATAACACACAAGGAGAATCCCATAAGGATAACAGCTGATCTCTCAATAGAAACGCTTCAGGCCAGAAGGGAATGGCAGGACATACTTTTTAAAGTCATGAAAGAAAATAATCTACAACCCTGATTACTGTACCCAGCCAGGATCTCATTCAAATTTGAAGGAGAAATCAAAAGCTTTACAGACAAGCAAAAGCTGAGAGAATTCAGCAACACCAAACCAGTGCTCCAACAAATGCTAAAGGATCTTCCCTAGACAGGAAACATGGGTACGATGTATAATCTCAAACCCAAAACAATAAAGTAAATGGCAATGGGATCATACTTATCAATAATTACCTTAAATGTAAATGGGTTGAATGCCCCAACCAAAAGACAAAGATTGGCTGATTGGATACAAAAACAAGACCCCTATACATGTTGTCTACAAGAGACCCACCTCAAACCTAGGGACACATATAGACTGAAAGTTAAGGGCTTGAAAAAGATATTCCATGCAAATAAAGACCAAAAGAAAGCAGGAGTGGCAATACTCATATCAGATAAATTAGACTTTAAAATAAAGGCTTTGAAAAGAGATAAAGATGGACATTACATAATGATCAAAAGATCAATCCAAGAAGAAGATATAACAATTATAAATATATATGCACCCCACATAGGAGCACCACAATATGTAAGGCAAATGCTAACAAGTATGAAAGGGGAATTAACAATAACACAATAATAGTGGGAGACTTTAATACCCCACTCACACCAATGGATAGATCAACTAAACAGAATTAACAAGGAAACACAAACTTTAAATGATATAATAGACCAGTTAGACCTAATTGATATCTATAGGACATTCCACCCCAAAACAATGAATTTCACCTTTTTCTCAAGTGCACACGGGACCTTCTCCAGAATAGATCACATCCTGGGCCATAAATCTAGCCTTGGTAAATTCAAAAAAATTGAAATCATTCCAAGCATCTTTTCTGACCACAATGCAGTGAGATTAGATGTCAATTACAGGAGAAAAGCATTTAGAAATTCCAACATATGGAGGCTCAACAACATGCTGCTGAATAACCAACAAATCACAGAAGAAATCAAAAAAGAAATCAAAATATGCATACAAATGAATGAAAATGAAAACACAACAACCCAAAACCTATGGGACACAATAAAAGCAGTGCTAAGGGGAAAGTTCATAGCAATACGAGCTCACCTCAGGAAACAAGAAAAAAGTCAAATAAATGACCTTACTTTACACCTAAAGCAACTAGAAAAGGAAGAAATGCAGAACCCCAGGGTTAGTAGAAGGAAAGAAATCTTAAAGATCAAGACAGAAATAAATGCAAAGGAAACAAAAGAGACCATAGCAAAAATCAACAAAGCCAAAAGCTGGTTCTTTGAGAAGACAAATAAAATTGACAAACCACTAGCCAGAGTCATTAAGAAACAAAGGGAGAAAAACCAAATCAACAGAATTAGAAATGAAAAAGGAGAGATCACAACAGAAAACACAGAAATACAAAGGATCATAAGAGACTATTATCAGCAACTATATGCAAATAAACTGGACAACTTGGAAGAAATGGATAAATTCTTAGAAAAGTACAACTTTTCAAAACTAAACTAGGAAGAGATAGATAATCTTAACAGACCCATCACAAGCATGGAAATTGAAACTGTAATCAGAAATCTTCCAACAAAAGCCCAGGACCAGATGGCTTCACAGCTAAATTCTACCAAAAATTTAGAGAAGAGCTAACACCTATTCTACTCAAAGTCTCCCAGAAAATTGCAGAGGAAGGTAAACTTCCAAACTCATTCTATGAGGCTACCATCACCCTACTACCAAAACCTGACAAAGATGCCACAAAAAAAGAAAACTACAGGCCAATATCACTGATGAACATAGATGCAAAAATCCTTAACAAAATTCTAGCAAATAGAATCCAACAACATGTTAAAAAGATCATACATCATGACCAAGTAGGCTTTATCCCAGGGATGCAAGCATTCTTCAATATCCGCAAGTCAATCAATGTAATACACCACATTAACAAATTGAAAAATAAAAACCACATGATTATCTCAATAGATGCAGAGAAAGCCTTTGACAAAATTCAACATCCATTTATGATAAAAACCCTTCAAAAAACAGGAATAGAAGGAACATACCTCAACATAATAAAAGCTATATATGACAAACCCACAGCAAACATTATCCTCAATGGTGAAAAACTGAAAGCATTTCCCCTAAAGTCAGGAACAAGACAAGGGTGCCCACTCTCACCACTACTATTCAACGTAGTTTTGGAAGTCTTGGCCACAGCAATCAGAGCAGAAAAAGAAATAAAAGGAATCCAGATTGGAAAAGAAGTAAAACTCTCACTGTTTGCAGACAACGTGATCTTCTACATAGAAAACCCTAAAGACTCTACCAGAAAATTACTAGAGCTAATCACTGAATATAGTAAAGTTGCAGGATATAAAATCAACACCCAGAAATCCCTTGCATTCCTATACACTAACAATGAGAAAACAGAAAGAGAAATTAAGGAAACAGTTCCATTCATCATCAAAACAAAAAGAATAAAATACTTGGGAGTATATCTACCTAAAGAAACAAAAGACCTATATATAGAAAACTATAAAACACTGATGAAAGAAATCAAAGAGGACACAAATAGATGGAGAAATATACCTTGTTCATGGATTGGAAGAATCAATATAGTGAAAATGAGTATACTACCCAGAGTAATCTATAGATTCAGTGCAATTCCTATCAAGCTACCAGAGGTCTTTTTCAGAGAACTAGAACAAATAGTTTCACAATTTGTATGGAAATACAAAAAACCTCGAATAGCCAAAGCAATCTTGAGAAAGAAAAATGGAACTGGAGGGATCAACCTGCCTGACTTTAGGCTGTACTACAAAGCCACAGTGATCAAGACAGTATGGTACTGGCACAAAGACAGAAAATATAGATCAATGGAACAAAATAGAAAGCCCAGAGATAAATCCACGCATCTATGGACACCTTATCTTTGACAAGGGAGGTAAGAATATACAATGGAGAAAAGACAATCTCTTTAACAAGTGGTGCTGGGAAAACTGGACAGCCACTTGTAAAAGAATGAAACTAGAACACTTTCTAACACCATACACAAAAATAAACTCAAAATGGATCACAGATCTAAACATAAGACCAGAAACTATAAAACTCCTAGAGTAGGAAAACATAGGCACAACACTCTCCGACATAAACCAAAGCAGGATCCTCTATGACCACCTCCCAGAATATTGGAAATAAAAGCAAAAATAAACAAATGGGACCTAATTAAAGTTAAAAGCTTCTGCACAACAAAGGAAAGTAAAAGCATGGTGAAAAGGCAGCCTTCAGAATGGGAGAAAATAATAGCAAATGAAACAACGGACAAACAATTAATCTCAAAAATATACAAGCAACTCCTGCAGCTCAATTCTAGAAAAATAAACGACCCAATCAAAAAGCTGGCCAAAGAACTGAACAGACATTTCTCCAAAGAAGACATAAAAATGGCTAACAAACACATGAAAAGATGCTCAACATAACTTATTGTCAGAGAAATGCAAATCAAAACCACAATGAGGTACCACTTTACACCACTCAGAATGGCTGCCATCCAAAAGTCTACAAGCAATAAATGCTGGAGAGGATGTGGAGAAAAGGGAACCCTCTTACACTGTTGGTGGGAATGCAAACTAGTACAGCCACTATGGAGAATAGCGTGGAGATTCCTTAAAAAACTGGAATTAGAACTGCCATATGACCCAGCAATCCCACTGCTGGGCATACACACCGAGGAAACCAGAATTGAAAGAGACACGTGTACCCCAATGTTCATCGCCACATTGTTTACAATAGCCAGGACATGGAAGCAACCTAGATGTCCATCAGCAGACGAATGGATAAGAAAGCTGTGGTACATATACACAATGGAATATTACTCAGCCATTAAAAAGAATACATTTGAATCAGTTCTACTGAGGTGGACGAAACTGGAGCCTATTATACAGAGTGAAGTAAGCCAGAAGGAAAAACAAGACAGTATATTAACGCATATACATGGAATTTAGAAAGATGGTAACGATAACCCTGTATGCGAGACAGCAAAAGAGACGCAGATGTATAGAACAGTCTTTTGGACTATGGGAGAGGGCAAGGGTGGGATGATATGGGAGAACGGCATTGAAACATGTAAATTATCATATGTGAAATCAGTCGCCAGCCCAGGTTTGATGCTTGATACAGGGTGCTCAGGGCTGGTGCACTGGGATGACCCAGAGAGAGGGAATTGGTAGGGACGTGGGAAGGGGGTTCTGGAAGGGGAACATGTGTATACCCATGGCGGATTCATGTCAATGTATGGCAAAACCAACACGATAATGTAAAGAAAATAAATAGATAAATTAAAAATAAATTAAAAAGTAATAAAACTAAGGAATCTAAACCAACGCTGAGGCCTTCTAGAGCCCCGCCGATGGTCCCTGCTTCCCGGCCACCAAGGCCACCACTTCCTCCACCATCTGTGGCAGTCTTAGAAAGAGTTCCTTGCCATAGGACCCTGCCTCCAAGAAGGGGTCGTGGGCTCGATGAGGATGACCCACAGTCATCCTTAATGAGGATGACCCACAGCAGCCTTTCCTGTGGTCTTGGAACCAGGGTGGGAGGATGACCCCATATGGGAGTCCCTACCTGTAATGCAACTATGGGGAACACTTACTGGGCTTATTTCCCAGATCCTCCTCTTTTCCAGGTTGTTACTTGGGGAGAGACACCAATCCCTGTTACTTCTACCCACCCGAGATTACTAGGAGGAAGATATAGCCCATACCCATTTGGGAGGACACCAGTTAATAATAATTTTACATTCTGTGGCCTCTCTCATGGTGCACCCATGCGTTTTAACTTTGCTAATAGTGGTGCAAGAGAAATGATAGTCCAATCCAAGGACGGTTGCATAGGGGCTTCTGTAAAAGCTATCATTAGTGATTCTCCAACCTCAGAAAACACCCCCAAGCCTAACCCCTCTAGAAGATATGCTTGGTCCATTTTATTAAGATTACCAGGAGCTTTAGATCCTTATAACAAGATTATTGCCATAGCTCCCGGACCATATCCTGAGTGTACAGGCTCTCCCTCCGAACTTTGGAATGAGACAGAAGATAGATGGTCTGGAGTCAGCCTTAGTCATGGTTTCCCTCCATGGGTAGAATGTACTTAAAATTCCAAAATTGACCTCAAGGTTCCCGGGGGCCCTTTAAAGGCTCATGACTGAAGCAGTCCAGATCCATCCTGGGACCTGAAAACTGTAAAAAATTATGCTAGCAGATTTGTTAATTGGAATAATAAAACTGTCCCTTAGCCTTTATCTGCCAGTAGGTGGCACCAAAATGGTTTTGTTCCTCCGATGCTCTCAATAAACATAAATAATGTGACTACCTGGCAGCCACAGCTCTGGAGGGCTATGGCAGGAACCGCTCCTGTAACCCTTACTAGGCCTCGTAATAATGTAACTTATGACATACAAGTATGTCTTCCTGCTCCTTTTGTATTCTTGTTTGCTAAGGATTTTAACCACTTACAGATCTATCCTAACCGTACTGGTGGACCCACTATTACTTATTGTGACCAGTATGCTCTGTCTAGTTGTCTTAACCCTCAGTCAGAGGGTAAAGTTATAGTCATTCTTAAAAGGCCCCCCTATCTTACGGTTCCAGTTAATCTTACCACATCTTGGTATGATAATTATGGCCTTTTGGCTTTGCAACAAATAGAAAATCAATTAAATCATGGAGGAAGGTTTATTGGTCTACTTATTTGAGGGATTTCTGCACTCATTACGGCAGTCACCTCTATTACTGTCGCTGCTGTCTCTCTCTCTCAACAAGTACATACTGCTGAGCATGTCAGTCAGCTCTCGAAGAATATCTCCCTAGCCTTGGCTACCCAAGAGATAATAGACAGAAAGTTGGAAGCTAAGGTAGATGCTTTAGAGGAAGCAGTCCTACATATAGGTCAGGAGCTTACAGCTTTAAAAGTAAGATCATCTCTCCAGAGTCATGTAGGATACAAATGGATTTGTGTTACTCCCCTGAAAGTTAATCGGTCAGTGTATTCTTGGGACCAAATACAAAACCATGTCCTTGGGATATGGAATCCGTCAGATGTTGGCCTAGATCTAACTAAGTTGCGTAAAGAAATCCAAGATATAGGCCAGTCAGAGCTGGACTATTCCACCTCTGGCGTAGCTGACTCTTTCTTTAAAGTCTCTCTGATTTCATTTCGCATAAGAGCCTCCTCCCAACAATGATGAATATAGGAATAATTATTGTTGTGGTTCTAATAGTTTTCCTTCTGCTTCCAGTCATCATCAGAATCCTAAGCAAGAACATAAAGGAGGTCTCCCTTGAACTCCATACCGCCTTCTTAAAAAACAAAAAAGGGGAGATGCTGGGAGCCATCAGGATGCCCCCTCTCTCAGATGACAAGGTCACGAGACTAAGAACGAAACTGCAAAGCTGATTTTCCTTATCAGGGCATCCCGGGACAAGGCCCCTCCTGGTATTTTTCTTAGGACTTCTGTTCATGCTCGGAACATTACCTCATCTCAGTAGGTCAGTTCTAGTTAGAAAGGATTTGTCCTGAGGTAATTCCCCCAGACCTTATTGACCAGAGGATCAGAGAATGTGGGTCCCCTTCCCCAGGGACAAAGGAGGAATAAAAGGGACATTTAAATAGATTACCATACCTCCTACTCTTTACTGGAGAGTTTACCAAGAGTTCTCTGGGGGTCATGGCAAGGCCACCGCCAGAAGGGTTTGTACTTGGGTCACCTTTCCACCTCCCACTCCCCGACCACTCCACAGTGGAAGCTCCCTTCCTTGAAGAGACCAGGAGGGATGGGACTTAGGAATGCTCATAACTGTAGCCAGCATAGTTGGAGACTTGATTGCTTTCAGTTCAGCTCAGTCCCTCAGTCGTGTCTGACTCTTTGCGATCCCATAAACTGCAGCACGCCAGGCCTCCCTGTCCATCACCAACTCCTGGAGTCTACCCAAACCCATGTCCATCAAGTCGGTGATGCCCTCCAGCCATGTCATTCTCTGTCGTCCCCTTCTCCTGCTCCCAATCCTTCCCAGCATCAGGGTCTTTTCCAATGAGTCAACTCTTCGCATGAAGTGCCCAAAGTATTGGAGTTTCAGTTTCAACATCAGACCTTCCAATGAACACCCAGGACTAATCTCCTTTAGGATGGACTTGTTGGATCTCCTTGCAGTCCAAGGGACTCTCAAGAGTCTTCTCCAACACCACAGTTCAAAAGCATCCATTCTTCTGCGCTCAGCCCTTTTCACTGTCCAACTCTCACATCCATACATGACTACTGGAAAAACCATAGCCATGATTGGACAGATCTTTAGGATAGTGTAGACATAGGAATTCATTATAGTAGTTATATAAGGTTAATAGGGTTTTATTGCTAAAGCAGTGCTGCTAGACTGTCTCATTGTCCCCTTTCCTCGTAAGAACCAGAGTGTATGGGCATAACACAATCAGCTGTACCTGCCTTAGTTGACCCCTCATTTATTTTCCCTATAGGTATAAAATAGCAGGGGTGAGACAATAGTTACAGACACGGTTTTCAGAACAGAAAGAGACAGATAGTAGTTGAGGTCGCTAGAATAGAAAGTTTCAAGTTTAGCCCTTCCCATAAGCCTCTATACAGCTGCACCTGATAAGAGAAAAATGTAACCTTGAATGATATGTGATGTAATGGGGATGTTTCTTGGGTATAAAACTGTAAACCAACAACAATAAAGAGAGAGACTGCTCCATCAACACATTGACTCAGCTCTGTACTTCGCCGACGCCACTCATCCCTCAGGACCCCTGGACCCGCTGGGGCTGGACTCCCCTAGACGTGTGTGCATGTTGGTGTGCATGGGTGGATGCCATGTTGGGAGGTGCTGGAGGGAGGCATGTGAGGCCTATAGTGTCCCCTCCTTGCCTCAACCAAATGTTTTCTATATTGGGCAATAAAAGACTTTGTATGCAGAAAGGAAGACCCCCTTCTCCTCTGCCCAAGCAAAGTTTGAAAACCGCTGCTGTAGACACTTGGAGCGGGGAATAGACATTTGTAAACAGAATGACACAATCAGACTGGGTTTTAGAAAGGAAAAACCATGGAGGCCACCTAGGGTTGGCCTGACAGGTTGGATCTGAAGTCAGAAGACCAGGGAGGGAAGGGCTGGTGAGGACACAGCTGGGTCAATGATGCTGACCTGGGAAATGAGCAGTGGGTACTAGGGACAACAGAATGGAGAGCACTAGGAAAGGAGGAACCCAACTATTGGGAGCTCTGAGGCTGGGGCTCAGGGTGATTCCTTGAACCGTGATAAGGAGGGATGAGGTAATGTCATACTTGAAAGCCTCTGCTTCCCCTTTAGTGGCAGCACTGGTTGGCTTTTCTTTTTGTTCTTGTCAGTTTTGGTCAAGGAGTCCATCCTGCAAACAGACTCTCACGGAGATGCTCGTGTGTGAAGCAGCCAGCATGTCATTAGACATGGAGCTCAGCTTGAGGTTGAACTTGGGGCTTATGAGGCCCCAGGAGAAGCCCATGGGGTGAATTTGGGAAAGGACCCAGGAAAACTGTGGCAGTTAGAGGTGGTCAAGGGAGCAAGTCCCAGTGACAGAGAAACAGAGTGGTCAGGCCAGTTGGCAAGAAGCAGGAAGGAGGGTGTTATGGATACAAGGTACGAGAGCTGGTCTAGAGGCTAAAACCTATGTGACAGAAGCCTCCGGTTGTGATGGGTTGGGGAAGGTGATTGTCACGGGGACATTTGCTCAGTCAGGGAGGTGTAGGAGAAGGTCAGAAACAAAATTTCAGTGAGCTGAGGAGGGAGAGAGGATTTGAAAAAGCATAAATCAGTGTATGGAGGTTTAACTGACTACTAGGGAAGAACAAGGGCAAATTGCTGGGCAGAAAGGAGGAATCTTGTCTTAACCTGGCAATGTGAAGGCTTCACCATGCCAGGAGGGGGAATCCCATGAGATCAGAAGAATCTCAGGAAGACTGCCACAGTTGCAACTAGCCTCACTCTGAGGAAGTGGAACGTCTGAGGTCTGGGGCACCTGTTTGTAAGTCTTTGGTGGCATTTATGTGGAAGGGATGCTTTTTTTGGTTTGTTTAAATCACTGACGTTGATTTATAAGTTACTGCAGTGTGGTTGACCAGAAAGCCAGTATCTGGCAGCTGACGTGGGTTCAGTCCCATGTGGGTGGATGTGTCTAGACAGAGGCTGGCAGAGTGAAACTCATGTCTCTCAGGTTGGTCTTTTGGGAGGGGAAGCAGAGGCAACAGGTGTCACTTTGGAAGTGAGACCCTAGAGTCATTGAGTCTAGTTCACTTTGTCAGGAAGTTTGGGTACTAAAAGGAAAAGGCTGATTTGCTGGAGAAAATAGGTATTTGGGGCAAGACACTGGCTCCGGTGGGAAGGGAGGAGATGGAGAACCCAGCGAATGGGTGAGTACAAAATGAGAAGGGAAATGTGGAAGCAAGTGCTCTTGTGATTCCTGTGTTTTTAGGGAAATGGAATTCTCATCTGCTTGAATAGTGCATGGGATGGGGGATAAGAACAAGGCAAGGTGGGATTTCCCTGGTAGTCCAGTGGTTAAGACTCTGTGATTCCACTAGATGCCCATCAACTGACGAATGGATAAGAATGCTGTGGTACATATACACAATGGAATACTACTCAGCATTAAAAAAAAATTCATTTGAATCAGTTCTACTCAGGTGGACGGAACTGGAGCCTATTATCCAGAGTGAAGTAAGCCAGAAGGAAAAACAACAA
This sequence comes from Antilocapra americana, assembly GCA_007570785.1. Taxonomy (NCBI): domain Eukaryota; kingdom Metazoa; phylum Chordata; class Mammalia; order Artiodactyla; family Antilocapridae; genus Antilocapra; species Antilocapra americana. Next base: position 4,617,934 of record ML661955.1, read on the forward strand.
TACAGTATACTAACGCATATATATGGAATTTAGAAAGATGGTAACCAGAACCCTGCATGCGAGACAGCAAAAGGAACGCAGATGTATAGATCAGACACGTGGACTCTGTGGAAGAGGGCAAGGGTGGGAGGATATGGGAGAATGGCATTGAAACATGTTAATTACCATATGTGAAATCAATCGCCAGCCCAAGATTGATGCTCGGGGCTGGTGCACCGAGATATCCCAGGGGGAGGGAATCGGGAAGGAGGAGGGAGGGGGTTTCTGGAGGGGGAGCATATGTAAACCCATGGCAGTTTAATGTCATTGTATGGCAAAACCAACACAATAAAGTAAATAAAATTAAAAAAAAAAAAAGACTCTGTGATTCCAGCGCAGGGGGTGAGGGTTTGATCCCTGGTTATGGTAACTAAGGTCCCACATTCGACACAGGGTGGCCAAAAGAATAAAAAAGAATGAGGCCAAGACCCTAACAATAGAGGTAAAGACTTGGGAGTGCCAGTGTATGGAAGACGGTTGATATTGGAGCTTATGACTACAAAGAATTCCGACATCCCTGTGATGAGATTCTCCCTTCCGTGTTCTCTTTAGAGGAACAGAGCTGGGACTAGGAAGAGAAGGACTTGGGCAGTGGTTGAAGTTACAGCCTCCCCTACCCAAGGCTCTGTGACTCTGTTTCCAGAAGCTTCTCCAGCCCTTCACTCCTTTGTACCCTGCCACCAGTGCCCATGAGACATGATAATTGTCTCGTGGCATTGACAGACACACCATGACATGGTGTGCAGGACAGTTCATGGCAGTGAGCCCTTCTTTGATCATTGCCCTTCTCCCTACCCCCATTCCTGATTAAGCTTCTGGTTCTTTGAAGGGTGCTTGGGTTCATTGACTGTTTTAGAGGTCATGTGGCTATCAGTGGAAGTAGGTACTTGCCCCCTCCATCTTTCTAGAGATTTGATCTGACAGATGATGGACTAGTGAAACGACATTAGTTTTCACTTTTCTTACGCAATTTTGTTAGGGATTGTCTGTTTATTTCCAGTATTCACGGGGTGGAAGACATTTTTCTCTCTCTCCATAAATAGACTGAGAAAAATGGACATTTTTTTCTCTCTCCAGATAGATAAATAGACTGAGAGAAAGAATATTTATTAGGATTGGGGTCAGCACCTGGGCCACTGGGTAATTTTGTCTCACAAGTCTAGCAGGGTAATGTCTATAATATCTACTGAAAATATTTGTACTCATGATGCTTTGACAGAGTTCTGGGCATATAGATCAAGGTTGGACCTTTGTAATCTGCCATGCAAGTGAAATTAGGAGTGATATTGCTTGCTGATCTCTGGGAGTATAATCTAAGGCATTATAAGCTGTAGACAGAGCTTCGTCATCTTGATTGGGATAATAAGATCCTTAAACTTTCTGGGTCTGGCTACCTTTGAGTTTCATCTGAGATATTTGAGAGTTTTTCTCTTAAGACAGGTGTGGCAGCGCCTTCCCAGTGATCAGCTTGGTGAGAAGGTGGTGACGGTGGGAATTTGCTGATGTAGCTTGGAGCGCTGGGGCCCTTGGTCGCCCAGAAAGCATCCACCTTGTTATTTGTTTTCTCAGACAGAGAGTTCACCGTTCGGCTGGAGACAGAGAAGCGGCTGTACACGGTGGGAGAGCCGGTGGAGTTCAAATGCATCCTGGAGGCGCAGAACATTCCTGACCGATACTTCGCTGTCTCCTGGGCCTTCAACAGTTCCCTCATTGCCAGCATGGGGCCAAACGCCGTGCCAGTCCTCAACAGTGAGTTCACCCATCGGGAGGCCAGGGGCCAGCTCAAAGTGGCCAAGGAGAGCGACAGTGTCTTCTTGCTGAAGATCTACCACCTCCGCCAGGAGGACAGCGGCAAATACAACTGTCGTGTGACAGAGAGGGAGAAAACGGTAACCGGGGAATTCATCGACAAGGAGAGCAAGCGTCCCAAGAACATCCCTATCATCGTCCTCCCCATCAGTAAGTGTAGGGAGGGGCCGCTTCCTTTCCCTCCTCCCACTGGTCTGGTCCAGGAGCTAGTATCATCTCAGGGAAGTCTGGGGAGAAGAGAAGAGCTGTGGGGAGGGCAGGGCAGGTTCAATTAGCTGGCAGAGAAAACCAGTTACCCCCCTCCTTTCTCCAGCTCACCTGCCCACACTTAGCACCCTGCCCCCTCCCCCGTCCAGTAAGCAGAGCATCAGGTGTGTGTTTGCAGGCTGGCAAGGGGCCTGGCAGATTCAAATGCTAGCAGCTCTGTATAAACGCTAACAGTGCCAGCTCAGCTTGGAGACCAACCAGGACTCCATCACAGCTGTTCGCTCCCATGTGGGAATTAAATCCCAGAAGAAATGGGTGGGTGCCTGTCTTGAAACCTCACTTAAGAGGGTTGGTCTTTTATGGGAGGATTTTAAATCCTAAAGCGTATTATTAGGAAAGATTTGCTCTCTGGGTTTGCAGGTGTAGGGATTGGCATTTCCCTAATTGTCTCTTCCCTTCTGGAAGTGGGTTTTTAAAAGTCAGTGGATGGGATCTCTCACATCATCCTGGAGCATAGGCTTTTAAAGCTTAGCTCATTTCCAGGATTGCTTAGGTGGGCTCCCTGCCTGATTGTAGCTGGCATTGTCTGGGTGGGTATCGGTCAGGACTGGGGGATTAGGGGACTGCCTATGTTTGCTTATCTTGGGTTTAATCATTCATAGTATCAGCATGTCCTTATTAATATCTCATTTCTCTCATAGTTTTATTTTTAGTAAAAAGAGAAAGCTTAGAATGCTCTGATTTTAAACAAGATGGTGAAGTTTTTAAACTAACCTTTAACCTTTTTCTCCACTGCGCAAACTGTTCTTTCTCTTAGGCCTGTAATGATTCCGTTTACATTTTTATTTACACTTTGACGTTTCTAATACAGTTTTAAGTGTGAAGAAAAAAAACAGACAACAGGGGTCTTGCGGCTCTTTTTTTCTTTTCTCACCAACAGGATGGCTTTCTTTTGTGCTTATTTTTTTAAAAAAATTGCTCTCTGACACACATCTCATTGTCTTGAAATTCTTTTCTTTCTTATTCCCCCCTGCAATGCCTAGCATGGTGCTTTGCATAGCGTAGATGCTTGCTGAATATTTGTAGAATGGAATTTGTTGAATTGGATGCCCCTTCTTTACTATTTTCCTGTTGGTCTGTGCTTGCCTTAACCACGGACTCTCTACTTTTAAATCTGCAACTAATTCCTCATTGTTCTGTAAGGATCCAGTGAAGGGCAGCCACACTGTGTCCTTCCTCTGTTTTTTGTACTAAGCGATTTCCCCCATCCCCTTCCAAGAACTTGTTTGATGATCTGTGGCCTGCTATATTGCTTTTCCAGCAGATAACTGGGTAGTTAAAGTCCCCCAGCACCACCAGATCCTGCCCCAAGGCCACTTGGGTAAGTCTACCAAAGAACACAGTGAATCACATCGGTAATGGTGATAATAAAAACTTGGATTTTAATGGCGCTTTTCCTCCCCAAACCCCAGAGTGCTTCTGCGTATATCATCTCCTTCTCCGCTCCCAGCCCTCCAATCCAGTAGTATTCTGTTCATCCTCTGAATGAAGAGACCAGAGCACCATACAGGGAAGTGGCTAAGCCGATTCTATTTAGTGGTCAAGCTTGCATCGCATTAGAAATACCTGCTTCTAACTCCGGATCCACTGCTCTGCGCTTAGCCTGTGCTCCACCATCAGTCTCCTGATTTGGAATTTCACTGTGACCATGCACTTAGATTCTCATTAGTTCTGTCCTGGTTTTCATTTAATCTAGTGAGTTTTAAGTTGCTGGCTGCCTTTTTCTCAAGCCTGGAAACACTTGTAAATAGTCTTAATGGGCAGTTAGCTTTGTGTCTGTATTTGCTTTTGCCTGGGCTGAAGAATTTTTTTTTTTTCTTGTAGTTTCACATCTAACTGCGTGGCTTTTTCAGGCTTGCTCAAACAGCAGATCACCAAGAAGCAGCCCTCGTAATAAATGAGCCAGTGCTTATAGAAGAGCCCATTAGGGCGATAGTAGGGGCTGGCAGTGATGCCCTGCAAGTCATTCTTCTGCTTAAGGCGAGAGGAGACTTTTTTTTCCATTGATGCCAACGTTGCCCTTCTTTAATTTCTCGCTTTGAATTGATAGCACTGAAAGTGAGTCATTAATGAGTCTTTAATCTAAAGAGAAATATTGTTACTATTAACAATGATGAAAAATATGTACCTGATCTGATATTCTCAGTGTCTTGACCTGTAGAAGTAAGACTATTAGTACCTCCATTTTACACATGAGAAATGAAAGCTTGTGTAGATTAAGTAAGAGTCCCGAGATTGCAGGATTAGGAAGCAGTAGACTTGGGTCTGGAACCTGGTCTGTCTGCCTCCAAATCCTAGTTTTTAGCCATGAGTGCTGTAGATGTAGCTACTCAGGAGCTCTGTTATCACCATGAATTATCTGGGTATGGCTCCTGGGAAAATTCCTATTCCCCACTCTGTCCGTCTAGACCTTTTTTCGTGTGAAACAAGCTTATCCAGAATGGGTGGCTGACATGTTCACTATAGCAAGAGCTCCACGCCCAGGCTCAATGCTCCTCTTTGCCTCTTTCTGCCTGTGGGGAAAATACAGGGCTAAAATTGATTCCAAATGCATGGTCGTGGGTATGCTTTCCCCCTCTGTAATCAGGTGTGCCCCTTGATCTGGGATTGATTGATTGATTGATTGATTCAAATTATTGTATGTGTTTCATGTGGTTGGTGCCCAGAAAATTGGAGCCAAATCAATCTGGTACTTTCTGTTTTTTATACCTTGCTTTTTGAGCTCTATAAATAATTATACAAAATAATATATGCATAATCAAGATAGATTAAAATACCCAAAGTCTTTATGAAAAACCAATAGTTAATGGGAATAGCAACATTAATGATCATGATGACCAGTTTTTGAAAACCTATGTATTAGGTGATTTATAGACATTGGCTTATTTACTTTATAATCTTTAAAAAACTGCACAATATCAATAACACTCTCCCCACCCATCCTATTGAAGAAGGCATGTAGAGCTTAAATAATTCCATTGGAGGAGGTCAGAAAGCTAAGTGAGTAGCAAAGGAATAAAGGGAGTGGAATCATTATCCTGGAGTTCGATTGGCAGAAAGTCAAGGTCGAGAGCGGCAGAACCCCTGGGCTGAAAGTGGATGGCCGTGGGAAAGCGAGCCACTGCTTTTGGTCTGTCCCCCTGTATTGATGAAAGCCTGAAAGGGTGCTCCCCACTCGCTCTGTGAAACGAGGACATAGCTGCTGCATTATTGCCCACAACCAAGGAAGAAGGCACATGTTACCCTCCAAATACTTCCCGTCACTTTTTTTTTTTTCCTATTTCCTAATATTGCCCTGAAAGACTCAAATGACATATGTGAATGTTCAGCTTTTATTTGACTGCTATAGCCCTAAATGATGGGAAGATTAGGTGAAGTAGAATTTTCAAGCTATTTAACTCACTGAAAATCCAAGTCAAAAATTCTTAACTCTGCTGAACACATTCCAGTCATCCATCAGACTCTGAGGGGGATTGTTTCCAAGACTGCCCCAAATCTGAGGATGCTCAAGTCCCTTATATAAAGTGGCATTTTGGATTTACATATAACCCACACTCATCTCTTGACTACTTATACCTAATACAATGTAAATGTTATGTAAAGAGTTGCCAGTTTGCCAAAATTCAAGTTTTGCTTTTTGGAACTTTCTGGGAAAAAAAATTTTTTTTTTTTTGAATCTTTTCTATCCACAGTTGGTTGAATCCATTTATGTGGAACCTATGGATATGGAGGGCTGACTGTAACTGATGAATTGTTTTGTGCCCTAAGGGTAATGTTTTATGACGTATTTCTTAGGTTCTGATCCAGTCTCAGGTCTTAGGCCCTCACTGTCCCACATGTTACCTTTGCACGCAGCAAAGGCCCTCCTAGGTTATCAGATCTAAAATCACAGGCAGCAAAGCCCAGAGCCAGCCAGGGCTCACGGCAGCAAGCATCAGAGGTCCCCTGTACCTGAATAGGGTGACACTCGTACCCCTTCTCCTGTGACGTCTGTGGGGAGGGCACAGTGGAGCCCAGAAAGCTCCAGCGTGGCACTCTCTCCCTCTCCCCAGAGAGCAGCATCTTGGTGGAGGTGGTCAGCAACACCAGCGTCGTCCTGGAGGGCGACAACCTGCACCTTTCCTGCAGCATCCGGACAGCGGGCCGGCCACTCGGCCGCTTCTCTGTCATCTGGCAACTGGTGGACCGGCAGAACCGCCGCAGTAACATCGTGTGGCTGGACCGAGATGGCACCGTGCAGCCTGGCGCCTCCTACTGGGAGCGCAGCAGCTTTGGGGGCATCCAGATGGAGCAGGTGCAGCCCAACTCGTTCAGCCTAGGCATCTTCAACAGCAGGAAGGAAGACGAGGGCCAGTACGAATGCCATGTGACCGAATGGGTGCGGGCCGTGGACGGCGAGTGGCAGGTCGTGGGGGAGCGCCGGGCCAGCACTCTCATCTCCATCACCGCTCTCGGTAAGGAAGCTCTGCTGTCTTTTGGTGGGGCCATTGGGGAGATGCTCCCGTATCAAGACCCTTATGGGAAAAAGTCATTCAGTTATGTCCAGCTCTTTATGACCCCATGAACTACAGCCCGCCAGACTCCTCTATCCATGGGATACTGGAATGGGTTGCCATTTCCTTCTCCAGGGGATTTTCTCAACCCAGGGATCGAACCGGGTCTCCTGCACTGCAGGTAGACTCTTTATCATCTGAGCCACCAGGGAAGCAAATGGGAAATGCACGGCACCTTCCAAAGGTTTTGATTGAAGAAAGCATTGACGAAGTCTGGATGGGGTTCAGGAAGCCAACAGTGGTTCAACATGGTGGTCCCGGGGGACGGGTGACAGCTGGGCACTGTTACTACTCCGGGGTCTAGGTGGTAGGAATGAAGTTGTAAGGATTCTGGCCTGGCTGGTCCCAGGTAGAGGAACAAAGGCTACTGCCAAAACTAACCTGGAAGAATGGAAGCAGATTCTCTCGCTCCTGCACCCAGGCCCTCCTGTCCAGGGGCTCATCCCTCCTGGCAGTTTAGAGCCTGGCAGAGAAGGACAGGACAAAACCTTTTACCATTTGTTTAGCATTTACTACCCTTCCTGGCTGAGTGTAGATGCTTAAGCTTAATTGTCCCTTACAATCCTCACCTAGCCTACAAGTAAACACTGTCATTTTACAAGGAGACTCTTGAGATGGGGTAACTCATTTGCCCAGGGCTATAGCTTTTAAATGACAGACCCACAGTCTTGAACCCAGGAAAACAACAATCTGCCTTAAATTTTTTTTCAAAGCCTATGTTTTTATCTTTTCCTCCATATGGCTCTTCCTAAAGAAAGCCATTTCCTGATTAGCATGAAATTAAGATACCTTGGTATTTGCTAAAACCAGGGTATATTAGATTTCCTTCTCACAGGGTATTAAGCTTCCATCAATATTTATCTGCCTAATAGAATCTGTATATTACATTTTACAAGACCAGTCAGCTGCTTTGCTGGGAAGGTACCTTGTCATGTTAGGTGTTCCTGTTTGCCAAGAGACTGTGACATCAGTTGTCCTCAGCGATTTTGCATCCCACCCCTGGACCATGCTCACCTTCCTCATTGGTAGGGCTGCTGATGTTTGTGGGCACACCCACTGGAAGTGGCATCCTGGCTGGTTTTGCCCTCACCAAAGTCCTGTGTCACCACCCGCCCCAGATCAGAACTACTTTTCCTTTCCAAAGCTTAATCCCGAAGATTGACCTGCTTTCTGGACTCACCATGCAGCTCAGATTTCTGTCTCTGGAAACCTCATCTAGTGGTTGAGTTTCCTGTTCAGCTCAATCCCTGAGCCTCTGCTCAGCATCCTCTGTGGACATATGGGAAAGGAACCTGTGAGGAGAGTCCTGGGTGTCCAACAGGGGGAGTCTCTCCTGTCCTGTGAGGCTAGGAATGTCTGTGGGGTGGTTAGCTGCTGCTGCTACTAAGTCACTTCAGTCGTGTCTGACTCTGTGCGACCCCATAGACGGAAGCCCACCAGGCTCCCCTGTCCCTGGGGTTCTCCAAGCAAGAACACTGGAGTGGGTTGCCATTTCCTTCTCCAATGCAGGAAAGTGAAAAGTGAAAGTGAAGTTGCTCAGTCGTGTACGAGTCTTCACGACCCCATGGACTGCAGCCTACCAGGCTCCTCCATCCACAGGATTTTCCAGGCAAGAGTACTGGAGTGGGCTGCTATTGCCCTCTCTGGCGGGGTGGTTAGAGTTAGAAGTAATTTTATAGCATCAGGTTGTCCTCTGAATCTTTTTTGAACCATATATATATATATATATATATATTTTTTTTTTTTTTTTTTTTTTAACTTTTTGGCCTTTCTGGGTCTTTGTTGGTGCACAGGCTTAGTTTCACCATGACATGTGGGATCTTAGTTCCCTGACCAAGGATCAAACCCAGTCCTATGCATTAGAAGGCTGATTCTCAACCACTGGACCGCCAGGGGTGTTCCTGTCCTCTGAATTTTTTCATATTCATCGTATGTCTTTGGTTCCCATAGCCAGGACTTACCAAGGGATTCTGACCTAACTCTGCCAAGAGATTTCATTCCGTACCTTGTCTTTTACCAATGGAGTTTAAAATACTTTCCTTTATGTCTTTTTTTTTTAAAGCAAACTATATATGTAACAATATAGTATTACTATGTATTACCATATATGTAACAAAATACAGTAATAGTACCTTGGAAGGTACTATTCCAAGTATTTTACAGATACTAACTCATTCAGTCTTCACCAAGACTCATTTTACAGGTGGGGAAATAGAGGCAGAAGATTAAGTAACTTGTTCAATGTCACACAAGTAGAAAGTGTCAAAGGTGGGCAGCTGGCTCCAGGGTCTGTGCCTTTAACCTAACCTCTGCCTTATGCTTCCCAGGAGTAAAGCCACCTAATAAGGCCCCTGGAATCAGTGACATACATGTTTGTTTGTGTCTGACTGCCTTTTACTGGCAGCTTGTTAGTGGACAGTTTACTTACTCTCTCTGGGCCTCCTCTATTTCCTTATCTGTAAGAAAAGAGTGATAAGCCCACCTGTCTTGCAAGGTTGTTTTGAGGATTCAGTGAAGTGAGGTGAAAGTGAAGCAGTTGGCACCATGCCTGGGACATAGAGAGTGCTGAGGAAATTCTGGCTGCTCTCAGTTTTAGCATCATAACCAATGTGTTAACAGTCCGTCATGCTCTCAGGGCTGATGGATCTCTAATCACTCATCCTGAGGAGTCAGTATTTAGGGTTAGGGATGCTGGAATATGGAGAGACTCAGCCTGGCACACCTGCAGAGCCCCACTTCAACCAAGGTCCCCCCTTCTGAAGATCAGTCCTTCCTGCTGTGGGTCCTTTGCTGCCTCTTTTCCCTGGATTCCATGAGGAGATGGAAGTCAGCCTGGGGAGCCAGCCCGAGCTGCCCTGCCCGGGGAACATGGGCACCTGCTCCACCTGCCTTCCTCTTCTCCACCACAAGTGCGCTGATGGGCCAGGCATGAAGAAAATTGGCACTGGGCTTCTTTCTCCTGTTTCTGCGTGGAATCCAAGCTGTCTAGGGACGATCCCACCTCCACGTACTCAATCTCTGCTGTTCAGGGGTGGGGTGGGCATTGATGCAACACAAATCCATGTGAAGGTTTCACTGGGAAGGGTTTGCTAGTGCTGCTTAAGGAGAATCACCGCCAGCCTCTTTCTGTGAGGGCCTATGAATTGTTGGGTTTGTGTGTCAGCATGCTAGCAAAAGTAATACTGGCCCGGGCATCAAAAGAGCCCCATGTTCTTTACATCTGTGTCTCTTTTGCTGTCTCACATATAGGGTCATCGTTACCATCTTTCTAAATTCCATATATATGCATATTAGTGTTTTTATTTCTGACTTCACTCTGTATAATAGGCTCCAGTTTCATCCACCTCATTAGAACTGATTCAAATGCATTCTTTTTAATAGCTGAGTAATATTCCATCATGAATATATACCACAACTTTCTTATCCATTCGCCTGCCCATGGACATCTAGGGCAAAAACCACTACAATATTGTAAAGTAATTAGCCTCCAATTAAAATAAATAAATAAATTTTTTTAAAAAAGAGCCCCATGTATGAGCCTTTGTTCTGTTAGCTTTTGCCAGGAGCCCTGTCCCTGCGTCCCACTGCCCTGAGGAAGCCAAGTGTCTGTCTCCATGCAGATAGATATGTCTATCTACCTCTCTCTGCTCTTTCTCCAGAAACAGGCTTTGCGGTCACTGCCATCTCCCGCACGCCAGGGGTGACCTACAGTGACTCCTTCGACCTGCAGTGCATCATCAAACCCCACTATCCCTCCCGGGTCCCTGTGTCAGTGACGTGGCGGTTCCAGCCGGTGGGCACCATTGAGTTCCACGATCTGGTGACTTTCACCCGGGATGGAGGAGTCCAGTGGGGGGACAGGTCTTCCAGCTTCCGGACCCGGACGGCCATCGAGAAGGCAGAATCCAGCAACAACGTCCGGCTGAGCATCAGCCGAGCCAGCGACACAGAGGCGGGCAAGTACCAATGTGTGGCGGAGCTGTGGCGAAGGAACTACAACAACAGCTGGACGCGGCTGGCCGAGAGGACCTCCAACCTGCTAGAGATCCGGGTGCTGCAGCCAGGTGAGGGTCCCGGGTGGGTCCTACCTGCCTCTTCCAGCTGATGAGATGCAGGGAGGCAGGATGAGTCGAGTGCTGAGCCCTTGGCTGCTGCTGCTGCTACTGCTATGGCTAAGTCGCTTCAGTCGTGTCCGACTCTTTGTGACCCCATGGACTGCAGCCTACCAGGCTCCTCCGTCCATGGGAGTTTCCAGGCAAGGAAACTGGAGTGGGGTGCCAGTGCCTTCTCCGGAGCCCTTGGCTGGGCTGCTCTCATTTCCCAGCTTTCTAGTCTGAGAAATTTCAAATGTGTAGGAAGCTACAAGACTCGTATTCCCTTTTTGTGATGGCTGGTTGTTCACATCTTACCATGTTTGTTTCTCCCTCTGTGTGTCAGTTTTGTTGTTTTCAAGCCATTTAAGAGTAAGTTGCCAACATCGGGACACTTCCTAAATACTTCATTGTGGGTCTCTGAAGATCAGGACTGGATCCCACCCAGCCACAATAGCGGGTTTCCCAGGTGGTTCAGTGGTAAAGAATCTGCCCGCCAATGTAGGAGACGTGGGTTCAATCCCTGGGTCAGGAAGATCGCTTGGAGTAGAAAATGGCAACCCACTCCAGTGTTCTTGCCCAGAGAAGTCCATGGACTGGAGCCTGGCGGGCTCCAGTCCATGAAGTCACGAAGAGCCAGACACAGCTGAGCAGACACACACACACACACACTCTAGAACCACAACAGCATTGTCAGACTCTGGGAATTTAACACTATTATAAGACAGTGACATTTTGCCAGTTGTCCTGAAAATGCCCCTTATACTGTTTTCTCCTTCCAAACCCACATGGGGTCGGGGTCACAATTGTATTTAGTTGTCATGTCCCTTTAGACTCCTTTAATCCAGAACACTTCCCCAGTCGATTGTTTGAGTATCTGTTTGTGTGTATGTGTGAAGATGTTGATATCCTTGAGGTATGCAGGCCAACTGTCTTGGGGAAAGCTCTGTCTCTTAATGTCATCTCCTATGATCCGTACAACAGTGCTGTGAACAAGGTACCCATTGTCCCCTGTTTGCAGACAGGAACCTCAGAGGCAGAAGGGAGAATAACAGGCTCTTACTGAATGTTCGCTTTGCACTGGGCGCTTGGGATTATTTTATGAAAATGTCACAACAACCCCAGGAGAGGTGAAGTGATCAGCCCAGGGTCATGTAGCTGGTGAGTGGAGCCACATTTGAATCCTTTCCCCCACACTGTTTCCCTGACCCAGGCCCTGCCCTCCTGCCCTGGATTTGAGCACTTGGCAGCTCCCCTTTGCCGGGCAGGTGGAATCTCTCTTGCATCAGGTTATAAGGACACACTCATTTGGGGAGCCTTAGTCAGGGGGCAGTGTGCAAACACTCTCACCTTAATCAGGCTCTTCCTCTAATGAGAGGGTAAGTTTGTGCTGCTCTTACGGTTTTCTCTGTGTCTGTACCTGTCTCCATTTAGGTTGGTGGCAGGCAGAGGGTGGAGCCTGGCCCTGAGCTGGAGAGTGTCAGCAGCCATGCCGTGAAGGGTGGGGTCTTTGCAGAGACTTTGCAGAGATACTTCACCGACTTTGCAAAGATGGTTTGAACACCTTGCAAAAAGGGTATTTCTCATTGCTCACAGCGGTGGTGTGCACCCAACCCAGTCTGCTCCACTGCTGCAAATGATCACAGGGTTTGTTATTTTCAGCAACCTGAGGTTACAGAATGGCAACATCTGGGCTTATCCTTCACCTCTTTTAGCCCCATAGTAGGGTCCTGTTTGGAGCGAATGACTTGGATAAATGATGGGATGGTTCCCTGGCCAATTAGAGCTGAAACTTGGACAACAAGGTGCCAGGGAAGAGGCTGTTCCGCTGAAGTGGATTTGCAGGTTAATGGGGGGTTAAGCAGAGACCCTGTTTTGTGTGAACCCTTGTTGCGGAAAATGCTGAGGGACCCCTTTGTCTGCTTCTCTGAGTAATTGCATCCTTTGTGGTCTCTGTCCTCACGGTCAGATTGTGAACCCCCTCAGTGCCCATCACGTGGTTCCAGCTACAGAAGGCAGAGGAAGTGCTGACCCTAGGACCTTGACTGGTGTTGCCTTTTCAAATAAATTTCTAATGTTTGCTTGTTTGTCTTACTACTTCAAAGCTAAGACGGAAGTACTTAAGGAAAGAAAAAGAAATTCCTTCGTTGAAGATTCTAGTTATTTGGATTTGAATTAATGCTGGTGCTACTAAAGGGAAAGTGGGGCTTCTCAGGTAGCTCAGTGATGGGAATCCACCTGGGATGCAGGAGACGTGGGTTTGATCCCTGGGTCGGGAAGATGCCCTGGAGAAGGAAATGGCAACCCACTCAGTATTCTTGCCTGGGAAATCCCATGGACAGAGGAGCCTGGTGGGCTACAGTCCCTGGGGTCGCAAAGAGTTAGACATGGCTTAGCAACTGAAACAACAGCTAAAGGGGAAAGGAGACAGAAATGTACTAAATACCTCTTGGGTGCCAGGCTTTGTGCTTAGTACCTCTGTTTTTTTTTTTTTTCAAATTCATCCAGCAATGAAATAATATAGATGTCTTTATGCCTATTTTGCTAATGAGGAAACCCAGGCTCCCAGTGTTTAGGAGGCTTGATAGGGACAGTTTGCTTCTCAGATGGAAAACAGATTGGAACAAGGAGCCTAGGTTGCTCTGATAGCCACATATCTCCATTTTACATTACATCATTTTATTGCCCCCTGGAGAGTTAGGGGACCCAGGATCTGCTCTGAGGAGTATATGTTCAACTCTCACATGGCTTACACTGAGTCAGTTTGTTTGTGATTTCACCATGAAGCAAGAACAAGCAGCAACTGGCATGGGAGACTTGGGAGCAAGTGCCCGGGTGCTTGGCCTCTGCTCAGAGGTGCATGGTAATGCAGTTGGCTGGCCCTCTGGGGGCTGCAGAGAGCAAGGTGGGAGATGAGGCTGAGTGTGCACAGCTCCCAGGAGGGACTACGGCACCAGAAAGAGTGCATCCCTCTTAAGTGTTCTGATTGCTCCTTATCAAATATTTATGCACTTAGCACTTAATATTTTCCAAAGGGCTTTGTGTTCATTTTTACTCTCTTCCTCACATGCCCTGGTTGTTACTAGAGCTTTTATTTGGGGAAAGTAGAACTGGAGAAATATCAGAGGGCTGACCACATGCTGGAGCCTGTACTGGACACCTGGTGTAGATGGCCCTCAGTCATCTTTCCTGCACCCTTGGGGAGAAAGTACTGCTTGCCTGTTGTATAAATGGAATATCTGAGGCTCTGAGAGGTCAGGACTTGCCAGAGTCCAAAAACAGTGGGAAATAGGGGTGGGAATCCAGGTATGAACTTTATTAAAAAAGCAGTTAGGGTGGATGAAAGGGAAAGTTTGGCCTTTTTTAGACCATCTATCAGAAATTATTCTTTCTTGGACTTCCCTGGTGGTCCAGTGGTTAAAATTCTGTGCTTCTACTGCAGAGGACACAGGTTCCATCCCTGATCGGGGAACTAAGATCCTACATGTGGCATAGTACACCCCCTCCCAACCCAACCCTCCCCCCCCCAAAAAAAAATCCTTTCTGCGTTCAGTTAATCTCATTTACAGAAGCAGATTCTCTTTGTAGAGTGCTGTGTGGAGGTATTTCATCACTGGTGGCCCTAGTGGTATCAGCTGATCTCTATTGAGCATTTCTGATGTGCCCATCACCACCCTGAATGCTTTATGTACAATAACGCTCTTCATTCTTAGTCCATGCAGTTCCATGAGGGAGTGCCGGTTTCACCCATTTTATAGGTGAGGACACTAACACAGAGGATAAATAAATTACCCAGCTATTAATAATACTTGGCAGAGGCAAGATTCAAATCCAGACAGGCAGTCTGGCCCCAGAGTCCAGGCTCTTAATTTTATTTTATTATGGTATTATTTTCCCCCCCTCTCAGGAATCTTCCTTGGTAACATATACTTTGATTTAATCTACCCTGTCTCTGGTTTACCATCCTTGAGCCCCTTTAGCAGACTCTTAAATTTGTTTTCTTAAATTGGAATCTCAAAGTCCCCTGTAGAGGTTCCTCCAGACACAGTTTGCTAATGGTGAAGGAGTTTTAATTGTGCCTCCTTAAATACCTCTATTTCTTCCCACTTCTGCCACCAGATGGCTCTAAGGCTTGGGGACAGCAGAGCTCTGTCCACTGCTGGCTTCTCTTCTTTTTACTCTCCTTCCACACCTTGCCTCTCAAACCATGGATTCTTAAGCCTGCTCTGGTGTTTTCCATAGGAACATCGTCGTCCCATGCCCCACCCTTTTAGAAGATGATTTGTTGAATAGGCTTGTTCCAAAAGCATGAAGCAGAAACCCAGGGACTGTTGGCTCCCTCATGGCAGTCCTTTTACCAGCCCTCTACAGCTGGTGTCATCTGTTCCCAAGAAGACTCTGGGTGCCTTGTGCCCTAGACCAGCCCTTGTCAGGGCCACCGACTGGCCTGGCCACCCCACGGCTCTTTGTTTCTTTGAAATCCCTGGATGGATGGCATGATAAACATGTTGTGGATCCAGTTATTGACCATTCTAGACGTACGCGTCATGTTCCAAATGCACATCCATGAGGAAATCTTCAAGGAACACCATCATCCCTCATGTCTTGTTGATTGAGCTTAGCCTTTGCTGCCACTGAAGGCAGAGTGTGACACCACAAGGGGCATTTAAGCAGGACTTTTAAGCTAGTTCAGCATATTTGATTCTTAGCTCTTAATCAGTTATTTTTTCTTTTAATTTTGAAGCATTGCTTTGCTTCCTTCTGATTTTCTTTAGCAACCAAAACACCCTCCAATTACATATCCCTAAATACAGAAGCAATAAGGGAAATGTCAGCACTCATTTTCCAAATATTTACAACCGTATCTTGGTCTGGCTATTAAATATTGCACATTAAAATTGACAAAGCAATAAACAAGCTTCTAGGAGGACAGCCTCCAGTGTAGAAAGCTGACTTGTCAGTGGGTGTATTCTGCAGGGATTTTGCTGATGGGCAGTTGGGATGAATATTTAATACCCTCTGGATGCTGCCAAATCCGTTTTCTCCAGTTTCTTATTGCTGACCTGGCAAGTTGGGCAAGCTGAGGGCTCTTTTCTTTGACTTCTGTGAGTCCAGGGCCTGGGACAGTGGCTCTCCCTGTCACAGTCTAGTAGGTGACAGGCTGTCCTGTCCTTCAGAGGGCTTGGCCTCTCCTTTCTTTCGGGAGAACCTGAGGTTCCCTTTCCATCTCGTGTGCCTGGGGCTTCTGCCCGCCCAGTGGGTGTTGAGAGAGAGGGAGTGAGCGTGAGAGCAAGAGCCTGGAGGAGCCCCCGGCCTCCGCCTGTGCCTCAGGCCTTGTCATGGTGACACCGGGTGCGCCTGTTTGGAGTCAGCGAGCAAGGGTCAGTGCTCTGTCTGCAGACAGGTAAGGCAGACAGGGCATGTCTGGGTTGCCCTAATTAGCTGTTTCTGCCTCCTGACTTTTGCTGGTTTCTCCTCGCTCCTCCCTCCCAGTGCCTTCTACAAGCATGTTTGAGCACCTGCTGGGTGCCAGCTTCTGTGCTAGGCGCTATGGCTGCGGTGATGGGTGTGTCAGAGGGCTTGCCTCTCAGGCTGGCCAGAGGCTGGTCCAGGGGATAGGCCATAGGGTTGAGCGGAGAATCGGTTTGCATGGGGGTGGGTGGCAGGAAGGAGCAGCAGGGCTTTCAGGCTCAGAGTTGTGAATAAAGAGCATCACAAGGGAGGCAGCAGCGTGCTTGTGACTGAAGCCCAGGGCTGGGGAGAGGTTGAGTTGGCAGGGGCCGGGGGATCCCCACTTCTATAAGACAGCAGGCAGTGTCAGAGTTCATGAAGGTTAGAAGCAAGGGCAGACCAGACAGCCTGGGTTTGGATCTTGGCTCTACCACTTATCAGAAGTGTGACTTTGAGCAAGTATCTTTATATAACTGGGGGTGATCATAATTATCGCATAGGTCTGGTGAGGACCAGATAGTTAATATTTATAAAAGGCTTAGCACAGTGCTCAGCACATAGAAAGGATTGTGTAAGTGTGTGAAGTAAGAGTACTCTAAACTGGGCAGATAAGACTTGGGACCGCACTCATTATGTTCTCCTTTTTTTAATAACAGTTTGTAGTAGTCCCTTTCCTACTCTAAAATAAAATTCATATCGTCACAGACCATGTGACTTCCCTACTCATGTAATCTTTAAGAATTGTTGGCTGCTGTTGTTCATGGTTTTTCAGTCGCTTAGTCGTGTCCGACTCTTTGCTACCCCATGGATGCAGCACTTCAGGCTTCCCTGTCCTTCACCATTTCCCAGAGTTTGGTCAAACTCATGTCCATTGAGTCAGTGATGTTACAATGACCTTATGGTGGCAGAAGGGAGAAATTTTTTTAGAAGTAGTTTATAATAAAGCAATAAATTCTAACACGTCCGTGCTCAGGGGTGGCTACTGTAGGAGGATCGGTTCCCGGTTCATGCTGCTGCCAGGCAGAGGCCCTGCTGCCCACCCCATCGCTCCGCCTGATTGTGTCAGAGGTGCCCCCTCTGAGCAGCATTGTTGTCTAGGCTGGTTTCCAAGATCCTGAGCAACTCGTGAGATAATGCTGAACAAAGCAAAGGAAATCCCCTCCCTTGATTTGCTTAGTATATGTTAAAGGTATGAAAAAAACAAAAAGTATTGTGTGGATAGCAAAGTGAAAAGAGCTAGGTACTTGGCACAGAGTTTTCACTTCGATGAATGTCATCACACGGGACACGAGGCAGAGACCTCTTGCACAGAGTCAACCCAGGTAGTTTACTGAGGCTACTGGCTTTAGTGCATCTCATATTCTGTGCTCCCCACCCCCTCCTCAATTTCCCTGATGTCGCTGAGGGCATTGCTGTCCTGTTAAGAACTGCTGTGTGGGGAGCTGCAGACAGACCCTAAGCTGGGAGCAGCGAGGTCCTGTCTGTAGCCTAGGAGGCTTTCCCTGGTGAGACTGAGGCTGGAGTATAAGGTCTGAGAAGGTGATAGATAGGGGCTCAACTAGGGTATGAGCACGGGGAGGGAGGGGCTGGGGGCTAAGGCGGTGTCAAGGTTGTAGGGACTCTAAGGTATGGTAATTGCTGACTGGCAGGTGCCTTTGCCCCCTCCTTTCTTTTTTGGGGGGAAGTTGGTTGCCGAAGTCTCTAGCCTTAGTTTTTTGTTTTAATTTACTTATTTTTGTCTGAGCTGGGTCTTCGTTGCTTTGCGAGGGCTTTCTCCAGAGGTGGGCAGGCTTCTCATTTTGGTGGCTTTTGCCAGAGCACAGGCTCTAGGTGCATAGGCCTCAGTAATTGCAGGCTTCTGGCTCAGCATTTGTGGCACAGGGGGCCTAGTTACTCCACGGCATGTGGCATCTTCCCAGAAGAGGGATTGAACCCTTGTCCCCTGCATTGGCAGGCAGATTCTTATCTACTGCACCACCAGGGAAGTCTCCCTCCTTCTCTGAAGATGGATGGGACTTGCACATGTATGCACACACACATAACCCACGCACACACTTCTGCAGCCCTTCCTTCATCCTCCCCCAGTCTCCTGGCTGACTTACGTCCCTCAATTTGAAAAGCCCCTGCCGTTCAGCTACTGCCCCCTGTAGTCCTAACATGACTGGTGACTGTCACAGATCTCCAACAAAGACAGAGCCGTCCCTCTCTGCTTTGGCTCCTCACTGCCTGTTTGTTACCCTCTGGCTGTTGCTCACACCACTGTGTAGAGTTCCCTGCAGCCACCTCGGAGCCACACCTGGGATTTCTCAAATTTAGTGCATCAGAATCACCTGGAGGGCTCCTGAAACCCCGGGCACAGTGTTTGTGAGTCCGTGTCTTCACCCCACGTGACGCTGATGTTGCAGGTCCGCAGGTGATCAGAGGCCTCAGACGGAGACTCTCCAGCTACAGACAGAGCCTTTCCCTCCAACAGGGCACAGTCCAGCTCTGGGAGCGGGGAAGTGCCTGGTATCTGTGCAGGCATGTGGGGTGTGGGGAGGACCTGGCCTGCAGCCTCTCACCCATCTTCCTACCTTTTCCTCCTGCTGACTCATGGTTGGGGGTTAGCCAAGTCCTCAGCGTCTTTTCTTTCAGCTTTGTGTTTATGGCCTAATTCCACTCCATTCACTCTAGCAGCTGAGTCCAAGGTTTCTCAGGCTTTCAGGTGGCATTGAAACCACCTGGGGATCTTGTTTTTAAAAAAAAGGCAGAGTCTGGTTGGGGAGGCCCCGAGGTGGGCCCTGCGCATCTGCATTTCTAACAGGCTCCCAGGTGACACGGATGCTGCCAGTCCGCAGACAGTAAGTACTTTCTGTAGGAAGCGTGTAACTTATGATTGGCAGTTCTTGACTTATTAGGGAGCTTTGAATGTGGGATTGGGCCCAGGCACGAAAAAGAAAGGGAAATGGTGAAAACATCCTGCGTGTTTATGGTATACCAGGCTCTGTGCTAATCTCTTTCTGCAGAATATCGCTTTTTCATCTGCATGACATTCCTCAGAGGTGAATGCGGTGATGGTTCTCATCCTGCAAATGAAAATGCCTCTGATTCTTAAGGGGGCTGGGCTCTCCCCACCCCATGGAGGAAGGTGGTGCTGGCTGGCCGCTCACCCCCCAGGGCAGTGCCGTGTAGGAGGCGAGAGTGTTTCCTAATTACTGGTGCAGGCTGCCATCTCCCCTGGGCTTCAGGAAAGGTCCTTCCTGTCCTTGAGACATGAGAGGAAATTCAGAACGTAGACAAGGAGCTGACCCCTTGCCCACCTGTCAGACGTGCCCCAGATTTCAAAAATGCCTCTTTCAAGCTTTTCGACACTTCACAATATTTTGACATGGAAAGGAGGAAAAAAAAAAACCAGAAATGCTTTGAAACCTTTCTCTTCCTTGGATTCTTGTTCTCAGACCATGTGACTAGTTGAAGTTTAGTCATAGGAATACAGTTTAACATATGCAGTTACTATAGCAATGGAGGTTTCCTTAGTAACAGTTGCAAAAATAATCTGGCCCCAATTAATAATACATTTTAAAGCTCTTCCTATTCTACACTGAACAACCCAGTTTTTTTGGCCAAGCACCAGATAATTCAGGTGGTGTCATTTGCTCTGATATAGATATCATTTGCATGCAGTGAATTGGGTTGGAAGGGAATGAAGAGGGAGCTGGTTGTTCCAAGTATTAGAGGCATCAGATCTGAAAAGTCGACTGGCAGGCTAACGTGAATCTAGTTTCCAGAGCTTGGGTGTTTGTTGGTGAAGCCTGCCCTGGATTCCAGCGCCCTGGAGGACTTTGTGCATTTGAAGAAGGGAGAAGGCAGGAGACTGGGCTTGTTGCCCAGAAGAGATGAAACCAAAAGAGTGGGGTCGTGGTCCAGGTTATTTCAACTGCGTGTGTTGATGCCTTGAGAAGGTCTGTAGGTATGTGAATTCGGCTTCCTTTGTGAAGAGTGTCACCTGATTTAGCACCGGAAGATACGGCCTGAGTGTTGCTTTTGTAGTCATGATATTGCGTATCAGACTCTGCTGTACTTAGCTTGCTGAATCCTTTCAGTCACTCAGAACCTTTGTCTGTAGCTTAGCCGCGTGTCCAGGTGATAGTCTGGAGTTTTCAAAAGTTTCAGTTGCCTTGGGGCATGGGACTCGGACCTTGATCCTGCCTTCCCACTCTAAGCTCTAAGAGAGCCAGCCAGCCAGCTGGAGCTGACAGAAGAGACCCAGAAGAGACCCACTGGCATGACCGGTGGACTGAGTCCTGTGTCTGGATCAAGAGGCTGGTCGGCAGGGATGCTGGAGACAGGCCCAGGCCAACCTGCCCTGGCCTTCCCTCTGGGCAGGCTCATTGCAGGAAGCCCAGCTTGCTCTCCCTATCGGGGTCTGTGCCTTGTCCTGAATTTCTTTCTTAGCTGATTAGGTCCTCAACACAAAGTATAAAGAGAAGGCTGAGGGTAAAATAATGCTTTTACTTTTAGCTTCCTAAGGGAAACTCGGAATTGTGATTTTTTTTTTTCCCCCCTTTTTCAGTAAGGGGAGGATGGTGAATAGGGGAAGCAGAGCCAAGTATAATAATGATAAAGTGGGTGAGATCTCCAATTACCTTCATAAGATACATTTCATTAGACTGTGGCTTCTTGCCACTTTAAAGGAGAGCATGGTAATTAATTAGGTAGGGTAGATCAGGAGAGAGGGGAAGGGGAGGCTGGAGTTGGCTCTTTTCTGTCCCGCTGTTCATCATTTTCTTCTCCACCATCTCCTTCCCCCTCCCCCAGGAAGAGCACCCCATCATCCTCCCACCAACTGCTACCATATTTTTCCAGCTCACTCATTCATTCACCCATTCACCTACTCATTCACTCACGTATCCCAGAAAACATTGAGTGAGTACTCTCAGAAGCCCAAATGTGGGGGTGCAGAGATGAGACCGTCTCCAGGCAGGACCATCTTATTCTTCAGAGCACCCCTACCTTTAGCTTCATGAGGGACATGGAGCAGGCATACTCTAAACAACATGAGCGATTGGAAGCTGTTAAACTTCTTCAGCAGGAAAATGCTATGGGCAGGTGTGTGTTTTTGCCACATCTCCTTGGAGGCTCTGTGATGGGGTTAGCAGCCAGGAGGCCAGGAGGGACAGTGAGGACCTGAGCTGGGGGCGAGGCAAGGCAGAGGCAGGCAGAGGCTGTTTGGGATGAGATGGGGTCCGTGCTGCTGTTCTTATGCCGAGCCACGCTTTGAGGGAAGCCCATCAGTGTTGGGTCCTCTAGGAGCTATACTGGACGGGGAACCTGTAGGCGGGACCTGGTACAGGCCACATTTCCAGGAGTATGTGGTGATTGTGCTAAAGTGCCCCCTTTTGCTTTGCAGTGACAAAGTTGCAAGTGAGCAAATCAAAGCGGACCCTCACCCTGGTGGAAAACAGGCCCATCCAGCTGAACTGCTCAGTCAAGTCCCAGACCAGCCAGAACTCCCACTTCGCTGTGCTCTGGTATGTCCACAAGCCCTCGGATGCCGACGGCAAGCTCATCCTCAAAACCACCCACAGCTCCGCCTTTGAGTATGGCACCTATGCCGAGGAGGAGGGCCTGAGAGCCAGGCTGCAATTTGAGAGGCACGTGTCCGGGGGTCTGTTCAGCCTCACTGTCCAGAGAGCCGAGGTCAGCGACAGCGGCAGCTACTACTGCCATGTGGAGGAGTGGCTGCTGAGTCCCAACTATGCCTGGTACAAGCTGGCAGAGGAGGTTTCGGGGCGCACGGAGGTCACTGTGAAGCAGCCAGGTAAGAGCAGGGGTACAGACAGCCTGGGCAGGGGGCTGAGCGCAGAGACTGCCTGAGGGTGGCCGGGCTCTGCAGGGCTCATGCTGGATGTAAGTGTAGGACAGAGTGTCACCCTAGCGCACTGTGGGCCCGCCCACGTTACCTCACGGGCCCTGGCACTGATGGCAAACTCAGAGAAGCATTCTGCTGTTGTAGACAGCATCTTCACCAGGGAAAAGCCCGAGGCACAGGTGGGGGTCACAAGGTGAGGCAGAGCAGGGTCGCTGGTGCGCCTGGACCTCAGGCTGGTGCCAGCTCCATACCCAAGATTCCTGCCTGGAAGGCACTTTCTGGTTTCCTTCATCTGCTTCCCCCTTTTTCCTTTTCACCCAACCCCAGCCCAGGAATGAGCCCTTCCTATCTGAACCAAATCACCCTTTGCCCCTCTCAGGTCCTACAAGGGTAGTCTTTCTCCTGTTTATACTTGGCTCCCTGGTAGCCATGTCTGACCTCTGCTGGCACACTTCCCGGGAGGAAGCGCTGACTGCCTCCACCCCGCTTGGTTCCACTTTTGGGTGGCCCTGGTCCTTAGAAAGTCCCCTTCCCTGTAATTTCCCTCTCAGGTGTTAGGTCTGCCCCAGAACAACCCAAGATTAGTCTGAGTCATACCCTTCAAATATGTGAAGGGAGCCCCTTCTCCTTGTTGAAAAGTTCTAGGTCTTTGAGCTTCTCACATAATGTGGCCTGAAGCTCCCTCTCCATCACTCATTCCTGCGTGCCCTATATTTCGTTGTTACCACCACCTGTGCTTCCCAATAGGCTGTGGGATGCTGTGTTGCCACCCTAGGCCTTTGCTTATGCTGCGATCTCCTGGAGTGCACCTCCCCTGACTCTTCTCCCCTGTCTTTACCCCATTCCTAAAGACACCTCTTCCAGGAAGCCTTCCTTGGTTTCTTCTATGTCACCAGGCGTTCCATAGAAAATGCATAGTATAATAATTGTTTTCATTTCTTTTCTACTCTACTGTAAGCAGTTAGAGGACAGGCGCTATGCCTTTGGATCTCCAGCCACTGGCATGACACCTTTAGTAAATACTGGTTGAATAAGGAATGAATGGTTGCTTTCCCTGACACCTCAGGGCCTTTGTACTCTTACCCTACAACATGTTAACCATAGATGTCCATCTATCTCATTCTTGCTCAGAGAGGCATTCCTAGCTCATTGTAACTAAAATGGCACCCTAATCACTCATTGGAAAAGACCCTGATGCTGGGAAAGATTGAGGGCAGGGGGAGAAGGGGACGTCAAAGGATGAGATGGTTGGATGGTGTCATTGCTCAAACTCATGTTTGCACATGAAACATGAGACAGTGAAGGACAGGGAATCCTGGTGCACTGCAGTCCATGGGATTGCAAAGAGCTGGACACGACTTAGCAACTGAACAACAACGATCTCTCCATGTCTCCTTTCTCCAGCCTCTTCATTAGCACGTCACTACCTGGGACAGCTCTTTGTATATAAATCTTTATGAACTACCTGTTCATATTTATACTTGTGGACATTTGTTTATCATCAGTTATTATGTGTTACTTGTTCACTATCTATATATTCAGAATTAGTAGGCGGGAAGCCCCATGAGTGAGCACAGGTCCTGTTTTCCTCACCTTGCTATTCTCACAGCTTGTCTCCAAGGAGACCTCCATAAAAGTTTGTTCCGTAAGTGAATGGAAGCCGATGGAGAAGTCCAGATGTGACCTGGCCCAGGCTGAATGCCATGGGGCTGGTCCCCTCCTTTCCTCAGGATACTGTATTTCTCACGCCACCCCGATGCTGGGATTCTCATCTACCTCATGGTCCACCCTTTCTGAGGCATAAAACAGGAAGCTCTGGTCTAAATGATTCCTGTTGGTATTTCCAGTGACCTACGCCCTGCCTTCAGGCCAGTCCCTGGGGCTTTTGAGAACTGGAGATTGCCATTAGGCCCACAGATGTTCTCCTGGGTTTCTGTTCTTCGCGTCTGTTTTCAGTTCTGGCCATTTTCCCCATTGGGAGGTCATGTTCACCCCTCCCCCACCACGTGTTTCCTCTTAGTCATCATTCTGCCTTTCCCTTTTCTCATTTGTGCTGAAACTGAGAAGCTCTTGGTAGAGGCTAAATTTATCAAGGGAATTTCCCTGTTGGGGGTTACAGATTTGCAGCAGCAAGCTAACTGGGGCACAAGGGTTGTAAGGATCCTTGTCAAAACACAGCCAGTGAAATCTCTGTTTATGGGGGATATTAACACTATAAACAGAAAACTCATAGGGCACAGATTAAAACAACACATTCCCCTTTTTCAGTTGAGTTTACAAAAAATTTTTATTTTGATGTGGACCGTTTTAAAAGCCTTTATTGAATTGGTTACAGTATTTTTGTTGTTTGCATTCTCGTTGTTTGGTCCTGAGGCATGTGGGATCTTAGCTCCCCAACCAGGGATTGAACCCACACCCCGTCCAATGGAAGGCAAAATCTTTACCACTGGACCGCAACAGGGAAGTCCCCAGTTGAGATTTTTAGTTTGTATGTTTTTCTTTGTTTCCCCTCCCCTATTTCTTCCAGTACCCCCTACCTCCTTTAATAAGAAAGCATATAGTCATAGAACTTTTGGAAAATACTAAAAAAGCACAAAGGAGAAAATAATCTTTCAACCCTGAGACAACCAGAGTATGTATATATTTTTAGAGATTGGTTATTTAAAATATAATCTCAATTGTTTTTTTTAATTTTTTGAACTTTTATTACAAAAGTGGAATAAACATGCATTATAAAATATTATGACAGTGTTGAAGTGGAAAAGTGAAAAGTGAAAGTTCCTCTCCCTCCCTAGCTCAGGAGGTGTTCTTTCCAGGGGCTTCTGTGCATTTACACTTTCATAGCTTTTTAACCCCTCTAGACCAGAGAGGCTCTTTGGGCCCTTTTGAAATTGCAAGGATGCCATCAAAGTGTACCATGTTTAATGACCTTTTTCTCTGGAGAACAATCTGGTTGGCTGAGGTTTCAAACCACCATCCATATCAGTCTTTTCTTTACTGATGTTAGATCAGTTCTTCCCCCATCTTGAAAGGAAACCCGTATGGTTTTTTGGGTTTTGTTTTGTTTTTCTTGGTAGAGAAAGTAAGAACTGCAGTTCTTAGGACCGACTGGTGAACATATTAAACTGGCTTTCCCCTGCTGTTCTTTTGAGGTTGACGGCTCAGCATATTCTAGCCATAATCTGGTCAGTTTTAAAAATTTGCTGTTACTTCCAGCAGGGCTCTCCCCATGCCCTTCCCTTCTCTGCCCTGCCACCCACTCCAGTTGGCCACGCTCCTCATGCTGTGCTGTCACTTGGATGGGGCGTCATCTACCGTGCATGCTTGTTCTCTCCTAAGCATCCGAACCTCTGCTGCTGCTGCTGCTAAGTCGCTTCAGTCGTGTCTGACTCTGTGCGACCCCATAGACGGCAGCCCACCAGGCTCCCCCGTCCCTGGGATTCTCCAGGCAAGAACACTGGAGTGGGTTGTCATTTCCTTCTCCAGTGCAGGAAAGGAAAATTGAAAGTGAAGTCCCTCAGTCATATCTGACTCTTAGCGACCCCATGGACTGCAGCCTACCAGGCTCCTCCGTCCATGGGATTTTCCAGGCAAGAGGACTGGAGCGGGGTGCCATTGCCTTCTCCACTGAACCTATAAGGGTTATAAATTAGGGGGCAGCTGCTACACTAACAACAAACTCCTTGAAACTCAGGAACTTATACCCATGATCAAGAACTCAGAGTGTTCAGGGTGCGCGCTTGAGCATGCCGCTCTCCTCCTGTCTTTGGAAGGCATGCATTCACATCTGCTGGGAAAGGTTGCGTGCAAGTGGCTCGTTGTTTTCCTGTTGGCGACATCTCTTTCCTCATCTTTGCAGACAGCCGCCTGAAGCTCAGCCAAGCGCAGGGCAACCTGTCGGTTCTGGAGACGTGGCAGGTGCAGCTGGAGTGCGTGGTCCTGAACCGCACGAGTGCAGCCTCGCAGCTGCTGGTGGAATGGTTTGTGTGGAAGCCCAACCAGCCAGAGCGGGAGACCGTGGCCCGCCTGAGTCGCGATGCCACCTTCCACTATGGAGAGCAGGCGGCCAAGAACAACCTGAAGGGCCGGCTGCACTTGGAGAGCCCTTCCCCGGGCGTGTACCGGCTCTTCATCCAGAACGTGGCCGTGCAGGACAGTGGCACCTACAGCTGCCGTGTGGAGGAGTGGCTGCCCAGCCCCAGTGGCATGTGGTACAAACGGGCCGAGGACACCGCCGGCCAGACGGCTGTTCGCATCACTCGACCAGGTGAGAGTTAACCTCCCCCGGCCTCCCCTCCCTTGGGTGGTTCCCCTCTAACTGTGATATTTTATGCGTTGCATAAAATTAATTTCAAAATGAACCCATTGTTAATTAAATTAATACAATTAATTAGTTACTCGCAGTTAAATGTATGAGCATTTACGTTTTACATTTGCATTCACAAGTGTCTGAGATCTTTTTTTCCCCTAGTGAGGGAAAAACTGCACATCTGGCTTTGGCCTAAGGTGATTCCATTTCTTAACTAGAATAACATTTGTCACTTATTCCAGAGCTTGGAATATTTTTTTAAATTTAGTTTTAATTGGAGGATAATTGCTTTACAATATTGTGCTCGCTTCTGCCATACAGCAGCGTGTATCAGCCGTAAGTACACATATGTTCCCTCCCCCTTGAACCTCGCTCCCACCCGCCACCCATCCCTCCCCTCTAGGTTGTCACAGAGGTTGAGCGCCCGGTGTTACATAGCAATTTCCCATTAGCTTATCTGTTTTACATGTGGTGATGTATGTTCAGTGTTACTCTCTCTGAACACCTCTTCTCTCCCTGCTGTGTCCAAAGTCTGTTCTCTAGGTCTCCATCTCTATCTCTGCCCTGCAAATAGGTTCATCAGCACCATTTTTCTGGAGTCCATATATATGTGTTGACATATGTATTTTTCTCTTTCTGACTTACTTCATACGAGTCAGTTCTGGTGAATCTAGATGAATCTTAGCTGCTTCAGTCGTGTCCGACTCTTGTGACCCCAGGGACTGTAGACCACCAGGCTCCTCTGTCCATGGGATTTTCCAGGCAAGAATACCGGAGTGGGTTGCCGTTTTCTTTTCCAGGGGATCTTCCCGACCCAGGGGTCGAACCCTCATTGTAGGCAGTCTCCTGCCTTGCACGTAGATTCTTTATTTACTGAGCCACAGGGAAGTCCATATACAGAAGAGAATATTTTCTTTTCAAAGAATACATTCAGATTCAGACAAGTGGCAAAAATCTTGAAACAGTATAATCATGTGGTTCTGAAAATTCAGTTTGTGGATTTTCTGTGGAAAAGAATTGATTCACACGATTTAAATAGAAAATGAAGTAGCTGCAGCCTTCACACTCTCACTTCCTAATAATTTTATTGGTGCTAATGACTATTCTGTGCAGCCTCATGCTTTTCTTTATTGTTGGTTCTAAAGTACCCAAATGTGCATAATTACTGGGTAGAATTATTGTTCCATATTCAAACACATAATTAAAGCAAAGATGTGCAGGATTCCTGTGTCCTCTGAAACACCATGTCATCACTCATCCCTATCGGACCACAGGTCAGTTAAGGACAGTCCCCTGAAGGACATGGGACAGAAATGCACTGGGACTTGTATCCAGAGGAATGTTTGTCTTATGTTCCGAGCATCCCAGGGTTCTGTTTGTGGTCACTGGTGCCGATGGAAGCTTTCATAATGTTTTCACATCTAAATAGAGCAGCTCTTTTTGTTGGTGGAATCCTGGAGTCTCACGGTTATACCCACCCCACACATCATGGCACACACTTCAGCTAGCAGATACAGCCTTTGTTACAGGAGAGGGACATTATCTCTGTCCTCCTATCTTGCCTAAGCTGGAGGGGGAATTGCCTCTGCTTTGAGACGTATTTCCCTTGAGCTTTCTTCCCCTTTCCCCCTTGCCTTGAATGTGCTGCATGTCTTTCCCCAAAGACAGATGGTAGATACAGCAGCTGAACACCGTCTCCCTCCTCCTCCCACCCATTTTGTAGATCCCCACTTGAGGCCCCAGGCAGCAGGGGAGGAGGCCCCCAGCTGCATCCCTCCTAGCCACAGGGGGGCGGTTCATGTTCAGTCCTCAAGGGAGCCCTGAGTGTAGGAGAGGAATGTGGAGGGGCTTAGCAGAGCCCCAAGGAAGTGGCAGTAACCAGCTTTGTGTTCACCTGCAAGCTAATTCAGCCAATTCATTGAAAGCCCAGGACAGTACTTGGGAAAGGCTCCTATTTGGTCGTCATCCAAGTAGAATCCGATTCGGTCTATTTTTGTTGATGCTACATTGGCATCTTGAATGAACATTTCATAAACAGAGCCAAAGGGAGGAGGTAGGGAGTGAACTACTTGTTTAGAACCTACTCTAGAGAGCCCAAACCTGCAAAAGAAACAGATAGAGCCGTCTGGTGGCATCTGTGGGATACGACTTTACTTGTTCCGTTATCTCTCAGTGGTTGGACTACACCTCCCACCTCCAATGAGAGGACACTGTCCATGTTATCCTCCTGGGGATTCCATCCTTAGGGTAAGGAGCCCTTTCAGGTTTATTGTCTGTTGCTTGGCTTCAATCCTTGGAGAATGCCAACCTCCTTGGGTTTCCTGTGTGGTAGCCAACAACTGGTGTGCAGTTTAAATTCAAAAGCTGCTAAGGGGGTGAATTCATCTCCAAGGGCCACCATTAAAGATTAGCACAAACTTCTTAGCTTCAAACAACAGAAATCTGCTCCGTCATAGTTGTGGAGACTGGACGGGTGAAATCAAGATGTTCTCAGTGCCCTGCTCCCCCGAAGTTCCCAGGAAAAGTCCTTCCTTGTCTCTTTCAGCTTCTCATGGCACTGTGTTCCCTGGCTTGTGGCTACATCATTCCAGTCTGTGTCTGCCTTTCTGTGTCCTTCTCTCTGTGTCTCTGTGTGCCCTCTTCTCTCCTGATCACATCTTAACTAAGTGTATCTGCAAAGACCCTATTTCCAATTAAGGAAATTCAGAGAGTCCAGGTGGACATGACTTTGGGCTGAACGCTATTCATTAGAAGGGGGGTCACAGTGAAAAATGTGCCCCTCTCCCTCTGGATTCCTGTAAGCATCCATGTTACCAGCTCCTTGTGAATTCTTCCACAGATATTCCAAGCAAACCTAAACAGAAAAAAAAAAATGTATTTTCTATTTTCTTCCATGGGGCTTCCCAGGTGGTGCTAGTGGTAAAGAAACCACCTGCCAGTGCAGGAGATTCAAAAGATGCGGGTATGATCCCTGGGTCAGGAAGATCCCCCTGGAGTAGGAAACGGCAACTCACTGCAGTATTCTTGCTTGGGAAATCCCATGGACAGAGGAGCCTGGCAGGCTACATCTATGGGATCGCAAAGAGGCAGACACAGCGGAGCATCTGAGCACATTTTCTTCTGCAGAGTGATATGTTCAGTACACAGTGTGCTGTGCTCTAACAATAGTTCTTGAATTTCCTTCCTCCTCTCTGTACACAGTGCCCCCTCGTTCCTTTCAATAGATGCACGGAACTCTGTGTTACTGTATTCCTAGAACATATTTAATGGTGGACATTTAGTCGTTTCGAGCAGAAATTAAAACAGCCTCGTCTCCCCCAGATGCTGCCCTGCAGGTGGACACAGTGGTCCCCAATGCCACAGTGTTCGAGAAGGCAGCTTTCCAGCTGGACTGTAGCATCGTGTCTCGCTCCAGCCAGGACTCCCGCTTCGCCGTGGCCTGGTACTCCCTGAGGACTAAAGCTGGAGGAAAAAGGGGTAGCCCTGGCCCAGAAGATGGGGAGGAGGAGGAGGAAGTGGAGGCGGATGAAGAGGAGGAGGAAGACGCCACAGAGCGGACAGCCCTGCTGAGTGTGGGTGCGGATGCCGTCTTTGGCCCAGAGGGCAGCCCCTGGGAGGGCAGGCTTCGCTTCCAGATGCTTTCCCCACTCCTCTACCGGCTCACCGTGCTGCAGGCCAGCCCCGAGGACACGGGTAACTACTCCTGCCGTGTGGAGGAGTGGCTGCCCAGCCCTCAGAAGGAATGGTACCGGCTGACGGAGGAGGAATCGGCCCCCATCGGTATCCACGTTCTGGACACAAGTAAGTTTTTTCAGTTTTCAGAGGAGAGTGTCACTGTTGGTTCTAGCTGTCTGGGAGAAAAATCAGAGCTTGCTGGTGGACTGCTGAGCAGTTTTCTCGCCTGCCACGGGCATTTAGGATTTGACACACCAGTTTAAGTAACTGACTCTTGATTGCCCTAGCGGAAAAAAAAAGGGGGGGGGAATAGGAATTAAAGTGATCATATACCCTCTAATCTTTATAATAAAACTGATGCTCCACCAGATTAAATTTTAGTTAGATTTCATTATACATGTATATATTTGATGAGGGTGAAAGAGGAGAATGAAAAGTTGGCTTAAAACTCAACATTCAAAAAACTAAGATCACGGTATCTGGTCCCATCACTTCATGGTAAATAGATGGGGGAAAAGGGGAAACAGTGACGGATTTTATCTTCTTGGGCTCCAAAATCACTGCGGACAGTGACTGCAGCCACGAAATTAAAAGACGATTGCTCCTTGGAAGAATAGCTGACAAACCTAGACAGTGTGTTAAAAAGCAGAGACATCACTTTGCTGACAATAGTCTGTATAGTCAAAACTATGGTTTTTCCGGTAGTCATGTATGGATGAGAGAGTTGGACCATAAAGAAGGCTGAGCACCAAAAAATTGATGCTTTTGGACTGTGGTGCTGGAGAAGACTCAAATTGAGAGTCCCTTTGACAGCAAGGAGATCAAACCAGTCAATCCTAAAGGAAGTCAACCCTTGAATATTCATTGGAACGACTGATGCTTAAGCTGAAGCTCCAATACTTTGGCTGCCTGATGCGAAGAGCTGACTGATTGGAAAAGACCCTGATGTTGGCAAAGACTGAAGGCAGGAGCAGAAGGGGGCAGCAGAGGATGAAATGGTTAGATAGCATCACTGACTCAGTAGGCATGAGTTTGCACAAACTCCAGGAGATAGTGAAGGACAGGGAGGCCTGTGTGCTGCAGTTCATGGAGTTGCAAAGAGTCAGACATGACTTAGCAACTGAACAACAACCACATACGGGTATATTGTTAGATATTACCTTGTGACTCATTAGAATATTCAGCTTAGTCTCTTTTTAGCAAATCGGCAACATAAGAGGAAGAAGAGAAGAAAATAAAGTCTGAGTACCTCACTGCTTTCTTGCTTTTCCTCAAGTTCCTGGGTCATTTTTATTTTGGAGGGTAATGTGGAGGATTAGGTGGATTTTGCATGATTAGTTGGTAAGACCAGCCTAGAAGGGCAGTGATGTTACAGGACATCTGCTAAGAGCTTAGCAGCAGTTCTGTTAACCAGCAGCTGTTGTTACAGAATGGTCCAGAACTCAATGTTTTCATCATACTGACCTGAATTATTAGTTCTAATGAGAAACTCTTTTGAGTGATCTTCTGTCAAAATATGGAACTGATCAACCTAAAATGGTGTTTGTTATAGTAGAATTAGCCTATGATGTAGAAGTTAAAAAACAGGCTGGAAATTTCCTTTTTTCCCCAGCATGACATTGTATCAGATAATTTGGAGTTTCATCAGATAATTTTGAGTTTCATCAGCTTTTTCTTTTCTTTGATAACTTCCTGTTTATTAGACAACTTATGAAATTGAGGTTTGATTGGTCAAAAGTGGTTGATATCACCAGTCTCATATACTTTGGAAATCTGATACATGTAAGTGTGTATTAAACTTTAATAATGATGAACAGCTATTCAGTAGAAAGAAAAAAAAACCATGCAACCCCCTGAATCGTACTTTAGACCCTCTAAGGATCTGCTGAATAACCCACAGTCCAAAAGTACAAGGGAAAGTATTTAGACCGTATTTTATCTGCCCACTGTGGCTATCCAAATTTAGTAAGCTCTATAGAACACAGAGATCATCCAGCAGCCTTATTTTACAGAAAAAATACAGTCTCCTACAGCCCAGGCTCCAGTCCAGAGCAGTCCTTGATGGGGTGGGAGGTGTGAGGTTTCATTCCTTTCTGTATCCAGGAACAACTAACACCGCATTATGTGCAGCCACAGATACACTGCAGACTTGTGTAAGTGGGCTATAATGACTTTTTAATTGGTAACATTAATCAAATAACCATCATTTCTGGTAAAACGGCTCTCAGAAGCTGGTAGGTAGAGAATGTGTTCTGTCCCAAAGAAGGACATTGGCAGCAGAGCCAAATGCAAAGGGACGTGTAAAATAGAACCAGCAAGGAGGTCCAAGCTGAAGTGGAGCTAGGGGCGCCACCATCGCAGACACAGTTGAGTTCACAATCAGTAAATTACACTTTCTTATGTGGCTTTCCAAGTGGTAATACTGACTCACAGTGGGAAATGGAGGCCTGGTTTTGGTTGAACTTCCAACTATGAATTCGAAGAGACACGAGTGTGAGAACAAGAATACATGGGTTGTCCGCCCTCCATTAGCGGCAAGAGGGAAAAGATAGCGTGGGTATGGGAGTTCTGCCAAATCACTTCTGTGGATCTGGGTGGGGTCTTCAGGAGTGAGCCGCCATCCAGGTTCTCAGCCTTTCGTGTCTTGTCTCCCTGTCTGTCCTTTTCAGGTTCCACCCTGCAGTCCATCATCTGCTCCAACGACGCACTCTTCTACTTCGTCTTCTTCTACCCTTTCCCCATCTTTGGCATCCTTATCATCACCATCCTGCTGGTGCGCTTCAAGAGCCGGAACTCCAGCAAGAACTCTGAGGGCAAGAATGGGGTGCCCCTGTTGTGGATCAAGGAACCACATCTCAACTACTCCCCCACTTGCCTGGAGCCTCCTGTGCTCAGCATCCACCCAGGAGCCATAGACTAAGGGGACTTCAGGTGATCGTGAACCATGGAGGAGCTGAGGCGCTCCTCACTGCATCTTGCTCTGCCACCAGACAGCGACAACTTCCGACCTCTGGGGCGCTCTCACAGAACACAGGCAGACTTCAGAAGTGTTCCCAGTCGCCCATCTGTCAGAGGCAGACTGCCTCTAGGGGGCAGTCTTGGTTGGTTAGCTATTTTCGAGCAGATGGCGCCATCCTGCCAGTTAGGTTTCTTGTTTCTGTTTTTTTGGTAATGTGGTGAGTAGCTCCCGGTGCCACGTCTACTCGCTGGTTTATATAGTTTTCTCAGATATAGACGTTACAGGTGTTCTTATTCTTTGTAAGGGACTCTTTTTCAATCCCTTTGGTTTACCCTTTTTGGATTCCATGATGTTGTGGGTGAATTATTCTGAAATACAACTGATGGCAAAAGGAAGGACAGACTTTACAGCGCAAAAGACTCTCTTCCAAGGCTTTATTCATTTTTGCACACTTGAAAATGCCACCCATGGATCAAAATATACTCCAACATTTTTTACTTCCTTAACGAGACTTGAAAATTATGTGTAGTATGGGCCCAATTTGTATCTTATCTTTTCCCTCAGCTGGAGTTGTTGGAACCACTTTGTAGTCAAGATGAAAGCATTGAATTTAGCTTCAAAGAACTGTGTATGTACAAGATAAATCCTGTGTATAAACCCCACTAGGAGTAGTGCCCAGCCCAGCCTATCTGTCTGAGGGGGCAATAGGCTTCATCCTAACCTTGCCAAAAAATAAGCAGACTTGGTTGGAGAACAAGTCAGAAGCTCTGAACAGTACACTTTGCAAGTTAAAGTGGGCAGAAGGTTACTTTTAGCAGCTACTGACTTTCAGATTGATCAAAGTCAGCAATTAGTGAAAGAAGGAAATAAGGCTGGTTGTTGGCTTGATCTGTTCTGCAAGGGCAGTTTCTGATAACTGTTAACAGGTGGGCTTCTGTTTCCAGGTGCTTTATCAAACTCTTAAGGGCAAGTGGCCAGTGAGCCTGGAAAGGGGCCAGCAACTGATCTGAACACACGGGGCCCATCGGAAGGCACAGGGGCCGGCTGACAGCTTAGGTTCATGAACATTGGGACAGTAGCCACCAGTGGTTTCCAGAGCCTGGCGTTGGAGAACCGGGAGGAATAACTACCTCCTTGGAGGTATGAAGACTACATTTTCCTTCTTCCTTCTGACTACATCTTTCTCAAAGATATTGATGTCTTTCTTCTTCTCCATTTGACCTGCATCTCACTGCCATAAGAGTATCTGCCCAGGGGAAGCCCAGACGCAGCCCTTTGTAATCCTTATGGATTATCCCATCTCAGCAGAACGTGATCACATGTGTACACTTTTTACCCTTCCCTTTCTTAGATCTTATTTGTGGCTTTAAGTGATTTGGTTGTTTATTGTTGACTTTTTATTTGGATGTCCCTTAAAGCCTGGTGAAGCCAATGTCACCAGTTATTTTTCACTTGTTGGGCAAGATCCTGGGCTCCGGAGCATCCTCAGTTGCAAGTGCTTCCTTTTGCTCATTCCATGAAGATGTGTTTTTTTTTTTGGCTTTTTCTTGGCTTCCTCATACTTTGCTGGCCACAAGTGCCATCTCCCTTCCTTATGAACTTGCAGCTTGAATCCCAAGGGAGAAGCCACTTTGGAAAAAGTGCCCAGGAGTTCTGGAACTGAGTCTAGTCCAAGAGATTGGTGTGGAATCCAATCTTGAGGCTGAACAGACGCCAGGGGAGGCTGTGGGATTCCAGGCCATGTGGACGCTGACCTTTACCTGGGTGCTTCACAGGTGCTTTGATGTGTCATAGCCAAGGGGAAGCAATGCTGTTGCCTGGATGTTTTCTGAAGGGCTTACACAGGCTGCGTTCTCTCCCTCCCAGACATACCAGTCCTCTCCCGCAACTCTGTGTAGGCACCACCACCTTAATCCCACTGATACCTCACATGCTCATCCCCGTTTCTTGTGCTGCATCAACACTGTAGAGGTACAGAACAGGCGCAGTGGTGAGGAAATAAGATGGCCTTTGGCCCCATTTCTTCATATCAGGGTGTGAGCTTTCAGCGGGAAATTGCTGGCCCCTTATTTATAGACTGATCAACGTGAGAAGATGATGTACTTTCCATCTGTCTGAATGGAAAGATGCTGGAGGGCTGGCTGGAACTGGGACATGTAATAAAGATTTGAGTTTGAATAGGTTCACGGAAAAAAGAAAAGCCAGTGCTGCACGTAAGTCAGTGAAGCGCTTGCAGGAGATTTGAAAGGAGAAAAGAAACCGAAGCCAGTATTTTAATAATTGTCTTTTTTTTTTTTCCTGTGCATTTTCTATTGGGCCAGGGGGTACCATCAAAGGGTGAGCTTTTCTGCTTTCTATGAAAATTCCAAGGACCTTCTTTCTTTGGCCGTTTCTGTGGATATGTGGCATCTGCTGAGTCGTTATGCTGGCCTCCAGTGGCTGGGAGACCTCATTGCAAGTTGCCTACAGGAGAGAACCAGAGAGAAAAACAGCCAACAGCTCTGTTGACTCATCTGCATTTACAATATTGGATTAATAAAAAACAACACTGTGCTAGGCCCATTCCGGACATGGCTATGACCATACCCTCTTTCCATAGGGGTTTCTGTAGCAAGTTTTCCTGTTTTTTTTCAAACAATGGTTTCTCTGCGTTTACTGTTGAAGAAAAAAAAAAAGTAGGGTAGACAGACTACCCATGCATGATGTAGAGAGCTGTTGATTTTTTTTGATGGTTTTTTTTTTTTTAAAGAAAACTATTTGTAAGATGTTGCACTAAAATGTTTTATATACACTTCAGAGACCTGTAGTAAATTATGTTGAAAATATGGCTGTTTACATTGACTGAGTCCACTGTCCTCCTTTCTCTTCACTTAATCAGCCACTCTTGGCTATGGAACTGTGTGCCCTGGGGGCCTCGAGTTCTGCCCCTGACACTGGCTTGCTAAACTCAGGGTTTGTGAATTGTGGCCTTTATTATCGCACCTCACCCCCAGCCCAAGTGGCACCTTTGTATACAGGATAAAAAGCAACTCTTCCTCAAGACACTTTACTGTCAGCTGCTAAAAATGTATATTTATATTTATACACACATATACATATGTATATTTGACAGAGTAAATGTATGTGTATGTATGTGTGTGTGCGTGTGTGCACGCGCGCACACACACACACACACACACACAGCTTCCCAGGTGGCATTGGTGGTAAAGAACAGCCTCCCAATGCAGGAGATGAAAGAGATGTGGGTTCAGTCCCTGGGTTGGGAAGATCCCCTGGAAGAGAAAATGGCAATCCACTCCAGTATTCTTGCTGGGATAATCCCATGGACAGAAGAGCCTGGGGTCGCAAAGAGTCCAACAGGACTGAGCGTGCACAAGCAGACACACGTACACATCTACCCTGACTGTCCAGACCAGAGTCGTCTCAGCGCGCAGACCCAGAGGCCAGAAAGGCCAGTTCAGAATCTAGCTTTCTTTTGGGTGGGGGTGGGTGGGGTAGAGCTGGGGAGACAGGACATGGTAAGAGGAAACTGATAGAAGAGAGCAGGAACTTGGGACAGTCTTCTGCTTGGTCTTGGCAGCAGGACCTCACCACCTTCCTCCAACTCTAGCATTGTCCTGACCACAAAATGCTCAGCACACCTTTTCCAGGATGGGGGAAAACCCAAGAGCTGAGGGTTCCTGTGCAGTGAGCCCACACAGCACACCCGGCTCTGTTCCCTGCACAACTCAAATGCTGGGAGGTTTGGGGGTGGGGGGAGTTCACCACATCTGCAAATTGGGAAGAATGACAGCATGATTAAAGCTATAGCAGCAACACGTGGTTAGTCAGAACCCAACTGTAATTCTTCAAAATTCACAGAATGTGCAGAAGGAACTAGATGGAGGTAAAAAGCAAAAGGAGATACTTCCTTTTTTTTTTTTTCTTTCTTTTTAAAACTCAGGCCTTTCAAAGGCTTTTAATGTGTGCTTTCCTCTGTTCCTCAGCCCCATTTGCTGCATGCTTATCAACTTCTTGCAGCTGCTGGCTTGTCCAGGAGTTGAAATGTGACTGTTTATCTCTTGGGTACCCTGGATGGTTCCATGTTAAGTCTTATGTATTATTTTCGCCTAATTTTCTCCTAATGCTGTCTTTTCTGCTGGGGAATATTTGAAAAAGGGAAACAATATTATGGAATAAAAATTATCCCAACACACACACACACACCCTCTTGGTGCTAATCTGCCCAGTGTTTATTTAAATAAAGTGTATGTACACTTCCATATGGGGCAAGGTCCGTTTTCATGTATGTAGGATTAGGAACAGTGTTTTGCTCTGTCTGTTTAGGATTCCTAAGCTTCCTGGGTGTGGTTCTGAGTTTGGCAGGAACTAGAGCCAGAGAATCAGAGGGTGACGTGCTGGGAAGAGCAGCAGCCCATCCATGCCACACAGGCAGACTGGACAAGCCCTCTTTTCTTCTAGTCCATGATTCTTTACAGTGACAAACAGATAAAACTTGTTTACATCTGCACTGGTCACAGGATGTAAAATACATCCAGCCCTTCTTCTGGTGGCCAGGGCCTTTTTGGCCATCTGCCTGAGGCACTGCCGGTCCAGCCTTTCTGAGCCACGTTTGATTCATGAAGTCTGCTACCAGGCATATATAAGTGTATCTAAAAATGTTTGTTGGAACCATAGCATGTCTCTTAATGAAAGAGCTGGCATTATTCATTTGGCCAGAGACATGGCCCACCAAGGAAGACTTAATGAGCCATTCCTTACCTGGTACTTGGAGACCATGACCTGAGGATGCTTCCCGGCCCCAGGTGGCTTGGTGGTCCTCTACTTGGCCCTGCTCAGAGGGTGCTGACAGCTTTTGCTGACCCACCACAAACAGCAGTATAGCTGCCCATCCTATATGGAAAGGTAAGAGTGGGGCTTTGCACTTAAGCTTGGTTGGACTCCCAGGTCTGTGCCTTGCTGTGTGTCCTTGGGCAAGTCATTTACCTTCTCTGAATCTCAGTTTCCTAATCTGTAAAAACAGGGACATCAATAAGATTAAATTAATGCAGGTAATGCACTTAATAATACAGGTAAAACAGGTAATACCTGTGCAGGTAATACACAGGGCTTGGCCCGTAGTAAGGAACCAACAGATGTTTGCTGTTATATCACTTCCCAGCCCAAAACCTTTGAGGGGTTTTGAGGGGCTCCCCAGAGTTTAAAGATGGAGTTTGACTCCATCTTACCTTTCCAAGTTAAACTGAATTTTTACCAGCCGAGAGTAGAGGAGAAACTTGACGTTCTCATTTTCTGTGCAACACACTGTACCTGCCTTATGTTCCCAGTATCTTCAGATGATAGGGAATGCCTAAGGGTAGCTTAGGTATGGTACATTGGTCCCAGAAATTTCACAGATATAGACACCTTTTACAATCTCATGGCTAATTTAAGAAATAATGTATGGATTCTTACAGTGTAGTTCCAAGTATCTTGAGTGGTTTTGGGGTCCCCACCTGAGGATGATGGCAATCACAGCAAGAATAAAGCACATTTCCACTCTTTCACAACTGGCAAACAGGTTGGTATTTGTTAGGACAACAGAGGATCCAGTTCATGAGTGGAGTTTCCTGCTCACAGGGTAAGGAAGAGTTCCCTGAGCCAGAGTGGCTGAGCAGAGGTCACTCTGGTGCATCTATCTGAAAGGGAGCTGTCAGGGAGGCCCATGCCAGGAGATGGTTCTGGGAATACAGTAGTAACTGAGTCTGGGAGCAGGTGGCTTTGAGGCGAGACGACTAGTCAATAAGATGGAGAGTGTAAGCACCCACTGCAGCCTGAGGGACAGAGATTTGGGGAGGCCAAACACAGGGAGTGAACAGCTCTGACTCCTCAGCCAGAGGGCAAGTCCACCGTTGAGAAGGAGGAAGAGCAAAACAGAGCAAATGGAGAAGGGAGAAACCCGGGGCTGGAAATCCCAGCTCCGAGTAAGGGAGTACTGGGGTGGAAGTCAGTCTCAAGGAGAAGGTGACTGCATTGAATGAGGAGAGATAGGCACTTGAGAGGGGTGGGGAGGTTGGGGATGCACCAGGGAACTCACACATTCTAGCAGTTGACTAACATGTCCCGTTTCCTTTTGTTTTAATATTTAAGGAAAGAGTGGTTCAAAGAGGCTGTTTTATCTAGAGTCATTAAAGGGGAGTGTGTGTGCTACTTGCTCAGTCGTGCCCGACTCTTTGCGACCTCATGGACTGTAGCCCGCCAGGTTCCTCCTTCCATGTGATTCTCCAGGCAAGAATACTGGAGCGGGTTGCCATTCCCTTCTCCAGAGGAATCTTCCCAACCCAGGGATCGAACCTGGGTCTCCTGCTTTGTAGGCAGGTTCTTCACCGTCTTAGTTCAGTATAGCTCAGTTGCTAACTCTTGTCCAACTTTTTGCGACCCTATGAATCGCAGCACGCCAGGCCTCCCTGTCCATCACCAACTCCTGGAGTTTAATGAAACCCATGTCCATCAAATCGGTGATGCCATCCAGCCATCTCATCCTCTGTTGTCCCCTTCTCTTCCCGCCCCCAATCTTTCCCAGCATCAGGGTCTTTTCCAGTGAGTCAACTCCTCGCATGAGGTGGCCAAAGTATTGGAGTTTCAGCTTCAACATCAGTCCTTCCAATGAACACCCAGGACTGACCCCCTTAGGATGGACTGGTTGGATCTCCTTGCAGTCCAAGGGACTCTCAAGAGTCTTCTCCAACACCACAGTTCAAAAGCATCAATTTTTCGGCGCTCAGCTTTCTTCACTGTCCAACTCTCACATCCACACATGACCACTGGAAAAACCATAGCCTTGACTAGAGGGACCTTTGTCCGAAAACTTCTGCGCTGCTGCACCTGCTGGAAGGCGCTAAAAGAATAAACCGCTTCGGAACCTCCGTGTCACACCAGAGTTCTGCTGATATCCCCAGCTACAGGGGCGCCTGCATCGCGTTCCAAACGCCAAGAAACAGTGCGGGAGGAACGAGGATAAACCTGGTTGTAAAAACGCACGCCACTTTCCCTAAAGAGCTCCACAGAGCAAAGCGGGTGGCTGCGGAATGGCAGGAACGACTGGGACCCGAACCGAGTCCGCGAGAAGAGGAAGCGACGCACGCCCAGACTGCATCCGGTGCCGGCCCGCCGCGCGGGAGGCGGGGCGCGCGAGGCGGGCGGGGCGCCCCGTGGGCCGGGCTCCGCTGCGGCCGGGGCTGGGCCGCTGGGGCGCATCCGCAGAACCTGCCCGGAGCGCCATGGCCGCAGGGAGCGCCCCTGGGTGGGCCGTGGGGGCCCTTGGAGCGGTCTGCCTGTTCCTCCAGCTGGGTGAGTGGAGGCCTCCTCCGGGAGCCCACGGGGGCCGGTAGCGCGAGGTGTCAGCGGCCCCCGGGCTCCGGGCCCGGTGGACGGGCGCGGCCCAAGGCGGCTGCAAATTCGGGTGGCGAAGGTGGCGGGGGGCACGTGCGCGGGACCTGGTCGTGTCATCCACAAGTCACCGTAGCGTGGTCAGTAAGAAACTTGCTCCTCAGGCTCTGAGGTCTGGGAAAAAGAAACCGGACTCCGGCTCGTTCACCTCCCCGCGCTCTTTCCTCCCTTTGGGAATCCTCCTTCGTAACTCCCACGACCCCCGATCCCCGCTTGTCTTCCACCCCGTGTTCTTCTGGAAGGGGAGCCTTTTCTGCGCGACCTCAGTGACTAAGTTGCTACTTCCCGAGGCGCCATCGTCCAGAACTTGAGCAGATCTTTTTTTTTTCTCACTGCTTCCGCACCTCGCGAGCTTGTCCGGGGCGGGCCTCCGCGGGCAGTGGATCCCGCTGGGTGCGCGCGCGCCGGGGCCAAAGCCAGGAGCGGCCGCGCCCAGCCCGCGGCCGCGCCCCGGCTGAGGGCAGTGGTTCAGAACCGCCTCGCAGCGGGAAGGAGAGGGCCTCGGTTCGGAGTTTCTAAGTAGCCTGGCTGGTGCTGCTTTCCCCTCCCTTTTGAACAGAAAAGGACAAATGTGTGAGTGTCTAGGACTGTGTTCCTCCCTTTCACACTTCTTCAGTTAAAACGTCACGACAGACCCATAAGAGGTATCTTTGTCTCCATTTTTACCTCCTCACCCACATCATCGATCTCTCCCCACGGCCCCTAGTTAAGTCATAGCCAAAGCCCTGGAGCATAGTAACAGCCCCCTTAACTAGTACTTGGAATCCCCCTGCTGGCCCTTTAGCACACACACCTGATCAGCCTTTCCTCTCCACTCTGCGTTCAGTGTGTTGAGTGCCTGTGGGATGCATGCGTCAATGGGATACAGCCTGGATGCAGGTGGTGGAGGGGGGTCAACATATGCTCAAAAGTACCTACGGTGTAAGGCACAGAAGTAAATGTTGTAAGAGACGTAAATATAAAGTGCTGTGGGCGTGCAGAAGGGAGACAGCCACGTCTTTGGTGAAATCAAATATCTTTTGTGAAGCAAAAACTTCCTGGAAGGGAGAGTGTTTGAACCTGGCCTCCGAGGACAGGTGGTATCATGCCATGGTGTGGGAAAAGATGCCAGGAGGAGGAGATCAAGAAAGAAAGAGGAGGAGAGTGTAGAGGGTAAACTTTGACAGTAGGGAGCCATCAGTGTCACTGGAGAGTCGGTGTGCCGGTGGGATCTTGAGGCCCCGTGAGGGACCCCGAAAGTCCTCCTTGGGAACTGGGATTGTCCCCTACAGGCAAAGGAGACCTGTTTCTGGCCCTGACAGGAGCAGACCCATCCACTTAGAATAATCTGGCAGCAATGAATAGAAAAGATTGTAGTTGAGAGGGATTAGAGGCAGAGGGGGCCAGGACAGGTACCATCATCACAGGCTGCAAAGCTTGTGAGGGTTTCATAGGCCAGGGCTGTCAGCACGAGGAAGAAGCACATACTGAGGTTGAATGGATGAGGTAATTCCTTCAGATGTGCGGGTCTCTCCCTGGTCTCAGAATGCACCTTTGTCCACCACTGCCTGTTGCTATGCACTTTTCCATTGAAAACTCAGTCTATCCATCTAGCCACACCTCTGCTAGGAAGACTCTCTAAACAGTCCCCTCATGGTGGTCTCTCCCATCTAATTCATTTATTTATTCAGAGGTCATTTGGTTCTGCAAGCATGAATATTACCTTCTCTGAGTAGGCTTTGCGCTAAGGGAAACTCTATAGCTCTGCAGAGTGAGCCCTTTGGGTACCCAGCTGGTCTCAGCGGGGAAAGCTGCCTAACAGAGATTAACAGTATGGGATGGCAGACCCTGGCCCCGCCTCTCACGGTTAAAACTTCGGTAAGTTACCTCATTTCTTTGTGACTCTGTATCTTTGCCTTTGAAGAGAGAGCACCACACACGTGAGCGAAATGATACTGACATCTGCTTCATAGAATGATTGTGAGCATCAGTCATTCAGCACGTACTTACTGTCAGCTTTGTGTCAGCACAGTTAAGCTTACAATTATTAGAGTGGAGGAGAGACAGTGAAGAAAGAAAGCAGTGAATGTGTAGTTGTTGGGTAGTGGTGAACATTTACTAACATAGAGATTAGTAGTGCAGAGCAAGGGAAATGGAAATGGTTAATAGTTCTTACTAATTTTCTTAAATTTTGGAACACTTAAAATGTTTAGAATAGTTGCAAAAACAGTACAGTGAACACTTGCACACATTTCTCCTTGAATCACCAGTTATTAACATTTTTATCACATTTGGTTTACTTCTCTCTATAAAGACAAACACCCACACCTGTCCAGTTACTTTTTTTTTGTTTTTTGCTAAACCATTTGAGAATTGCAGCTCTTACAACACCTTAACCCTAAATATTTCAACACAGGTCTTGTAAGAATAATATGTCTCCAGTAAGCCCTGGCACCATTTTTAGAGTCAGGAAGTATAGCATTGATAAAAGACTTGTTTTTAGATGGGGTCCAGAAGCCAGTCCTGGATCACACATCAAGTTTGGTATTCATGCCTGTTTGTGCTGTTCTATACTTAGTCGCCCAGTCATGTCCGACTCTTTGTGACCCCATGGACTGTAGCCCACCAGGCTCCTCTGTCCATGGTGATTAACCAGGCAAGAATACTGGAGTGGGTTGCCATGCCCTCCTCCAGGGGATCTTCCCGACCTAGGAATCAAACCAGGGTCTCCTGCATTGCAGGCAGATTCTCTACCAGCTGAGCTAATAGGGAAGCCCCCATGCTTTTTTAATCCCCTTGAATCTAAAAATCTAAGTTGTTGCCAACATTTTTCTCTTTTTAAACTTTATGACATTGCTCTTTTTGAAGGGTCTGGATGAGTTGTTTTATAAAAATGTCCCTCAGTGTTGGAGTGCATGCTTAAATTCTGATGTGAACTTTCCTGAGCACAGGTGTGCATCTCATCAGGGTGCAGATGCAGTCCATTTGCTGATTATTGGAAATGTTAATGTCAATTATTTGGTTAAGGTGAGGTCCATCAGATTTCTCTGTTGTAGAGGCGAGTAAATATAGGAGATAGGTGGGCTCAGTTCCTAACCACTTCAATTAAGCAAATATCGCAATAAGGCAAATCATATGAGTTTTTTTTTTTATTTTCAAGTGCATTTAAAAATGACATTTACATTATACTGTAGTCCAAGTGTGCCATAGCATTGTGTCTAAGACAATGTACATACCTTAATTAAAAAAATATTTTATTGCTAAAAAATGCTGACTACTGTCTGAAAATGCAGAGTTGCCACAAAACTTTAGTTTGTGAAAAAAGCACAGTATCTATGAAGTGCAATAAAATGCAGCATAATAAAATGAGGTATGTCTGTAATATGTGATTCATTAAGTGACACTTTGAGATTGTGAAAATATCCTGTTCTCCAACAATCTTTCACCCAATGTTTTAACACTCAGTGACAATTCTTCCCCAAGTCCATTATCACTAAATTGTTGTAGATGGCAATTTTCTATCCCTATTTGTCTATATATTTTATTGACAATCTTCAGTAACAAAGAGCTTTTGCACCTCCGTTTTTATTTTATTTTTTAGTACTAGTAAGTACTGATGGGTGTCATTTAAGATAGCATTCCTGTCGTTATCCATTCTGATGCTTGGTGATTCTGAATTTGGTCCCTGGGAACCCCTCCAAGCATAAGTTTTGAGCACTTCCTTCCTTGCTGGCATAGCAAGATGTTCTAAACTCATTTTGTACCTTTCCTGCCTCAGCCTTGGACTCATCAGATTCCCTTTTTCTTTTAGTGGGGAA
The DNA here is from genome assembly GCA_007570785.1 of Antilocapra americana. Lineage (NCBI taxonomy): Eukaryota > Metazoa > Chordata > Mammalia > Artiodactyla > Antilocapridae > Antilocapra > Antilocapra americana. The sequence continues at coordinate 4,662,163 of ML661955.1, forward strand.
TGGTATTTAGAATTTAAGATCTGGGTGCTAGATGTGCTTAGGGCTTCCCAGGTGGCTCAGTGGTAAAGAATCCGCCTGCTAATGAGGAGGCATAAGAGACGGGTTCAATCACTGGGTTGGGAGAAGGTTGGGAGAAGGAAATGGCAACCCACTCTAGTATTCTTGCCCTGGGAAACCCCATGGACCAGAGGAGCCTGATGAGCCACAGTCCATGGGGTCTCGAAGAGTAAGACACAGCTGAGCGACTGAGCACACACACAGTAGGTGTGCTCAGGGCTCCTGAGGTCACAGCTTCTAGGCCCTGTCAGTTCTCAGAGCTAGGAAATAGCTTTCACAAAGTCACGCGCTTATCTTGTTACCACAAAGTAATCCAACAATTCAGTTCTTCTGTTTCCTCCCCGTTCCGTATTAGTATCTTCTTTCACTACAGTGAGAATTCTTAGTAGCTTTAGTGTATTTGCCTAATCTACATTAAACACAAACTAGTTCCATAATTCCTGTGTCAATACTACTCCCAAGCACAAGTTTTACTAAATATAGTTCAAAATTTTTATTCTTCCATATATTCTACTAAATATGTACAGAACACTATTTTCAAGTTACTTGAATTCTTAATTTTTCTTCTGTGTGGTTATGTTATCAAACGGATACATAGTTACATCAATGTGTTTCTGTCTCTTCAATTTTAGGGTTTCCCCCACTTTAATTTAATTTTAAAATATGGAAGCTGTTAACATGGTTCGAATCAAAACCAAACACAGCTGGCCTTCCATATTTGCAGGTTCTGCCTCTGCAGATTCAACCAACCACAGATCAATAATATTCAGAAAAAAAATTCCATAAAATCTCAAAAAGTGAAACTTGAATTTGCTGTATTCTGACAACTATTTAAGTAGCATTTATGTTGTATTTGGATGGCATCACCAACTCAATGGACATGGGTTTGGGTAGGCTGCGGGAGCTGGTGATGGACAGGGAGGCCTGGTATGTTGCAGTTCATGGGGTCGCAAAGAGTCAGACACAACCAAGTACCTGAACTGAACTATGTTGTATTTACAGTTATTTAAGTAGCATTTACAAGGTATTATATATTATAAGTAATCTAGAGATGATTTAAAGTATATGAAAAAATGTGCATAGGTTACTATGCCCTTTTTATATAAGGGACTTCAGCATCCTCAGAGTTTGGTATCCACTGGGATCCTGGAACCAATACCCTGTGGATACTGAGGGATGACCGTTTAAAAAATGCTCAGAAATTCTATTCCATCCCTATCTCTCGTTTGTTTTTATCTTTCCTGTTTCTTTTTGTAGATATAAACAGATAGATATGTTTGTTTCTAACTCCCTCTTTCAAACAATAGGTAACATACTCAATGTACTCTCTTATAGGTTGTTTTTGTCACTTAACCATGTCTGAAAAATCATTCCATATCAGTTCATAGAAATCATCCTCATTTTTTTTTTTTCGACAGCTGCTCAGTGCTCTGTGAGTGGAGGTATGATATTTCATTCAGTTGCTCTCTGGTAGTTAGTATTTTATATAGTGTAGTCAGGGGAGGTCTCTTTAAAAGGGAAAACAGTTGAGTGTAGACTTAAAAGGAAGTGATGGAGCAGGCCAGGTGACTGGAAGAGTAGTATTCCAGACAGAGAGGATGGCAGCAAAAACCCTGAAATAGGTTTCAGACATTTAAGGAACTTGGAGGAGACCACCGTGCTGGAGAGTAAATGGGAAATTAAATTGTACAAGTAGTCAGAGCTGGATTCTAGAGATTAAGTTTTGTGGGTCCTTAAAGACTTAACTTTTTAAATTCCCAGTGAAGTAGGAAGTCTCAGAGAGTTTTGAATGGAAGTGAAATTGTGATGACTTGAGTATTTAAATGGATTATGCTGGATGCGTAGAGAAGAGTCCTTGCTGATGAAAAAGGAGAAGCAGGGAGATCAGTTAGGAGGCTGTGGGAACAATGACTAGCTGGGGGTGGGTAAGAAATGATGGAGTGGGGTGAGGAATAGGAGCTATCAGGGTGTGTTTTGAAGGCTGGGCTGGCAGGATTCAGCACTGGAGTGCGTCAGTGGGATAACACGTGGACAGGACCTAGGTAGTGCTGGGCAAGTAGGAAGCTCAAAAATAGGAACTGTGGTTAGTTTGCTCTTATTGGCAGAGCTTGCCTTACTCTGCTCTCATTGACCTTTTATGGATCCTTTACCAATTAGATTTTAGATCCTTGTACACAGGAACCAAGTCATATAATACTTAATAAAATGTCTCTTTCATTGATTTAACATCTTCAACAGTACAGATTATTAAATCTGAACATTAGATGATGAAGTATTGGTCAAACATTCTGCATGTTAAATTCTTATGTTGTCTCACATTGTTGTGAGGGTACGTGCTAAGTCGCTTCAGTCGTGTCCGACTCTTTGCGACCGGATGGACGGTAGCCCGCCAGGCTCCTCTGTCTGTGGGATTTTTCAGGTGAGAGTACTAGAGTGCGGTGCCATGCCTTTCCCCAGGGGATCTTCCAGACCCAGGGATTGAACCTGTGGCTCCTTTGGCTCCTACATTAGCAGGTGAATTCTTTTACTGCTGAGCCACCAGGGAAGCTCATTGTTATGTGAAACTTACTCATACTCTTTGTTTGACTTAAGGTTTGGAGAGTCTGTGTGTTTTTATTTAGGAAAGATAATCCAAGTCAAAATAATGTTGGGTATTCCTATTAAAAAAAAAACCCAATTAGATCCAGTATTATAATGGGGTGGATATAATAGTTGCCATGAATTAAGCACATACTCTGTGCCAAGTGTTGTGCTTAGAGTTTTAAGTTTTTGTTTTCATTTAATTGTTGTACTAGTCTTATAAGGTAGAGACTGTTAAAGAGGAGAAAAATAGTTGAGGTATGTTGAGTACCATGTCAAAGTGCACACCGCAGAGAAGTGATAGAACCTGCTAGCACTTAGTCCACGACTCAAAGTCCATGTATTCCCAACCCAGGAATAGATTACCAACTTTTCCCCTCTGTACCACGTGGCTTGCGGGATCTTTCCCCAGCCAGAGACTGAATCTGGGTCAAGGCACTGGAAGCCTAGAATCCTAACTGCTAGGCCACCGGAAGTCCAGATAAGCAACTTTTTGATGATTGGTATAACCATAGTTGATCTCTTATAACATGTATATATTGCCCAATATAATATTGTCAGAGCAGGTAAAATGATATAAAACAGTAAATTACCAATCACATAGATTGTATTCAATATTGTAATCTACAATGCAGGGGTGGACGAACTTTGGGCCATGGAATTAAGAATGGGGGTTTATTTATGTTTTCATTTATTAATATTTTGCCATAATTATACTGTTTTATACATCCACACTTTACTCCTAAATGCTTTGGTGTAAACCCAATAACATAATACTTGTAAATTAACAATATTTTGTTAATAATAAATTTTGTTAATATTGAAATTAACAATAATTTCATAATATCACTTAACTTCTATTCTTATTCAGATTCCTTCAATTTGTCGCAAGAATGTCTTTTAAAATACCAAGGTCTAATCAAATTTCACATTTTTGCATTTGCTACTGTTTTTTAATCTTTGACAGGTATCTTTTAGGAATTTGAAAACTACTTACAACTTCTTTTAAAGAACTGGATCTGAGAATTTGTTGCCCTCTTTTTACTATAATTTTTTAAAATTGAATTGTTTAATTATAAACTTTATTACAGTTATTTGTTTTTTCCCCTTTTTAATTGACTTATTACATTAGTTTCAGGTGTAAACACAGTGAATCAAAATTTTTATACATTACAAAATGATCACAATAAGTCTAGTTATCACCTGTCACCATAGAAAGTCATTACAATATTGTTGGCTATATTCCCTATGCTGTATATTACATCCCCATAACTTATTTATTTTATAACTGGTAGTTTGTACTTCTTAATCTCCCTCACCTACCTCACTCACTCCTCTACCCACCTTCCCCCTAGTCTGTGTATCTATGAGTCAGTTTCTCTTTTGAATGTTTGTTTGTTTGTTTTTAGATTTCACATATAAGTAAAATGAATGGTATTGGTCTTTCCCTGTCTCACTAAGTTTACTTAGCACAATACCTTCTGTATCTATCCATGTTGTAAAAGCCAAGATTTCCTTTTTAATGGGTGAGTAATATTCCATTGTTTATAAATACCACATCTTTATTCATTCATCTATCAATAGACACATAGGTTGCTTCCACATCCTGGCTAATGTAAATAATGTTGCAGTGAATATTGGTGTGCATGTCTTTTCTAATAAGTGCTTTTTTCTTCTTTGGGTACATTTACAGAAGTGGAATTGTTGGGTCATATGGCAGTTTCTATGAATTTTTTGAGGAACTGTCGTACTGTTTTCCATAGTGGCTGTACCAGTTTACCTTCCCACCAACAGGGCATGAGTTTTCTTTTCACTGCATTCTTGCAAACTCTTGTTATTTGTTGCCCTTTTGCTGATAGCCATTCTGACAGGTGGCATCTCATTGTGATTTTGATTTGTGTCTCCCTGATTATTAATGATGCTGAGCATCTTCTCACGTACCTGTTGGCCATCTCTGCCTTCTTTGGACAATGTGTATTCAGGTCCCCTGACCATTTTCTAATCAAGTTTTTGTTGTTAATTCCCTCTAGTGTAGTTTTTTAATTTCAGTTATTGTATTCTTCAGCTCTGCTTGAATCTTTATATTTTTAACTCTTTGGTGAACTTTTTCTATGTAGTGAGTAGGCTGGTTATGGTTCCTGGTCTTGGGGCAGTGGCCTTGTGTAGGAGATGTCCCATTTCCTTGTGTTCAATCTCTTTCCCTTGCGCTTGTTGGTCTTCTTTTCAATATTTCTAATGCCTGTGCTGATGAGCTCTTAGCCCATCAGCACTCTCTCCTTCCCCTTTGGTAACTAGAACTCTGTGTTCTAGGGGTGCCCCCCTATGGGCTGCATGCATCCTTCTGTTGTGGTACAGTCAAATACGGTGGGCAGCTGATGCCATTGACGCCCCTGACTCCACTGGCTGCCAGGCCCTACCTGGTGTGGAAGCTGCTGGCCTGCTGTGGAGTGAGGCTGGGTCCCAGCATGACTTACGCTGATGTTTTTAAATTAATACAAGCTTTGAGGATAGGCTTTGCTTTCTCGGTTTAAAAGCAGAATGTTTGCCTTCATGCATCAGCCCTTGTTTGCACAAGTTTTCTGTCTTTTGATTTCTTCTCATGTTGTTTTTTCTCGAGTACAGAAACCTTTTTGAAGTTTTTACTGAAGGGCACAGCAGCAGCACCTTAGATTCTTCTGTTACAGATAAAAGCTTCCATCTCAGGATTGAAGGTGAAAGCGGGATACAACCTTTTCCATTTGCTCAGACAAGTTTGAATATGAAGTTTGACTAAAATAATGATCCCGTCCCCAGAATAGTGCTGGAAGACATTCAAGCAGTTCCTCTTTGGAGATAGCCTTCGGTACCCACCCACCAGCCTCAAAGGAGAATGTCTTTTAGCTACTTTATGGGCATGGGATTCTCTCCTTTGGCCTCATTGTTTTCTTGTTTTCAGTCTCTTTCCCTTGTGTTTGTTGACCTCCTTCTCAATGCTGCTTGTGTCTGTACTGATGAGCTCTTAGCCCAAGGACTGTGGGGCTCAAAATGAAATCAGTGAAAGTGAGGGCACCTCTTGCGCAGAAACACTGTAAGAAATTCATGTCTGCCCTCTGCCTGCAGTTGGAAACTGTCAGTTCAAAGGTCTATCCTTTGTGACCTTGATCTATTTTATCAAGCAAGTATCCATCTCAGGAAACCAAATTATTTTGATAGACTTGTTCTGAGGAAATGAACCCATTTTGGTTCCTAGTGACCTTCACTTTAAAAAATTTTTTTTATTTATTTGGCCGTATCAGGCCTTAGTTGTGGCATGCAAGATCTTTGTTCTTTGTTGTGGCCTGTGGGATCTTCAGTTGAGGCATGTGAACTCTTAATTGCAGCACGTGGGATATAGTTTCCTGACCAGGGATGAAACCCAGGCCCCCTGCATTGGAAGCATAGAATCTTAGCCACTGGCCTACCAGGGAAGGCCCCCTAGTGACCTTCATTTTCCCTAATATTCCCTGAATGTCTGTCAAGATCAATGTCTAAATTTCCGTCAGGCTCTCTGGTCTGTAGTTTCTGAATGTTTTTCCCATGTAACAGTTAAAAAGTAGAAAAAAAAAAGTTTAATGTGCACATTCAGATTATAATAAGGAATTCATATTAATAAGAAACTAATAAGGCTGTCATCATAAATTAGTTGTAATAGAGTTTCTCAACTATGAACTGAGTACTTGGAAAAAATAATAGGGATTATAAAGAAATTTTTAATGAAATAATCAATAGTGTATTGAAATACCTTTAATCAGACTTTGGTGAATAGATTTAAAAAGACTTTCAGAATCTTAAATAGCTCTAGTAAGAACCTTATTCTCCAAAGCATGCTGTAGGTACTATCCAAGACAAGAACAGTCAAAGGCAAATGTGATTTTTGAGCATGATATGATGTGGGTATCTTGAAAGAACAGGCCAGAGTAATGCTATTTAATAGAAATATAATATGAGGCAGGTAAAATTAATCTTAATATATTTTATTTAACCTTAAATACCCACAATATTTTCATTTTGACATGTAGTTGATATGAAAAATACTAATGAGAGATTTTACCTTTCCCTTTTCGTACTTAATTTTCAAAGTCTGGTATGTGTCTTTTACTCACAATACATCTCAATTTGGGCTAACCACATGTCATGGGCTCATGAGCCACGTGTTGCTAGTGGCTTTTGGATTGGACTGCACAGATTGAGAGGGAAACATCCTGGGGAGAGAAGCATTCTCAAGTGCAAGAATAAGGAATAAAAAGAAGAGTATTTTAGCATGACAGGAGACAGGAAAGCTCAAAAGGAAGTTGGTTTAAAGAACCAACATCTTAATTCTGGATGAGCTCATTTAGGAGAGGAGAAATAGCTTGACAACTCAGAGCACATGTGAGGTGAGTTCTGTGGAGTTTCTGGAACTGGGGAGCCTGGGGGGTTATTGTCTGTTGGCAGGCAGGGGCCTGCAGTTTAAATCTGAAATAGATGAAGACAGGGAAGCTGTGGTGGTGTAGCTAAGACCAGTAGATTTCTGCCTTTGGAAATCATGGAAACAGAGAAATCACTGACTGAGACTGGATGTAGGTGGAATTGACGAAAGATCTAGGCATCTCACATTGTAGCTAACAGTATGGACTCTGGAGCTGGCTGCCTGTGTCTGGACACTAGCTCTGTCATGAACCAGCTGGGTGACTGTGGTCAGCTTCTGAACCTCTCTGAGCTCCAGTTACCTTTGAATACTCTTCCCCATCTGCTCAAGCTCATTCCTTTACTTTTTGGGGGGCCCTGCTCACATGCCAGCTATATGCCAGTTACATATAACAGTAACTTCCCTTCTCATTATTAATCATCCTTCCCCATACGCTGCTTCATTTTTCCCAATAGCACTTAATACCACCTAATATACTTTTTCATTTAATGTTTTCCTTCCCTTCCCCCACTCCCACCCCCCACCAGTAATGTAAACTCCAGGAGGGCAGGATTCTACCTGGTTTGTTCAGTGTTGTATCCTAACTGCTTAGTACAGAACCTGGGACATAGGAGGAACTCAATAAATATTTGGTGAGTGAATAAAGGAAGAGGAAGGCCTACCTTGCAGAGTTAAGTTGAGGGTTTAATGAACCTATCCATTTACCTATCCGTTCACACATCTATCTATGTCTTGGAACAAGTACCTGGCACATAGTGAACCTTCAGTAAAAGTGCTGATGTTGTTGCTATTGTTAAATATTATTATTGAGGCTGAGCTGGTCTAGGACTCATTTGGATGATCTATTGTTAAATATTAATATCTAGGGCTCATTCAGTTTGAATTTATTAAGAGCTAAGTTAGAGAAATGAGCTGCACTAAACTTCCTTGAGTGAAGAGACTATGTTCTTCTTTTGATTATCTTTGTATCTCAGACTGTGGTGCTGGAGAAGACTCTTGAGAGTCCCTTAGACAGCAAGGAGATCAAGCCAGTCAATCCTGAAGGAAATCAATCCTGAATATTCATTGGAAGGACTGATGCTGAAGCTGATGCTCCAATACTTTGGCCACCTGATGCTAAGAGCCAGCTCATGGGAAAAGACTCTGATGCTGGGAAAGGTTGAGAGCAGGAGGAGAAGGGGGTGACAGAGAAGGAGATGGTTGGATGGCATCACTGACTCAGTGGACATAAGTTTGAGAAAACTCTGGGAGACAGTGAAGGACAGGGAAGCCTGGCAAGCCATGGGGTCCCAAAGAGTTGTTCACAACTCAGCAACTGAACAACAACAGCATTGTATCCAGTGAGCATATTTCCTATGCCAGAACTGGGGCATGGGGAATAGAAATTTTGTGGACTTCATAGAACAGATTATTCGATATCACAGTGACCAAGACATTTGAGAAGAGTGGCCACTCTGTACTGTGAGCCTGTGTGCTCATGTCCCCCAGCTGCCACTGTTCCACTGCCCCAAGTGGGTGTCTATTGAAAGTGTGCTGTGATGCTGAAATGAGAGGAGCATGATCACAAGCTCTTGTCTGCCGGAGAAGTCCAGCTGCTCACTTGGGTACAAAAATGCCCAGGCCCCTCCTATCTCCTGGCTTGAATGAATCTTTAACTGAATTGTCGTTATGATGTCATACACACAGGGGGAAATACCAAGATTTATATGTTTGGGTACTGAAACTTTCAGGGGATTTTTTTTTCTACTCATCAAATGAATTTTTGTTTTAACTGCTAAAATCTGCAGCCATGTGGAACCTTGAAAAAATTTTAGGAAGAGAAGGAAGTATTTTAAAATCATATTGTTCGTTTCTAAGAAAAAACTTCAGAAAAAACCTTTCTTCAAAATCCAGAAGACTCATTAGCTTGTGTTTAAATAATGGAAGTGAAAAAACTGCATATCCTGAAACGTCAGACAAGATGTTAACATTGATTAAGGGCTGATATCCTGAGTGGGTATGCTTATCTGGTGCAGTGCCCTGAAGCCCACAACACATGGTAGGTGAAACCTAGCTAAACTTGAAGGGGATGGGGAGTGGGGAGCTGACAGACCCTCCAGTCTTGCTTTGGTGCTGGAGGCAGACAGTGAGGAGGAAAGAGGTCTCTTCTGACTGCATATGAGGGGTCCCAGGCCATTTATTCTGCAGCTTCAGTTAATCATCTCCACCTGTCCTTGCCAAGTCTTGGTTCTTCAGCCAGTTTCCACAATGATATAAGTTCAGTTGCTCAGTCATGTCCAGCTCTTTGTGACCCCTTGGACTGCAGCACGCTAGGCTTCCCTGTTCATCACCAACTCCTGGAGCTTGCTCAAATTCATGTCCACTGAGTCGGTAATGTGATCCAACCATCTCATCTTCTGTTGTCCCCCTCTCCTCCCACCTTCAATCCTTCCCAGCCTCAGGGTCTTGATATCCACAATGATACGGGGTCTTGCAAAAAGCTCAGGATTTGAGGTGACTATTAAATTTTGTGATTCTGTCAGGAAGCCCTATGTTTTGTATTACATTAAAGTTATATTTAAATCAGTTTAGTTAATTCGCTCAAAAAATATTTATTTATTGAATGTCCTTCATGTGCCGAGCAATGGGGATGCAGCAGAGGTAGAGAATGACCCTGTCTTTGGGCCTGATCTGACTGGGGGCTAGCCCTCCACTCAAATTGGAATTAGTTGCCAATTAATTCCATAAAATTTGACATTCCATAAAGTTTGATATTTATGTTCACATAAAATTTGAACATCCAACATTTCTTGGAAACTGAGGAGATCTGGCAGTTTCCACATGCCACATGGGGAGGAGCTAAGGAGCCCCTCTCTATATGAGCCAGACTTGCTGGAACTGTAGCCTTCACCTCTCCCTTTTGTATCACACCTGGCTCATCCATGGCTTCTCTGCTGAATTGCTGGTCTCTCTTTCAGGGTTTCATTTGCCATTTCTCAAAGGCTTCTCAGTGGCTCCTATGATTTTGTGTCCCTATGATTTTGTTTGCTCCTTGTTTTCTCCCTGCATGCCTCCTCTAGCTTTTCTTCCTTCCTGCATTTGACTCTCTCTCTCTCGTCCTCTTTCCCTCCTTACTTTTTCACATGTCACATATTCCTTACCATCAGATGTGAGAAGTGCAGACTCTTAGACCTTCCTTTCAACTTAGTTTCCCTTGGTCTTTAGTTATGAAGCCCTGTCTTATTTCCCATTGAATATCTAAAATTATTTTTTTTTAAAAAAGCAACAGCATTATGAAACTTGGGCTTGAATTTGGGTTCCCATGTAACATTTTGAAGATCTGTGCTCATTGATATCTTGCTCAAGCAAACCTTCTCAATTTCCTCATGTATATGAGGATGGGTGTGGAACAGGGCATGGTTCTGTGAGGATCTGTCCAGTCCTGACATTCAGTGATTTGGGGACCCCTGAGTTTGTTCCTTACCTGTAGGCTTTAGAGATATGCTTGACTCCCAGCTAGAATGGTTTAACTTTCTTATTCCCAACAACTGTTATTTCAATACATTCTAGAAATTGCATCCTGAGATTCCCTGTATCATGTCACTGTCTTTAATAACCTTATACCATATAGCAAGCCAAATATGAAGGGGTTTCCTAGATGGCTCAATGATAAAGAATCTGCCTGCCAAAGCTGGAGACTCAAGAGATACAGGTTCAATCCCTGGGTTGGGAAGATACCCTGGAAAAGGAAATGGCAACCCACTCCAGCATTCTTGCCTGGGAAATCCCATGGACAGAGGATCCTGGCAACCTACAATTCATGGGGTCACAAAGATTTGGACATGACTGAGTGGCTTGTATGAGCACACACATATAAGCCAAGTAAGAAGCAGTGGTTAAGAGTCAGACTGAGTTCAAATCTAGTGTCACTACCTAATTAGTCAGTTAATCTTTTTGTGCCTATCTGCAAGACAGTGTTAAAACAATATCCAGCTTTGCTTCATCCAGCCTGGCATTTCACATGATATACTCTGCATAGAAGTTAAATAAGCAGGGTGGCAATATACAGCCCTGACATACTCCTTTCCCAATTTGAAACCAATCCCTTGTTCATGTCCTATTCTAACTGTTGCTTCTTGACCTACATACAGGTTTCTCAGGAGGTAGGTAAAGTAGTCTAGTTTTCTCATCTCTTTAAGAATTTTCCACAGTTTGTTGTGATCCACACAGTCAAAGGCTTTTAAAAACAATACCTGCTTAATATTGTTTTTCAGAGGATTCTCTGAATACATATTTGTAGAGCTCTTCCAACTGCCCAGCAGATACTTAGTGCTATAGAAGTGTTTGAGTAAATAAACTAAAAATAGCAGTCAACCTGAATCTCAGGACTCAAATAAAAATGAGCAGAGGATTTTGTGGCTGGGAGTTGAGGGGTGTGGGGGGGGGCCCATTTCATCAACCCAATAGTTACTGATGACCACATTTTCTAAATAAAAAATCAGGTCACTTTGTCTGAAAATATTTGAGTTCCACTTTGGACTTCTAGCCCTATGAGAACTACCAAAACTGGGTGTAATGATGATACTTTGTAAGACTACAAGAGTCTTTGCAATTGGAAATTATCACTCTACATATTGGTACTAGGTCCCTTCATATCTTACAAAGAAAAGATCATTCAATATTTTTGAAAATAAATAAATTTCCAATAGTTAAAAAAATTCTGTCTAGTATAGAATATCTGTTTAAGCAATCACTGATAGATTTTCCCCCTTTCTCTATCTTTCTCTACTTTGCAACAGTGAAAAGGCACTCTATGTCTCGTTCTCACACAGTCTCACAGTGAATCCTTGAAAGAAAAAGAAAACCTTGTGGAAAGCCTACTTTGTTTCAGCCATTGGGTAGACTCTCAGTCTTATTTATTTTATTATTATTATTTTTTCTCTCAGTCTTATTCAGACCTCAAAACAATCTTTTCTGGGAGCCATTATGATTTTCATTTTAGGTGGAGGAAAGGCGAGGCAGGAACTTTTAAGTATTTATCCTGGGTCCATCTGGCTTGAAAGTTGGGGCCCTTTTCATTCTGCCCTCTGGCATAGTAAGATAAGCATCCCAGTGGTCCCTTTTCTAACCACTCACTGTTAGCAGCAAAGTAACCAACTCACTGCTGATTCCTTTCCTTAGCTGATGTTTGCTCATTCATTCATTCGTTCACAGTGTGTAACCTTGAGGAAACAACTCACTCTCCTTTCTCCCGTTCTTTTTCATTGGAAATGATTGTATTAGTAACTTACTTTAGGATCAGTCTTGGAGGTGCAACAGAAAAGACTCTACTAGAGGAAGGAGAGGGTAGACTACCATCTGCAAATGTGATGATTCCCAAATCTGTACCTGCCCCTGTGAACCCCAGACCTGTGGATCCAGGACAGCTCCATGTGGATGTCTTATCAGTGGTTTATGCCTAGCATCCATCAGTCAGGTCATGGCTGGGTAAGGACAGGAGAGGAGCGATGATGAAGCAGGTAGAGGAAGCAGTGCCTCCAAGAAGGCAGCCCTGAGTCAGGAAGGTGCTTGGCTTGTGGCAAGACATGAAAGCAGTTCTGAATGGCTGGAAGGAAGAGAGCAAGAGGAGAATGGGTGGGGAATGAGGCTGGAGAGGCAAGCAGGGATCAGATCACAGTGTCTGACCCCTGTGAGTGAGTGAGGGGCTGGGCCAGGTTAGGTCCCTTCTGGTCCCTCAGACACCATAAACTTGCTGAGTGATTGCTGAGCAGTTGGTATGTCTCCCAGGCCCTGTTTCATCTGTGATACAGAACTAGCACCATGACTGCACAGGAATGTAGAGAGGATTAAAAAGGGACACAAGAGTACATGAACATGTAATGGCAGAGGGTAAGCACTCAGTAACATTTTCTTTCATTTTTCTTAGTTCCCTGTCATTTCACCTGTGAAATTAGGGTAATTTAATTATTGAGATTTCTTTCAGTTCAGAATGACTGTGATTTTTTTCTCAACTGGTCTCCCCATTTTCCACCATTAGCTCCATTTCTGACTTTTTTTTTTTCCTGTGCTCAAGCCCAGGAAAAAAACCCCTGCTGGCAGGGTCCCCCCCAAAAGACAGAAACCGGCATTATGTGGCCAGGAAGAAGCAACTGAACTCAGACTTCTCTTCCTCCACCACCCTGCTTACTCTCATCCATTTATTCATTTACAAGACATTTCCAGCCTCTGCTGTTGTGTGTGGATAGACTGTCACACCTCAAATCTTACTCCTGTTCATGCCTTTTCACGGGCTCTGGTTGGGTGGGAGAAATAGTGCTTGACCAGGAAAGCCAAGGAAGGATGCTGGTGTATTGTGGGCAGGAGATGGGTCCTAAAAATCCTTGCACATAAACAAGGGGGTGTATTTGTTTCTTATTTAAAGTTATTGGGCACAGTTGCCCACAATTGGTCTATTTAATATTTTTTATTTTTCTTATACTCTTTCAGTTATCCTCATTGTTCCTCCAGAAATTTCAATCAGTCAAGTTTTAATTTGTCTTGAATGTCTCTCCCTTAACAGCTGCTCTTCTCTCTTAAGAAAGTCAAGTGTGGAGCAAGATGTTTTTGAGCCCATTTTGGGGTATCAAGAATATCCCAATCTAGTAGTGATAGTCAATGTTTGCCAACTGGATTGATGTGGAGGATGCAGGAGGCTCTGATTTGAAGCATGAGCCAGTTTCTTTGCTGTAAATACTCCCCCTGTGGTGGATTTCAAGCTGTCAACCAGATTTCACTGAATGGAGTCCGGCAGAGATGTTAACAGTTGGCTCCAATGTGCCATTACACTCTATCCTTGAGACCTTCAACTGTATCACATCCCCCAACTTTCTTCTTAGTCATTCTAATTGCATTTAGTGGTCAGCCAAGAAAGAGCCCTGACAGTCGCGATTAACTTCTCTTATCCAATCACTAAATCCTATTCATTTCTCTCTCAAATGTCAAGTCTGTCCACTTGTCCATTCCCACTGCCAGCAGCTTGGTCTGGTCTCCCTATCCACCATTCTTTCATTGCTGCCATACTGACCTACTTTCTGGCTTCTCTGCCTCTACACTTGCTCATCAACCAGTGTCCACCCTGCAGACAAAGTCAGCCTGCTGAAATTTAAATTATATCATGCCAGTCTGCTGTTTAAAACCTTTCCCCTTGCAGTTACAATAAATTCCAAATCCTTAGCTTATCTTGCCTGACTCCGCCCAGCCACTCACTCCCAGACTCTGTGATCTGGCCCCTGGCTGCCTCTCCAGCCTCATTCCCTACCCATTCCCTCCTGCCTTGCTCTCTTCCAGCCATTTGGAACTGCTTTAAGGAGAAAAGGAAAGATATTCCCACCTGAATGCAGAGTTCCAAAGAATAGCAAGGAGAGATAAGAAAAACTTCCTCAGTGATCAATGCAACGAAATAGAGGAAAACAACAGAATGGGAAAGACTAGAGATCTCTTCAAGAAAATTAGAGATACCAAGGGAACATTTCATGGAAAGATGGGCTCGATAAAGCACAGAAATGGTATGGACCTAACAGAAGCAGAAAATATTAAGAAGAGGTGGCAAGAATACACAGAAGAACTGTACAAAAAAGATCTTCATGACTCAGGTAAACACGATGGTGCGATCACTCACCTAGAGCCAGACACCTTGGAATGTGAAGTCAAGTGGACCTTAGAAAGCATCACTACAAACAAAGCTAGTGGAGGTGATGGAATTTCAGTTGAGCTATTTCAAGTCCTGAAAGATGACGCTGTGAAAGTGCTGCACTCAATATGCCAGCAAATATGGAAAACTCAGCAATGGCCACAGAACTGGAAAAAGTCACTTTTCATTCCAATCCCAAAGAAAGGCAATGCCAAAGAATGCTCAAACTACCACACAGTTGCACTCATCTCACACGCTAGTAAAGTGATGCTCAAAATTCTCCAAGCCAGGCTTCAGCAATACGTGAACTGTGAACTTCCAGATGTTCAAGCTGGTTTTAGAAAAGGCAGAGGAACCAAAGATCAAATAGCCAACATCTGCTGGCTCATTGAAAAAGCAAGAGAGTTCCAGAAAAACATCTATTTCTGCTTTATTGACTGTGCCAAAGCCTTTGACTGTGTAGATCACAATAAACTGGAAAATTCTTAAAGAGATGGAAATACCAGACCATCTGACCTGTCTCTTCAGAAACCTATACAGGTCAGGAAGCAACAGTTAGAACTGGACATGGAACAACAGACTGGTTCCAAATAGGAAAAGGAGTACATCAAGGCTGTATATTGTCACCCTGCTTATTTAACTTGTATGCAGAATAGATCATGAGAAACACTGGGCTGGAAGAAGCACAAGCTGGAATCAAGATTGCCAGGAGAAATATCAATAACCTCAGATATGCAGATGATACCACCCTTATGGCAGAAAGTGAAGAGGAACTAAAAAGCCTCTTGATGAGAGTGAAAAAGTTGGCTTAAAGCTCAACATTCACAAAACTAAGATCATGGCATCTGGTCCCATCACTTCATGGGAAATAGATAAACAGTGGAAACAGTGTCAGACTTTATTTTTTGGGGCTCCAAAATCACTGCAGATGGTGATTGCAGCCATGAAAGTAAAAGATGCTTACTCCTTGGAAGGAAAGTTATGACCAACCTAGAGAGCATATTAAAAAGCAGAGGCATTACTTTACCAACAAAGGTCTGTCTAGTCAAGGCTATGGTTTTTCCAGTGGTCTTGTATGGATGTGAGAGTTGGACTATAAAGAAAGCTGAGCACTGAAGAATTGATGCTTTTGAACTGTGGTGTTGGAGAAGACTCTTTGAGAGTCCCTTGGACTGCAAGAAGATCCAACCAGTCCATCCTAAAGGAGATCAGTCCTGGGTGTTGATTGGAAGGACTAATGTTGAAGCTGAAGCTCCAGTACTTTGGCCACCTCATGCTAAGAGTTGACTCCTTGGAAAAGACCCTAATGCTGGGAAGGATTGGGGGCGTGAGAAGAAGGGGACAACAGAGGATGAGGTGGCTGAATGGCATCACCAACTCTATGGACATGGGTTTGGGTGGACTCCAGGAGTTGATGATGGACAGGGAGGCCTGGCGTGCTGCAATTCATGGGGTCGCAAAGAGTCGGACACGACTGAGCGACTGAACTGAACTGAAGTGATTTCCTCCAACATACCAAGCACTTTCCTGACTCATGCCCTGACTCCTGTCTGCTGGATCATCTCTCCTACCCCTCCTCTTATCTTGCTGACTCCTCTTATCTTCCAGTGCTTTGTTATCCTTTGTCAGGTCAGCATGATCTAGGAAAGGCCCTTGACTGGGTGGTTCTCCTTGCCTGCTCAGTGTCTTCTCCCTTGGAGCGATAACTGTTTTGTGTGCCACCCTTTTCCCAGCATGGCCCATAGTACCTGGCATGTAGTTGGTGTGAAAGTGAAAGTTGCTCAGTCGTGTCCGACTCTTTGCGACCACATGGACTACACACTCCGTGGAATTCTCCAGGCCAGAATCCTGGAGTGGGTTGCCTTTCCTTTCTCTGGGGATCTTCCCAACCCAGGAATTGAACCCAGGTCTCCTGCGTTGCAGGTGCATTATTTACCAGCTGAGCCACCTATGGCGCTCCATAAATGTTGAATCCATTTCCTGAATTTAGGCAGACCCCAGTTCCCTATTTTTTTTTCAAATTTATTTAATTAATTTATTTTACTTTTGCTTATGCTGGGTTTTCATGGCTGGGCGCCAGCTTTCTCTAGTTTGGTGTGCAGGAGCTACTCTTCGTTGTGATGTGCAGGCTCACTGTGGGGGCTTCCCTTGCTGGTCTCTCAGACCAGAGATTGAATCTGTGTCCCCTGCATTGCTGGGTGGATTCTCACCCACTGGACCACTAAGGAAGGCCCCCCCCGCCCCGTTTCCTGTTAAAGAATAAACTCTACAGAGTTAAGCATGTTCTGCTTCCTGTACTTTTTATTAGCAGTTTATCAGCTTAGTACAAAAAGTAGCTAATGAATAATTTTTACCACTAAATTTAATCATTTCTCCCCAAAAAAGGCATCTTGGAAGATAGTTTCCTATTTTTGATCAAGTCATTTTATTTTTCCTAATCAATTTTTTTTTCTCTCTCTCTCTTTCTAGATTTCATCAGCTGTTTTCTCCAACAAATTTATGGACCTATGAATGGGGATGTAACTTTCTACGTTTCAAAGTCTGAACCACTTTCAGAGGTTATATGGAAGAAGGAGAAGAATAAAGTTATAGAATGGGATAAACAATCTGAACCTGAAGCTTTTCAGTCTTTTAAAAATAGGGTTTATTTAGACACTGTGTCAGGTAACCTCACCATCACCAGGTTAACAAAATCAGATGAAGGTCTATATGAAATTGAATCCCCAAGCGTTAAAAATAACTCCCTGTTCTACCTCAGAGTGATTGGTGAGTATCCGTAAATTTCTTTGTTCAAATAGCAAATTCCCAAGTATTTTAAGAGACTAATACTGACCAATGGTTTATGGGAAATAAAACAATGAGTTATGTCACCTATTGTCAGGGGTTTTCTCTCCTCCTGGTACCCAGGAGCCACTTCTAGCTCTCTGTCATCCTCTCAGTGAAGAGAGGATGTGACTGAGGTCAAGAGAACAGCACAAGTTGGCCACAGCTGCTGGCAGTAGCTTCACTTGTCTTGCTGGGAATGTTCTGGAAAAGGGTGTAGTGGCAACATGAACTCAGAACTCTTTGAACACCTGTGAATTGGAGTTCCTGCTTCCTCCTGCACCCCACACAGGTGGTGGGATTTATTTTCCCTCCTCTTATCACTTTAAACTGGAACTGGGGATAGGATTTAGATTCCTCTGTGCTTCTCACTAATGCTTCCTGGTTACTCTCTTTCCCTCACCTCTAAAGCACTTGCCTTGTTACAGGCTTCCAGAGGCTTGTGGCTACACCTACATGTTTGTTTTTTTCCTCCCATTTTATTGAGAAACAATTGACATTCATCACTGTAGAAGTTTAAAATATACAGCATGGTGGTTTGATTTACATGTGTTGTGAAATGATTATCACAGTAGGTTCAGCTAACATTCATCTTCCCTTGCTGTTGTCAGATGTCCTAGTAATGCTTTTGTCTCATAACTGCGTTTTCTGTGCTGCAGCATAGCACAGCTCAACCCATTCCCATCTCTCCCCTCTGATACATCACAGTTTCATTCATTTTGTCCGAGATGTGAGTATAGTTCTAGGCCTACTTCCTCTAGGTTGAAGGCTGTCTTAGAAAGATCCAGCTGGTGACCAAGTATGTAAGATGGTTTCCAGGGGGTGAAGAAGAGACAGAGAGCAATATAGCAGTTCAAGTCTGAGCTCCCCACCACCTGTTTGTGGTGCTCTCAGTGGAACAGGGTATGATGACCAACTGGAGGAACAGCCGTGACTCACCAGTTCAACTACTGAGTGCTGGAGACATTGGGAGGAAGAGAGAATTCCTCTCTTGGTCACCATGGTAACTTCAGAGCCTAGCGAAGGACTTGAATAGGTAATCAACAGATATGGAAGCAATTGATCTGGATGGTGGGATGTACAATTGATAGAAATGGGTGCCCTCAGACCAGGTGACTGGTTTATCCAGGAGGTTATGAACTCCTTTCAGATAAGTGAAGCTTGTTAAGGTGTGCAGGCATCCCATTAGAAGAACCAGTTGATGCCATTGAAGAAACAGAATCTTTAAAACTTGCAAGTAGGGGATCTGGCAGTTTAGAGGGCAAACAAATGAAAAGATTGGCTCAGAATTTAAATTAGAATTGAATGCATCTTAAGAGTCCCTTTATAGAGTTTATAAAACTGAGTTCAGAACAATTTGTTTCTTTTTAAAACTTCATGAAATGTTTAAAAATATAATTTAAAAATAATTAAAATTTTAAAATTGCCTGCTAACTCAACAGTGGTGCTCGATTCTGATAATTAAGCCAAGTGGACAGTTCTTAGGAAGCTCAGCAAAGGCCTGGGGACGTGCAAGGTGTGCAGGGCATGTGAGTTCCAATCAGGAAGCCGTGAGTAATATTGGCCATATTAAATGTGTTGAATTCAAGTTCTGGTTTGAGAATCTGAGTTTTAGCCTATGGCAGTCAAGAGCCATTGTATCTCAAACTGGAGCAGAGAAGTGCCTTAATGGAATGTATTTTTGGAAGGTTAATCAGATGGTAGCAACTTATGATGGATTAGGAAGAGGAGACCCCAGGTTGGAAGCTATCATGATCGTCCTGGTAGACAGAGGTGTTGATAGCAGATGTTTGGAAAGGAAAGAACTAGAAGGTATTTCCAAGTTAGAGATAATAAAATTTAGATTTTGGTTATAAAAATATGTATCTGATTGTCAAAATGATTAATCACACTTAATTTTTTTTTTTAGAAATGAGGAAGTCATACTTCCATGAGGGTTTGTTAAGACTGAAATAATAAGACTCAGCAGCCTTCCAGAGACACCAGACCGTTTCAGAAAAGATATTTTAGATGGGGATTTCCTTGTACCTCCTGAGTTCAGGGCATCTTTGTGCTTTTCTAGAGGTGAACATCTGGCTTTCCTCCTTCCTTTAAAGTCCCCTTAAAATTGCCACCATCAACATTTCATAGTTCTTCCCCAGCCTCTTACAACCTTTATTGCATGGGGGCTGGTAATGTTCATATAGATAGGATTAACTGCTCTGTCCTTAACAAGTCTGGATTGGTATATGAATTTTTATTAAGGGGTACGTATGAAAATGTAATACATTACAATAGAAATGTCATCAGATATGTGTAAGAAATTCTCATTTCTTACAGAATAGTGAGCTCTTACTTAATTCATTAACTGTATCAATTAACTGAGTTGTCCTGGGGATGAAGTAGGCACATTTCTTGCTGATTGCTTAAGGGACAGATGTAACTAATGTTTGTTAGATTATAGCTATGTTAAGTCCTGTGGGCAGTGAGATATTGGCTAAGTATAGTCAGCCCCTCAGTCATGTCCGACCCTTTGTGACCCCATGGACTATGGCCCACCAGGCTTCTCTGTCTTTGGGGTTCTCCAGGCAAGGATACTGGAGTGGGTTGCCATTTTCTCCACCAGAGGATCTTCCCAACCCCGGGACTGAACCCACGTCTCATGTCTCCTGCATTGGCAGAAGGGTTCTTTACCACTAGTGCCACCTGAAAAGACCCAACATTGGCTGAACTAGATCGAAAAACTAGAATCTGTAACAGAACATGGTGACTTTTCATCTTCCCAAGAGAAACTCTGTACCCATTAAACACTAATTCCCCCTTCCCTCCTGTCTCCCTGTTCCCTGGTAACCATCATTTCATTTTCTGTCTCTTTAAGTATTTGGCTTCTCTAAAAACCTCCTATAAGTGGAATTGTACAAGATTTGTTCTTTCATGACTGGCTTATTTCACTTAGCATAATGCCTTCAAGATTCATCCCTGTGGTAGCATGCGTCTTCATTTCCTTTCTTTTAAGGCTGATTGCAAATGCGATTTTGAATGATCATGGTTAGGATGGTCTGTGGTTTTCCAGTAGACCATGGGATTCTGAAGTGATTATTAGAAGAGGTTCCAGGTTGCTCCTTGAGCACTGGGTTCAGCTGTCATTTCTGCCTAGGACATCTTTTTGGCCAGATCGTGAAGCAGCATGGCTTCTGGGCCTTCCCAGTGTCTGCTCACCCTCCTTATCCCTTTTCCCTTGATTGCATGCTTTACTGATGCCTGTTTCTGCCATGACTCACCATGTGTCACCCTGCTTACTGATAGCAGGTACTCTGCAGTGAATACACACTCGTGTGTGGTGTGTGTGTGTCCAAGTTCTTTTAACAAAAGAACAAACCTTAAGACAGCATGTAATTAATAATATGAGCTAGATTAAACCTAAAACTTGAAGATACCCCAAGCAGAAAGGGAAGTCATGTATGACTTGGGTCTAACAAGATAGGCTGGGTGTTTTATTTAACTGAGCCAGAAAGAACTCAGAAGGAGAAGACGAGGGCAAAATGAGTTGTACATATTTATTTTTTAGATTATTAGTTGGAGCTTGGGTTCCTTTGTCTTAGAAGATATTTTAAGTGACAGTATAGTATCGCATCATCTTGATGAACTTTAATTTGCTTTTTAGTATTTACAAGGTATTGAAATTTTATTATCCACATGCACCTTGTAAGGTATTGAAATTTTATTATTCAAAGGTGTCCATGACCAATTTTTGTATATTTGATTATTTTTACATTTTTTTTTCAAATCTCTCATGATTGGTTTTAGATGGAAAGGAGAGATGCAAGAAGGTATATGAATTAATAAATAAACCAGTGATTGATAGGGCCAGCTGATTAGCTTTGAGGCTTTAGAGAGAAATGATGGTGCATTGTGACTTGGGTCTTACTCATCCTCAAAGGCCCACCTGCCTTAGCCAGTAGCAGGTGTTTCTAGAAGAAACCTGAGGGTGATGCCTCTAGACTGGCAGGCGTGTGACATGTGCCACACCCTCCTTTACCTCTGAGTGGAACCAGCCCACAGTACAGCTCCTCAGAACCTTTAGCAAACTCGTTTGAGTCAGATGTCCTTTGGAATTCAGCCTTTTCAGATTTTAGAAAGGTGATATAAATGATCTCTGTGTGTGTGAAGAAGCACTGCACTTAGTTAATGGGGAGCACCTTATATTCAAGCAGGTAAGTATTTTTAGTAAAACATGATAACAAATATTTGTGATCATTTGGCTTTCAGACATCTTTGGATTTCAGAATTGAGGATAAGGGATTCAGGGCCCGTGTCTGCACTGAATTTGAGCAGGTAGATCTGATCCAGAAGAAAACAGAATATTCTCCCCTTGGCGCTTGAGGAGTAGTCTGCTTATCTTTTCAAGCTCATGAGGAAGTTGGGAGCTCTTTGTGAATTTGTGGATGAGGAGTTTAAATATTACTCTTTTTGGTACTAAACATCCCTTTTTTTCCCCCAGAACCTCCTCCATTGCCTTCAATATTTTGCACATTGTCTGAAGGAAACATTTCTCTTGACTGCGAGGTCATAGAACAAAACAATGTGGTCAGTGATGAAGACCTCATACAGTATTCGTGGGAATGTCCTCCAGCAATACAGTGTCACAGTGGCTTGACTTCATCTCAAGTGTATCTCTCAAAGGAAAGTGATCTTTCACAGAGTGTTGAGTGTGTTGTTAGCAATCCATTATTCAGAACATCAGATTCCATCCTTTTGACATTCTGTGTGCCATACGGTGAGTAAGTGACTGCATGGGTTATGGTAGAGGTCCTGTATACAAATGGGGTTCACAGACCACTGGTGATTCATGAATTTCACACTAGATTAGTGGCTAACTTTCACTTCACAAATTTGAAACATAAAATGAGTTATAGTTTTCACAGATACTTTTTAAAAATTTCTTTGTTTGGCTACGCAGAGTCTTAGTTGCAGAATGTGGAATCTTTAGTTTCAGCATATGGAATCTTTAATTGCAGTATTGGAACTCTTACTTGCAGCACGTGGGATCTAGTTCCCTGAACTGGGCTTGAACCCACACCCCCTGCATTGGAAGCGCAGAGTCCTAGCCATTGAACTACTAGGGAAATCCCACTTTTTTTTTTTAAGATATATATCTAGTATTTTTTAGTACTTTGTGTCAAGCACCATTCTAATACATATGTTAATTCTGTTCCCACACAATCTAATAATTATCCTTATTTTATGGGGGAAACCAAGATGTAATTGGGAGTTTAAGGTGCTTGTCCAAAGCCACAAGCCTATAAGTGGTAGAACCTGATTTTGAAATCAGGCCATCTGGCTTCAGAGCCCATTCTCTTAATTACTCACACTTATTCACTGCTTCCTAATATTCTTCATAACCATTATGTTCTTCAGGTTTGCACATGTGCCACAAAAAATAATGCATTCAGTATGCTTGTGTAGGCTAATACTTGATTAATAGCATGACAATCTGTCTCAGCTATGGTCTTTTTATGTTGCTTAAATATCATGTATATTTGTAATTTACAGTTCTCCTTATCTATTTTTTTATATTGTACCTCCAGTTTACAAACAGAAGGATCAGTAATTTGAAAGTGGTTCATTAACGCCTAAGAGATGAAATGTATAGTAAATACTGTATTTCAGGATAATACCACAGTTGTAAAGTGTGAGCAAGATTCTAGGGCAGACAGAGAATGTGAGTCTCCTTAGGCTGGGGCAGAGTGATTCTGTGAATAATCTTTTTTCTAAACAAACGAAACAGAAAAAAGCAAAAAATGAATATAATGATGTTGGTTTGTAAATTGGCCCACTGGATATGAAGGGCAAGGAGAGACTGAAGAAGAAGGCAGCCACTCCAGATTAGTGGTGGCAGGTTTAATAAGCAAGGATGCTTACTTAAGAGGCTTGTCTTGGGTGACCTCAAGAGGACTATACCTCTGTGTCTGCCTGCCAAATCTTAGAATTCATATAGAGATCACGATTCAGTCACATAGACCATCCTGATGGTCTCATAACTCTTGAAGTTCTCTCTAGGCTGCATCCTTAAAAACAGTTTGCGTGGTGGGACTGGCTCAGAGCACGTACATTTAAAGCACAGAAGTGGTTGTGCTGGGCCTCTGGTGGCCTGGGACCAGTTCTCCAGTCAACTTGCAATCACCTCCTTTTAATGATGTCTTCCAACAAATGAATATGAACAGATTTGAATTTTATTTGGCTCCTGAGCCATTCTCCCTAAGTCTCCCACATACTGAACTTTTAAAAAACTTTTCAAATAATGACATAAAGCCATTAAGGTTATGATATCATTTTCAGACAAAGCAGTGTGACTTCTCCAGTAAAACAAACAAATGCTTCCAGGAAAAGTATGAAATGGCTTCCAATTCGTAACTGATAGATTGGATCCCTAAAAACAGGGGAAAGACCAGGGCCACAGAGGTATCTTTCGAAGCATTTATACAAGTAACACAATTGCCAAGGATATTAAAAGACTGTTTGCAGAGTTAATGACAGTTATTATACTTGGAGCAAGCATTCCTTCATTACTTCCACTTACTGGGTTTTGCATAATACCCAGGGCATACAGCGTGGAAATACAGTTTGTTTGCTTTACAGTGAGAAGAAGAGACAAAACCAGTGCGCTTTTGGCTTTGACATGTGTGCAGTGCCCACAGCCGACAAGGAGAAAGAATGAACAAGCAAGTTGAAATCTTGAAAAGCTTCAGGTGTTCAAAGAGTCAGTATACTTGAAGGATATCAGTTCAGTTCAGTCGCTCAGTCGTGTCCGACTCTTTGCAACTCCATGACCTGCAGCACACCAGGCCTCCCTATCCGTCACCAGCTCCCTGAACTCACCCAAACTCATGTCCATTGAGTCGGTGATGCCATCCAGCCATCTCATCCTCTGTCATCCCCTTCTCCTCCTGCCTGCAATCTTTCCCAGCATCAGGGTCTTTTCCAATGAGTCTGCTCTTCGCGTCAGGTGGCCAAAGGAAATAATTGTATTTCCTTTGAAATATTGAAGGAAATATTATTTATTACTATTATTGAAGGAAATAATTTCTGAATAAAATCCTTTATAGAATTATGTGGGATATTTTAAGGTTTTCAAGCATTTTGCCCTTTCGCAGTTTTCATTTAACCCTTGCCCTTAGAATTGAATGCTCAAGTATGATGCTTTTCCCTGTTGATACCTTGAGAAAAGATTGTCACAATAGCATCCCTTTCACTGATACGAAATTTGTTGTTGTTGTTCAGTCGCTATGTTGTGTCCAACTCTTTGCGACCCCATGGACTGTAGCACACCAGGTTCCTCTGTCCCCTACTATCTCCCAGAGTTTGCTCAAATCCATGCCTATTGAGTCAGTGATGCCATCTAACCATCTCATCCTCTTTTGCCCCCTTCTCTTTTTGCCATCAGTCTTTCTCAGCCTCAGGGTCTTTTCCAATGAGTTGGCTCTTTGTATCAGGTGGCCAAAGTGTTGGAGCTTGTTTTAGCAACAGTCATTCCAGTGAAAATTCAGTGTTGATTTTCTTTAGGATTGACTGGTTTGATCTCCTTGCAGTCCAAGGGACTCTAAAGTGTCTCCTTCAGCCCCACAATTCAAAAGCATCAATTCTTTGGTACTCAGCCTTTATATATGTATCTAATTCCCTGTGCTATATCCCTGAAACTAGCACAATATTTGTAACTATACTTTAATTGAAAGCAAAGATAAGTGATTAACTTTTCTCAACTAAAAAAGGTAATAATAATAATTGAAGGTAGGCAGCCTTGGACACAATGCTGCTTCATGCAGTCATTAGAAACCCAAATATGGTCTAGCTCCTGCCACCTCCCCTGCTATCTCTGGAGTGGGACCCAGGGAGGGAAAAATAGTGTGCCTTACTCCTTCCAGGGAGACTTTTGAGAAATACCACACAACCCTTCTTGCATCTCATTGCCCAAAACTTGTCACATGGTTAAACCTCACTACAAGAAAGGCTGAGAAGCTAATTTTTTAGGTGAGTGGCAGTATTCCCAGTTACAAATCTGAATTCTTTTACTAAAGAGGAGAGAATAGGTATGTGGGACAACTTAACGGTTCCTAACCAGGGACCTCTCAAATCAAACCAATGCCTATTTGTTCTAACCCACCTGTGCTCCAACTAAGAGGAAAGGGTGTGTATTCATATTCTCATTCATTCATTCATTTTATCTCCTCTTCCCTTTCCTCCCCTCCGCTCTCCCCCTCTCCCCATCTCTTATTGATGTTGTATTTGCTGTTAGTGACCCTACCTTCTCCCTTAGCAGCGTGTGATGATTATTTTGCCATATCCTCTGTGGTCTGCCCTTAGATTTTTGGTAGGTGGATAGACTCCACCTGATGAACCATCATTATTTTCTGTTGTGGACACTTTGTTTGTTTTATCTTTTTGATATTATAAGACTGTAGTAAATATCTTTGTGCCTTTTTTGAAGGGAGAAGAGGCACATCACTGATTCTGTCTGTAGGTTAGCATCTTAGAGATGGAATTGCAGAATCAAAGGACATTAGATTCCAGTAGGTTAATGGTAATAGCTAACAGGCTTCCCAGGTGACGCACTGTTAAAGAATCTGCCTGCCAATGCAGGAGACTTGGGTTCAGTCCCTGGGTTGGGAAGATCCCTGGAGAAGGAAATGACAACCCACTCCAGTACTCTTGCCTGGGAAATCCCATGGACTGAGGAACCTGGTGGACTGCAGTCTATATGGTCACAAAGAGTTGGACATGACTGAGCAACTGAGCGCACATTAATCACTATTCTTACATGTATTGATTCAATTAATGCTCACAATTGCCCTAGGAGGCATATTTATCAGGTCAAGAGAAGCCTGAGTCTCTGAAACATTAGATCACTCACCAATCCAGCGCTGTGGCAGTGATTCAGTGAGACTGTAGGCACATCATTTAGCACAGTGTCAGCTGCTCTATGGTAAACATTTCTAAGGCTTGCTGTGCACGGCTGCCACATTGCCCTGCCAGGCATACGATGCCAGTGGCAGGATGGGATGGCCAAATAGTGAAATGTGCTGCTTTTAATAAAAAGCACTGGACCTGATATGTAACAACCTTGTACATATAAATTTATTTAGAAACACGGTCAATTCTCTTTATTCACAGTGAAAGTGAAGTGAAAGTCACTCAGTCATATCCGACACTTTGCGGCCCTATGGACTGTCCATGGAATTCTCCAGGCCAGAATACTGGAGTGGGTAGCCTTTCCCATTTCCAGGGGATCTTCCCAACCCAGGGATTGGACCCAGGCCTCCCAAGTTGCAGACGGACAGCTGCGCCGCAAGGGAAGCCCAAGAAAGAACACTGGAGTGGGTATTCTATCCCTTCTCCAGGGGATCTTCCCAACCCAGGAATCGAACCAGGGTCTCCCACATTGCAGGCGGATTCTTTACAACTGAGCCATCAGGGAAGCCACTATTTACGCAGTTATGTTTTATTAAGTCACTGTGAACACAGAATTAGTGAATATTGAATCATTACTCCCAGGGAAGATGCAGGGTTAGATTTCTGCAAGTCTCTGATCACATGTTTGAAAAGGAATCAATATAGAACCTTGTTTTACGTGTATTTCTGTTTAAAGACACATTATTTAATATATGTGATTAATGCATGAACGGTGAAATTCACAGCCAGCAGGACCATAACTGATGCCTAAATGAAGCTTCTCTAACATGTGTATTCTCTTGTCACCTGCTTGTGCTTGGGAAATTCTGTGTGTCTTACAGAGAGAATACACGTGTTTAAATAAGCTTCATTTAAGCATCAATTATGGTCCTTCTGGCATTTCAGCACCATTTTTGAGAGCCAGTTTAGAAATAAGCAACAAAAAAGCACAAAATGTGGAACATGTGGCACTACAGAGATCACAAATAGGATCATGTCTACAGTACAAGGGCCAAAACATGAGGGCGGAGTTTTGCCTTGAACCTCAGTTGGGAGCAACAGTTTTCAACATTTTGTTGCCTGTGTCAGCTTATGATTATGAAAGTATTGCAGGTATTGGTTTGAGAAATACAAATAAATTTTAGCGAATAGGTAAATTGCAAATATGAGATATGCATATAAGGAGGATCAGCTGTATCTGTTTTGGTCAGTTGAGCTAATTGTATTTCTTTTTTTTTTTTTCCCCCAGATAATTCAAGGCACAGGTATGTGCTTTGGGCCATACTGCCAGCAGTAATATGTGGCTTGCTGTTTTTAAAATGTATGTATACTTTTTTTTCCTTAAAAAAATGTTTTTAAATGGAAATTGTTTTTTCAAAGGCCAGAAAATGATTAATTTGAAGATGAAAACAAAGTTTGACATTTTAGTTGTTTTGCCAAACCTTTTTTGTTGTACTTGTTGGGTTCTCTGAGATTCTGTATTATCTTGAGGTGGTAGGAATCCTTGGGCCATAGAGAGCATTACGGGAGTGGGGACACAGCCAATAATACTTGGGACCATTTCACAGCCTCCTGTCTGTGGTCTGCCTCAACATACATTACACTTCTGGTCTCCAATCCAGACTTTGCAAAAAAAAAAAAAACAACTCTAACGCTTAGCTGCTGTGGTCATAATTCCCATGACTTACAGCCCAGAAGCAATTCTGAGGTAAGAAGGAGCTTTTGTTGAGTCAGGTGATGTGGAGAGGGTAAAGCTGACGTGGTATTACCTGTATTGCCTTCCTCAGTCTCCTGAGATCTTGGGCCAATTCAGAAGGCAACCTATATGCCCTGGAGAACTGGTGACCCTGTCCTAGCCTGTTCTTTCCTGGTGACAAGAAACCCCTCCTTAAGTCCCAGAGGATGCTGACCAGTCTGTAAATTTCAGACTAGGGGTTCTTGAAGCCCTAACAGTTTCCACATCAGCCTTCACCAA
The DNA here is from genome assembly GCA_007570785.1 of Antilocapra americana. Classification (NCBI taxonomy): domain Eukaryota; kingdom Metazoa; phylum Chordata; class Mammalia; order Artiodactyla; family Antilocapridae; genus Antilocapra; species Antilocapra americana. The sequence continues at coordinate 4,690,597 of ML661955.1, forward strand.
GAGGAAGTTTACAATTTGTCGCTCCCATGGGGAATGTTGAAGAGTAAGCTTTCCGCAAGGTGAAGGCAATTACTTCAGCAAGCATCTCAACCCTAAAGCCATTAATTAGAAAGACAAGGTATTTGGCATGGAGCCATCAAAATGGGAGAGAGGTGAATGTAAACAGCTCCATCAGCTAGTTGTAGTTGACACTTTTACAAGCTCATTCAACCTTGTGGACTCAGCTGCTGGATTATTGGCTTGGCTCCAGGCTAACTGGTGCCTTTGATGGGGAGGAAACTGAAGGATACATGTGAGACTATATCTTAACATCCAAACTGGTGCTGTCCAAAATGGTAGCCATGTGTGGCTGTTGAAACCGTGAAATATGAGAGTCCAAACTGAGATGTGCCATCAGTATAAAATAAACACTAGATTTCTAGGACTTCTTATTTTAAAAGGAATGTTAAAGTATCTCATTAATAATGTTTATACTGATTATATGTTACAGTAATATTTTTGATATGTTGGGCTAGTTAATAAAATTAATTTCATTCATTTCTTTTTACTGTATCATGTGGCTAGTAAGTATGTATAATTACTTATGTGGCTCACATTATATCCCCACTGGGCAGTGCTGGTCCAGAATATTCTAGCCTTCCCTCTATCTTTAGCTTCATGCAAAGTTGCTATAGAAAAAAACATTCATCAAGAGTTTTTGTTTTTCTATCATCTGATGACCAATTTTTGAACAACTCTGGCTCAACTCAGTAGCCAATTTGATGTGAGCATTTAGGAGAGCAGGAAAGACCAGCTCGACAGGGCTGTGTTCTCGAGTTTTCCCAGTTCAGGCCTCTAGCCAGCAACCCCACATTTCAGCTTTTCTTTTCAGCTATTTAATTGAGACAAAAATGTCTTCATTTGTAGGTTTTCTGGGACGTCGTAGCCAACAAAACCGAGGGACCTAGGTAAGTAACCCATAGACTGCTCAGTGGGTACACTGTGTATCATGTATTAAAAGCAGAACAACCCCCATGTAGAGGGCCTGTTCCCTGGGGAGCCAGGTTCTACTTATCTGTCAGTTAGTTGCCTTGAACAGTAATAAGTAACATCAGCAGATTCCTCACCACAGTTCATTAAGCCGCCAACCAGTCACTTGCCATGTAACATGTCATTCAACCCTCTCATCGAGCCTTGCATGGGGTATCTTTACAGCTTGTTGAGAGACATTGAATGGAAGACTTGGAGAAGTCAAGTCATGTGACTCATAAGTGGTAGAGCTGGGATTCAGATCTAGGTCTTCAGACTCCATGGGTTATCCTGTTAACCACCAAAATATACTCCCTCCTTCTCCCATCCCAGGAAGATGGAGCCAAGGATAAGGTCCACTTCAGGAGCCAGGGTCAGAGCATGAACAAAAGATAGGAGCCAAACACAATGCATGGTGGCCAGGGGTGAAGGAAGCTGCCTTAAGGAGATCCAGAAGGCCTGTCCTGGCAGAATCCCCATGGTCAGGAGGCAGAGGCTGACGAGCCGGACTTTTAGGAATTCGGGGAAGAGTGAAACTCAGGGCTGGAAGGGGCAGGGTTGGGGGTGGCGAGTCACCCTTTTTGGGGCAGCATGTGTTGATGGGATAGAGGCTGAGCCAGGCCAGGATATTGAGAGAGAGTTGCCAAGAGGTTCAGTGATTTCTTTCTGGGAAACCACTGTGGATTTTTGAGCAGAGCTATGCTTTGGGAAGATGTCTGTATTGGTAAAGCATACAGTGAATAAATAGACCAGAGGCAAAACATGGGGACGCTGGTTAGTGGATAAATGAAATAATCTAGCCAAAGAGAAGAGAAGTTGTATCAATGTGATTGTGGCACGAATGAAAGAGGGATAGATTTCAGAGAAATTGTGGATATTGTATAAACAGAATCTCAGCTGAGAGTGCAGTCTGGCACCTGGCTCCCTGGGGTTCAGTGGCAACTCCATTTCTTATAGGACTCAGACAAGTCAATGAACCCCTCTGCACCTCAAGTTTCTTCTGTGGAAAATGGGCATAACAACAGTATAGAAATAATGATAGTTTAGGTCATAATAGCATAGAAATAACAATATGTACAAGCAAGGTGAAAGTGAAGTCGCTGAATCGTGCCCGACTCTGCGACCCCATGGACTGTAGCCTACCAGGCTCCTCCGTCCATGGGATTTTCCGGGCAAGAGTACTGGAGTGGGCTGCCACTTCTTTCTCCAGGGGATCTTCCCAACCCAGAGATCGAACGCAGGTCTCCTGCATTGCAGGCAGACACTTTACCATCTGAGCCACCAGGGAAGCCACCAAGTCAAAATGCTTGTGGCTCATGTTGTGCTGTGCTTAGTCACTCAGTCGTGTCCGACTCTTTGTGACCCCATGGACTGTAGCCCACCAGGCTCCTCCTTGGAGAGTTCTCCTTGGAGAATCATGGGATTCTCCAAGTGAGAATACTGGAGTGGGTTGCCATGCCCTCTCCGCCAGGGGATCTTCCCGACCCAGGGATCGAACCCAGGTCTCCCGCCAGGAGGACTGGCTCATAATGGTGCCCGATAAATTTTAGCTATTTTGGTTATGACTCTTCTTTAAGAAAGGAGCCAAAAGCAACAGGAATTTCAACCCTTGGCAGCACTGCCAGACATAGCAGGAGTCAGATGGAGCCCTTGTTTGGGAAGGTGGATTTGTGCTCTGTCAGGCCGAGTTTGGGGTGCAGGCACATTGCGTGGGTAGAGATATCCGGCACCTAATTGGAGAAGTGGCTGTAGGGGCTGGGGCTGCGGTTACAAGTTGGGGAGCATCTTTGTCAGGACAGTAACAGATTCCCAGAGCATCTGAGGTCACCAAGAAATAGAAGCCGGAGGCCCTCAAGTGGAGGGCGAGGTGGAGGAGTCCAGGAGGAGAGCAGTGGCATCCTGTTATGGATCTGAGGGAAGAGGCCATGCCTTAGAACTTCAGGGAGGCAAAGGAGGAGGGCAGTGGTCAAGACCTTTGGCTTGGCTGAGCGAGTTGGCTGGCTTGCATGAAAGCCAGCGGGTGAGTGGGTGGAGTAGGGTGATGGGGCCATCACTGCGTGGCAGTGAGAGCCTGAGGGCAGGGGTAGCACTGGACCACTGGGTGGGCTGGGAGGTTTCTTTCTCTCCAGCTGCTGGCCAGGACAGTGACCAAGTCACCTGGCAAGTCAGCTACTGCAGAAGGCCTGGGCCAAGGGATTCTGGAAGACAGCTCAGGCAGCCGCAGGGTGCAGCTGGGCAGGGGTACTGAGGCCACCACGGGTTGGTGGGCTAGGAGGCCCCGTAGAGAGAGGGTGGAAAGGGATCGAGCAGCCAGGGATGAGGTGAGAGGCAGGTGTGCTAGCAGTGTGGGAGCAGCCGCAGAAGACCCAGAGGTTATGGTCAGAGGTGGGGCGTTCGGATTTGAAGCACTGCTTGTGAGGCCAGGTGAGGATGAGATGCCAAGCAGGGCCTCTGCTGAGATCCTGATGGTAACAGTTGAGGTGTGGCCTTCATGAACAATGACAGGGGATGTTGTTCATGGGAGGGCTGTCATCCAGGGCCACTGAGAAAGGGGATGGGGTAGTCCAGGCCTCATTCCTTTACCTGCTCCTTTATTCTTTCAACAAGCACTCTTATGGAGTTGACTAGATGGCAGGCACTGTATGAGCTGATGGCTTGAGATCAGTGTACCCAGTGAGGCTAGACATTGTATGAGATTCAGAGAAAGTGTATATTAGGGTCTCTACCTCTGAGAAACTGAAGGTCACACTGGGGAGAATGGATTAGCATGTAAGAAACAGAAGGACTTAGTCAAGAAGCCCATGGTGATGGGCTGGAATATCAGGGCTGGGCAACCAGCAATGGGGAGGAGAAGAAGAAGAATCATGAGGACTTTGAAAGGAGTATGATGTGAGCTAGATCGTTGAAGCAAGAACAGAGAGGGAACAGTATTCCAGCTGGGAGAAGCACCAGAGGTGGAAACATAGCAGGAACCCAAACATATTGTTGCTATTGATAAAGAGGTCAGCCTGCTTAGCATCAAATTGAAGAGGTGGCAAAAGAGACCATATTTGCAAGAAAATCTTTGGAAGTCAAGAGCATTAAAATGAGTGATATGGGAGTAGAAAGGCATTTGTAGGTTTTGCGGCAGGAGAATTTTGCATAAAAAATGTTGCCTTGGATGATAAGCTAGGAAGAGAAAACTGACATCTCAGGGTAATATCCTGAGGAATAAATAGGTAGCTTGGGGCTGGGTGTGGGAGAGGAGCTTACTTTTCTTGGTATATTTTTGTTGGCTGTTCAGATTTTGTATTTTGGGTGTTTCTTACCTATTTAAGAATGCCTTTTAGATTTAAAGAGCCCACTGTGGCTGCAGAGGGGAGTTCCCTAAACTCAGTTATTAAAGGGCTAACAGATGTGGTGGAGGGGCAGGGCTGGGGGAGCAATTGTGGGGGGGCAAGCATAGCCAGGAAGAAATGCAAAATTGTCACATCTCTGTGAGTCATCATGTACAGATATGAAGGTTGGATCATAAAGAAGGCTGAGCACTGAAGAATTGATGCTTTCAAATTATGGTGCTGGGGAAGACTCTTGAGAGTCCCTTAGACAATAAGGAGATCAAACCAGTCAATCCTAAAGGAAATCAACCCTGAATATTCATTGGAAGGACTGATGCTGAAGCTCCAATACTTTGACCACCTGATTCAAACAGCTGACTCCTTGGAAAAGACCCTGATGCTGGGAAGGACTGAGGGCAGGAGGAGAAGGGGGTGACAGAGAATGAGATGGTTGGATGGCATCACCAAATCAATGGACGTGAGTTTGAGCAAGCTCCGGGAGATAGTAAACGACAGGGAAGCCTGGCGTGCTGCAGTCCGTAGGGTCACAAAAGAGTCAGACACGACTCAGAAAATAAACAACAACAAAAACAAGGTTCTTAGTAAGGAAAATGCCTATTTCCTTTACCTAACCCCTCTGATCCCAGCACTAGTTTTTTTTTATTGTCAAATTTCTTTATTTTAACTTTCCCCAAACTAGAAGATATAAAACAAGAATTTGTTGTGGTTTTAATTTGTATTTTCCTAATGACTAATGATCCTGAACATCTTTTCATGTCCAGCACTAATTTTTTATGAACTCCTGTTTCCAAAGTCATGCAGATCTTTTGGAACTCTGGTCTGATTTGGTCTGTGGAAATACAGACTGTGGGGACGACAAAAAAAAAAAAGCCATGAAATGATCTTTTCTCAGTTCAAAGGAACTTTCTCAGGCAGGGCTCTGAGAAACTCATTTCCTCTGAGTTACGCAAGGGTGTTCTGTCATCACCACAAAGACAAATAATTAGGAAGAGAAGCTGAAAGAAGAAAACCATGCCCAGGATATTCTTGTGGCAAAGGAGATGGCTGTTAGAAGGGGTGACAGTTTACCTGTGGGTCTTACGAGCTCAGGTCTATTATTTGGAGATACCAGGATTCAATTCAGCATGAAGAAAGTGAGCCCTAATTCTCCATAAAAGAAATAGTTCATGTCATAGACTCAGTAATTACATTAAAGTCGTCATTCCACTCATGTTATCAGCAAGTCTCCTGTCTCAAGCTATTCAGCGCATGGCAAGATGTCAAATAAGTTCTTTCTCATCCTACACTTGGGAAACATCATAATGAAAATAATAATCAACTAATATTTAGTACAGGAATTACACATCTGATTAAAAAAAAACCTCCATCTTAAAGTAATGAAGAGAAGTTACTTTTAAAATTACAGCATAATTAGAAAATATTTGAAGAATCAAAGAAAAAGTTAAAATCCTTGTATGTGTCACATAGAAGAGTAAATATCAGATGAAAAACAAAATGCAAAAAGCACAAGTGTAAAAAGATCAAGACTGAGTCGGTTTGAGAAGCTGGGACTCTGAATTTGTGCTGTGCACCAGGATAGCACTCCTGGTAGATCTCCAGCTACCATCCCATAAGGACCTAAGACCAACCTCCCTCCATCTCTGCTCCCTAGAACCCTTGCTTTTGATGGGTTTATTACAAAAGGGCTACCTGCATTAGAATAAGAGGGTCATTTAGACTCATGCACTGCAGCACAGATTGACTGTGTTTTATTCTAATATGAGATATTTCTTTTATAGCGCCTGTGGTTTGGTAACAGAAGATGAAATGGAACACGTGGTAATCAAGTTATTTCAATCGCTTCGGGAAGGCATCTGATATACCATTCATGTATTACCTTCTCCTTGAGGAAACTTGGAAAGTCTGCCTGAAATTGACCATTTATAAGAAGCAACGTTCCCTAGGAGAAACAGGGACCGATACACAACAGGCATTAGTTTCTACTCTGTCACCAACACTGAACACAACTAGATACTATCTTGTTCCTTAACTGTTTATCGTAAATTGTATTTTTCTACAGATGTAAATCTTTTTAAATAATGTAAGTATGTATATATATGACTAAGCAACTCCCAGAATTTCCTTTATCTTCCAGACTTTGGTCCCCATACGGTCTCCCAGGCCTTTTCTGACCTCATCTATCACCAATAAAATCCCTTGTATCCTCTTTAACGAATGTTCACGTCCCCTTTCTGTTCTCATGACCCCTGTCAGCCATCTCCAGGGCAAGCTCTCCTCTCCTGTGTGCCTTGTACAGTGGGCTCAGAGGGAAGAGGGGCGTCCTCCTGGCTCAGCTCTGCTTCCAGACAATTGCTCCTTCTCCAGCTCTGATGCTCACGCCAGCAGATCCACACCACCCAATAGCCCTTTTCCGAGTTATCTTTGTTATTCCTCATGCCATGAAGATTTTAACACCAGGTAGAAACCACTCTCAACACTGCCCCCTTCAGAATCGGAGTGTTTTCAAAACCTGCAACTTCGGATACCCGGGCATGGTCTCCCCAGGAATCTAAGCTTCCTTTCCCAGCACTGCCTGGGCCCCGCTCCTGGCCTTTTCATCAGCAATATCACAGCCTCCCTCACTTAGCAGCCCCTCACTGGCGATAGCATGCCCTCTCTGCTCGCTGTCTTCCACACCACGCCCCAAGGGGCCCTAATCCCAAACTCCTGCAAGCCGGCCAGGACCTGCAGGTCGGCCCCCCTGCCCCTTCCCTGGCCCGCATCCCCTCTGAGTCCTCCTTCTCCTCACTCTTTGTGGTCTCCAGTGTTGATCACAGCAGCACCACCCTCACTCTTTGGCCAAACCCCAGCTGTGGTTATAGTCACTTGTACTAGTTACCTTCCCTCCATTCAAACTGCTGAACGTTCTAGAGAAAAACGTACCACCTGGCTGACGAGTTTCACTTCAACATTCGCTGCTTCCTCATTGCTCTTCTTACACCCATAATGCTATGTCCTCATTCTCAACTTCTCATTGTACTTCCTATATCACTGAAAAAAAGCTCTGAGGAGACTCCTTTCCCAATTCCCACCCTCCCACACCTCACACCCAGCTGCGTCAGCACCCATGTGCCCTGCCTCCCTTCCTGTTACGGTGGGTGAACTCTTCTCTCTCCTCCTAAAACCAATCTCTCCACTTGTCTTAGTCTGCTTGGGCTGCCATAATAAAATACCATAGACTGGGTGACTTAAAAAGCAGAAATGTATTTGTCCTAGTTCTAGAGGCTAAGCCCCAGATCAGATGCTGGCCAGTGTGGTTCCTGGTGAGGTCTCTTCCTGTCTGGCTATGGCCCCACATGGCAGGGAGAAGAGCTCTGTTCCTTTGAGAAGAGCACCAGCTCTGTTGGACTGGGGCCTCCCCTGATGACCTCATTTAGCCTGCATCCCCTCCTCCCAGGCCTTACCTCCAAATACAGTCACAGCAGGAGTTAGGGTTTCCACATGACATTCAGGGGATGGATCGTTCACACTGCCTCTGCTTGGGGTCCCATCTCCCCTCATCTACATAAGGACATCACTCTGTCCACTTCTCTCTCCCATCATCAGCTCTTACCTTTCTATGACTTCATACATACTGTCATTTCTCATATCTTTAAGAAAAAACAAAATACTCTTGACCACACGTTCCCATCCAGCTCTTGTCTCACTTTTCTGCTCTCTTTTATGAAAAGTTCCTCAAAAGAATGATCTGTACGTTCTTTTTCTGACTCCTCTCCCCATTCTCCTTTGAACACAGGTCAGTCAGGCTTTCACCCCCACTGCTTGCCAAGCCTACCAAGATCTTGCTGAGATCAAGCTTGCCAGGCCCTCTTGTAAGATTGGATGGTCAGTTCACAGGCCTCTTCTTATTCTGCCTGTAAGCATCATCTGAAGCAGTGGAGGGCCCCTTCCATATTTTAGTGCTTTCTAGGTGCTAACGGTTGGTCTTCCCTGGTGACTCAGTGGTAAAGAGTCTGCCTGCAATACGGGAGATGCGGAGATGCAGGCTCAATACCTGGGTCAGGAAGATCCCCTGGAGGAGGGCATGGCAACCCACTTCAGTATTCTTGCCTGGAAAATTCCACGGACAGAGGAGCCTGGTGAGCTGCAGTCCCTGAGGTTGCCAAATCAGACATGACTGTTTAACTTTACACACACATATACACACACAGGTATTGGGTTCAGTGGAGTATTCAAGATGAAGGAAGCTCATAGTGTGACAGGGCAGGCAGACCTATGATCACTTATGGGCCGTTAATCATGTCCTAAAATGGAAGTGTATGCAAAAGAAGAAGGAGGTGAACCATAAGACCCAGCAGTCCCACCCACTGGTAAATACCCAAGAGAAATACGTCCAGACAAAAACTTGCACATGGATGTTCATAGGTCATTATTCACAGCAGCCAAACAATGGAAATACTCCAAGTACATATACACGGATGAACAGATCAATAAAATGTGGTCTATCCATACAGTGGAATAGTACTCAATATAAAAAGTAAGAAAGGGGAAGAAGAGGCGAGAGCGACCCCTGGACTGAATTAAAGGCCGCGCGCCACTGCATCCCCATGTCCAGCGCCATCATCCCGCTGCCGCAGCCACCATGCCCAAGAGAAAGGCTGAAGGGGATGCTAAAGGTGATAAAGCCAAGGTGAAGGACGAACCACAGAGAAGATCTGCGAGGTTATCTGCTAAGCTTGCTCCTCCAAAGCCAGAGCCCAAGCCTAAAAAGGCCCCTGCGAAGAAGGGAGAGAAGGTACCCAAAGGGAAAAAGGGGAAAGCTGATGCTGGCAAGGATGGGAATAACCCTGCAGAAAATGGAGATGCCAAAACAGACCAGGCACGGAAAGCTGAAGGTGCTGGAGATGCCAAGTGAAGTGTGTGCATTTTTGATAACTGTGTACTTCTGGTGACTGTACAGTTTGAAATACTATTTTGTTTTACTTTTTTTTTTTTTAAGCTATGTTGTTAGCACACAGAACACTTCACTGTTGTGTTTTGGAGGAAGGGCATGTCACTAACAGAATGTCTCCGAAGCTGACTTGACGTGGGGGAAAAGTACCTTTCCCGTCTAGTTTGGAGAGACTTCCTCTTGGTTCCCAGGAATGAGGGATTCCTTGATGTTGACACACATTAGCCACCTTGGCACAAATGCCTTGTGGTGTGGAAGAACTAAAATTTAGTTTTTATGTCCTCTCTCCCTCTCCACCTCAGCATAGACTTGACTCCCCTAAACCCAGAGACCTGTTGGAACCTGAACCCTGCGCCCCCCCCAAAATTGATGACCAGTATGTCAGGCAATCTGGACTTTCTAGTGTCACCGTTGAGATGGCGTCCTTCAAAAGAGCAGCGGTTCCTTTTTTAAACTGTGGCTCCTCAGAGTGAGTCTTCTACCATTTTCATTTCCATTTCCTGAAAGTCAGGGTTGGCTTGTGAAAAGTTGTTAAACAACATGCTAAATGTGAAATGTCAACCCTCACTCTAAACTTTCCCTGTTCAGAGCATCACATGAATATTTCATTGGGTTTTATAGTGGCTTTCTGATTTTGGTAGTCCATTGAAAAAGGGAGTTTGAAAGTTGTATACTGTTAATGATTGTCTTCCCATGTCTTGCCTGAAATACCATGATTGTTTATGAAAAGTATCTTTAATAAAGCTGGATACAGTTTGGGAAAAAAAAGGTAAGAAAGGTCTTTAGTAATGCAAATGTTTGATGCTATATGGTAAAGAAAAGATCATTCTTACTCTAGGTGGTTGGTGGGGTGGGGAGGGGATGCTGACTGTGAAGGGGTATGAGGGCTTTAGGGGAGTTAACATGGTTATTTCTTGACCCACATAATATTTACAACAGAGTATACCTATGATGTGTTTGTATAACATTAAACAATGTTTTTCAAAACTCAAAATACCAAAGTTCTGATTCATGCTACAAAGTGAATGAACCTTAAAAATACACTAAGTGAAAGAAGCCAGTGCGCACTGCCCTATGGGAAATAGCTAGCTCCTGGGAACCTGCGCTACAGTGCCGAGAGCTCAGCTCAGGGTCCTGTGATGACCTAGAGGGGTGGGATTGGGGGATGGGAGGGAGGCCCACGAGGGAGGGCCTATATGTATACACACAGCTGACTCACTTCTTTGTACAGGAGAAACTAGCAACATTATAAAGCAAATATCCTGAAGAGGGAAATGGCAACCCACTCCAGTATTCTTGCCTGGAAAATCCCATGGACGGAGGAGCCCGGCGGGTGACAGTCCATGGGGCCGCAGAGAGTCAGACAGGACTGAGCATGCATGCACCCCAGTTTTTAAAAAGAGACCACATGTTATACAATTTTATTTATACAAAATTTCCAAATAGGACTGGAAGGAGGATGCTGGGTGTGGGGAGGGAGTGACTGCCCATGCATACAAGGTTTCTTTGGGGGGATGATGAAAACCTTGTAGAACTGATTGCCTAACTCTGAAGAGACTAAAATTATTGAACTGTACACTTTAAATAGGTGGATTGTATAGTATGTGGATTATGTCCTAATAAAACTATTACTAAAAATACTAAGGAACTGGGACTTCCCTGATGGGAAGACTCTGAGCTTTAGTCAGACTCCAAGCAGTTAAGACTCTGAGCTTCCACTTCATGGGGCACGGGTTTGATCCCTGGTCGGGGAAATAAGATCCCTCAAGCCTAGTGGCAGGCCAAAAAACAAGAATAGGAGGGGACTGGCCTCCTATCCTGAAGCAGGACTTCCCCTTCAGCTTCTCAGCCTGGGCTCAACTCGAGGCTGAAAGGCTATGGGCCATGTATGCAACTTCTTCTTCTCAGAACTCTGCTGAGTTTCTCTAGTCAAAAGTTACCAGGTCAAAAGACAACTTCCTATTTGGAAGTTCAAGCAAAGAACTAGCTTCAGACACTAGCTGAAGTGAATCTACGAAAGCCCGTTAAACCAGAGTTTAATTTGGAATCTTGAGACAGGTCGTCCCGTGTGTCTCTCCCTTCTCCCTCTTCAGCCAGGCTCTGCCCCATGTACATGTCCCTCGCTCATCTGCCTTCTTCCGCACTCCCATTTCCACACTGCCTTGTGCTTCCCACCCCTGTCCTCCTCCTGGGAGTGTCCTCTTTCAAAGCCACCGGAACCTCCTTTGCACCATCAACAGTCTACCCCATAGCCTCAGGCTTCAGCCTTAGGTTTTGGTCATACCCATCTCTGCATCTTGGCCCCTCGTTCCCAAAACTCTGTCTCCACTGGTAGCCCTCTCCAAGGGATAAGCAGGTCCTGGAACTTTCCTTGTTTCAGAAATGAGATAACTGCCATGCACTTGCCTGAGGTCAGTCAGACCAGGATTCAAAGCCAGGCGGTGCGGCCCCTGAGGCCTCTTGACTACCAACCACACTGAAAAGACAGGTGCCTGGGGTCTATTTTCCACGTATACTTGGGAGTCCTTGGAAATGCTTTTCCAAGTTTTATATTCACTCAAAGGAAAAATTTATCCATAATTTACGTATTCTCTAGAGAGAGGGCTTGCTTTTAACCACTTGTGTTGACCGCCTATCAAAGGCACCAAATATGCTGAGTTCTACCTTCTAGATTCAAAGCTGTGGGGGTCCTCAGAGGTCTCACTGGTGGTTTAGTCACTAAGTCGTGTCTGACTCTTGTGGCCCCAAGGCAGGCTCCTCTGGCCATGGGGTTCTCCAGGCAAGAATACTGGAGTGGGTTGTCATTTCCTTCTCCAGGGGTTCTTCCTGACCCAGGAATTGAACCCAGGTCTCATTAGACAGATGAAAAGCCTGGGGCTCCGAGAGGGAAGGGAACTGGACTAGCCACTCAACAGCTAGTCCAGTGAAGGGTCCAGAAGCAGGAGCCCCAAAATCTCAGCCTTGGCGCCAATGCTTTTCTGTGACACCAGGGTGGTCTCCTAACACCCACCCTCAGTTTTAACCCCTCGCTAAGTGTCAGGTTTGTACACCACCCCCAGGAAGCATGGCACCGGCCCCCAGGGCCATGTAGTCGGAGGCCTGGCTCCGCTCAGCACCCTGTGAGGGGTTGTGGCGTGTGTCATCTTGGGAGGGACCCGTTCCTCTGGGTCAGAATGGAAGGAGTGGACGATGCGGGAGTGAGAGCAAAGTGAGCAAGTGTGTGGGTTGCCCGGGCTGCCTGTGTTAATGTCTGACGCCTGCAGAATAAGAAAGCCCTTCCTTTTCTGCCAGGCAATCTTCCTCTTCTTCATCTGTTTTTTTCTCTCAAGATTTCTTTTTCAAGATTCCTTCCTGGAGACTTCCCTGGTAGTCCAGTGGCTAAGACTCCATGTTTCTGATGAAGGGGGCCCGGGTTTCGGATCCCTGCTCCAGGAACTAGATCCCACACGCCACAGCTAAGAGTTTGTGTGCTGCAACAAAGACCCAAGACAGCCACATAAATAAATAAATATTAGGGGGGAAAAAAAATCCCTTCCTGAAAACGGAAAACTGATGATCAAAGCAGTAGGCCTATGTGTCTGGATTTGGGAATCATTGAAAACTGTCCCAGTCAAGACTACCTGCTTCACCAGACTCCTGCGATCCTCTCATGTCTTACATCTTCATCTTTTTATTAAAAAAATTTTTTTTATCTTATTTATTTTTGGCTGTGCTGGGTCATGTTTGCTTCACAGGCTTTTCTCCATTTGCAGCAAGCAGGGGCTACTCTCTAGCCGCGGTGCACACGGGCTTCTCACTGCTGTGGCTTCTCGTGTTGTGGAGCACGGACTGTAGGCCTGTGGGCTTCAGTAGCTGGCACACGTGGGCTCAGCAGTTGTGGTTCCTGGGCTCTAGAGCACAGACTCAACAGTTGCAGCACACAGGGCTTAGTTGCTCTGTGGCATGTGGAATTTTCCTGACCCAAGGACTGAATCCATGTCTCTTGCTTTGATAGCTGGATTCTTTACCATTAAATCACCAGGGAAACCCTCCTTTCCCTTTTTAATATTTAGTTTTAAATGTGTTTTTTATTGGGGTGACACTGGTTTATAAGAGTACATAAATTCATGAGCACAGTGCATTTCTACTTCTGTAAACACTGCAGCATGCTCACCACCAAACAGTTCATTTCCATCTGTCACCACACAGTTGATCCCCTTTACCTATTTTGTCCTCTCCCTTCCGCAAACCCCTTACCCTCTGGTAGCCTAGTGTTAGTCGCTTAGTTGTGTTCATGCGTCCCCATGAACTATAGCCCACCAGGCTCCTCTGTCCTTGGGGTTTCTAGGCAAGAATACTGGAGTGGGTTGCCATTTCCTTCTCCAGGGGACCTTCCTGACCCAGGGATCGAACCCAGGTCTTCCGGATTACAGGCAGGTTCTTTACCATCTGAGCCACCAGGGAATCCATTCTCTATATCTTTGTGTTTGGTTTGGTTTGCTTATTTATTTTGCTTTTTGTTTGTTTTTATATTCCAAATAGAAGTGAAATCATAGATTATTTTCTTTCTCTGTTTGACTTACTTCACTTAACGTAATAACCTCAAGGTACATCCATGTTATTGCAGATGGCAAGATTTCTTCTTTTTCCATTTTGGTGTGTGTGTGTGTGTATGTATGTATGTATGTATGTATCTATTTATATGTATATATACCATATCTTCTTTATCCATTCATCCATTGATGGGAACTTAGTTGTTTTTAATCTCTTGCTTATTATAAATAATGCTGTGATGAACATAGGGATACATATATCTTTTTGAACTGGTGTTTTCAGATCCTTTGGATAAATACACATAAGTGGGAGAGCTGAATCATAAACAAATGGAATTATGTCAATCTAAAAAGCTTCTGCACAACAAAGGAAATCATCGATAGAATGAAAAGACAACCTATCAAATAGGAGAAGATATTTGCAAATCATATATCCAGTGTGGGGCTAATATCCAAAATCCATAAAGAAATCATACAACTCAACACTAACAACAGCAAAAACACACACCCAATTTTAAAATGGGCAGAGGAGCTGAAAAGACGTTTTCCCCAAGAAGACATACAAATGGCCAATGGGCACATGAAAAGATGCTCAGCAGCACTAATCACAGGGTAGTACAAATCAAAACCACTGTGAGACAGCACTTCATGCCTGTTAGAATGGCTGTTACCAAAAAGGCAAGAAATAGCAACTGCTGGTGAGAACGTGGAGAAAAGAGAATCCTCATACATTGCTGGGGGGAATGTAAATTGGTGCAGCCACCATGCGAAGAGTATGGAGGTTCCTCTTACCCATGTAGATGAAAGTAGTTCAGGTTGTGAAAATTCTGGAGGCCTGTTGGGAAGGGATGACTCATAAAGCTGCTTAGCTGATATGCATCTACTGAGAAACAACCCTTATAAGATCCTACAGCAAAAGAAAAATGTGTGCTCCTATATGTGCATATATTTTATTAATAAGTCCTATTTTCCCAGAACATTAAAACAGCTTTTAAAAAAATTTTAAAAAGGCAATCCAGTGGTCAAGATTCTGTGCTTTCACTGCTGTGGGCCTGGGTTCAATTCCTGGTCAGGGAACTATCTCACAAGCTACACAGTGTGATTAAAAAAAGAAAAATTGAAAAGTTTTAATTAATATTAAAACCTAACATTATTTTAAATATTTTACTTATACCAACCCCAGAATTAGAGTGTTACTTTCCTGGCTTTAATGAAAGAAACTCATAAAATTTTCAAATCCCGCTTCTTTGCTTACTTTATTTGCAATTCAGAACATTGCCATGTTTGAGAATTCCTCTTGATTAAGTGACAGTCTTAAATAATTTTCAGTTTAGCTCACTACAGTTTCTTTCAGCTCATGTCTTCATTTAAAAATTTGAGATTTTGCCCAACACAGAGTTTTTTGTATTAATTTTGATTTTTCAAATGATTGCATTAAATATCCTAATTTAATTGTTGAGCTTTTTTGGTTCTTCCTTAAGTTTTGTACCCAAAGTGAGTGCCTCACTGACCTCTCCCTAGTTGCAGCCCACATGAGAACCTTCTGAAAGCACAAATATCATAGGAAGAGGAGAAAGGAAACCAATTTGATTATTCAACAGTGAATTCACTCAATCATCCATATGTCCATCCATTCAAAAATCCATCCATTTTATTTCATTCAACACATTTATTGAGTGCCTACTATGTGCCAGGTACTGTTCTGGGCACTTGGGATATAACAATAAACAAAAGAGATGAAAACCTGCATTCTAATGGAGAGAAATAGACACTAAACAGGATAAATAAAGAAAGTACAGCACTAAGGGCTATAGAGAAAAATAAAACAAGGAAGGGATAGGGAATGCCAGAAATGGGGAGGAAAGGCCTTGCTCCTAGAGCTTGGGAAAGATGAAAAATTGATCCCTTTGTATGGGTATTCCCAGCCGAGGCCAAGGTGAGGGAAGGCCCATTGTGACTACAGAGTAGAGAGGCCCATTTGTTTTGTTTGGCCCTCACAGTGTTAACCATTTGTTTTGGATTTGGGTGTTTTTAGATGGGCATGGCTTTATCCACAGGCCCTACTCTTCCCTACTGTCTTGCACTCATTTGGTTCCTGGCTCTGTGCACCAAGTCACAAAGATAACTGCACACTCTCACTGTGTCCTGTAAGCAATAGAGAGCCATAGGTCAGATGGACAGGGCAAAGGAGATCCAGCCCAACCTGTGCGGGTAAAAGATCAAAGTCAAGCACCCTCAACCCTCAGGTCATTCAACATAAAGTCACCGTCCACAGTCCCAGAGTCGGGGTGCTCCCCAGGAAGGGTTGGGGTTGAAGTTTTCTACCAACAAAATGAGAACTCAAGAGTCAGAAATGACTTGAGTTATAGAAACTAAAAGACATGAGGTTTCTTTTAGATCTTAGCTTGTGGACTAAGTCACGTCCCCAAGAATGACATCTATCTGGCCTCTCCTGTGTTCCAGACATCTTTGGACCCTAGTCTTTAATTCTCACCATGGGTGGTTTCTCTTCAACATTGGGCTTCCCTCATAGCTCAGTTTGTAAAGAATCTGCCTGCAATGCAGGAGACCCAGGTTCAATCCCTGGGTCAGGAAGAAACCCTGGAGAAGGAAATGGCAACCCACTCCAGTATTCTTGCCTGGAGAATCCCATGGACAGAGGAGCCTGGCAGACAACAGCCTATGGGGTCGCAAGAGTTGGACACGACTTAGTGACTAAACCACCACCACCACCATCACTGCTCAACCTAGATGTGATTTTCCGATTCTTATTCTCCACTTCTCAGATGACAAAGCTGATGCTCAGAGAGATAAAGTAACTTGCACTAGGAGGTACAGTGAAATTCTGGTGAAAGTGCATCCACATCCCCTCTATCTGCCACCAAAGCATAGGCTCTTTGTTGTAAACCTTGCTGCTTGTAGGGGTGGAGTCCCTCATGCCATCCTGTTGTTACAAATGTCATATAGGGTGTTCAGTTCAGTTGAGTTCAGTTCAGTCTCTCAGTTGTATCTGACTCTTTGCGACTCCATGGACTGCAGCACGCCAGGCTTCTCTGTCCATCACCAACTCCTGGAGCTTGCTCAAACTCATGTCCATCAAGTTGGTGATGCCATCCAACCATCTCATCCTCTGTCATCCCCTTCTCCTCCTGTCTTCAATCATTCCCAGCATCAGGGTCTTTTCCAATGAGTCAGTTCTTTGCATCAGGTGGCCAAGGTATTGGAGTTTCAGCTTCAGCATCAGTCCTTCCAATGAATATTCAGAACTACTGCTGGGCATACACACCGAGGAAACCAGAATTGAAGAGACACATGCACCCCAATGTTCATTGCAGCACTGTTTACAATAGCGAGGACATGGAAGCAACCTAGATGTCCATTGGCAGATGAATGGATAAGAAAGCTGTGGTACATATACACAATGGAATATTACTTGGCTATTAAAAAGAATGCATTTGAATCAGTTCTAATGAGGTGGATGAAAATGGAGCCTATTATGCAGAGTGAAGTAAGTCAGAAAGAAAAACACCAATACAGTATATTAATGCATATATATGGAATTTAGAAAGATGGTAATGATGACCCTATATGCAAGATAGCAAAAGAGTCACAGATGTAAAGAACAAACTTCTGGACTCTGTGGGAGAAAGTGAGGGTGGGATGATTTGAGAGAATAGCATTGAAACATATTATCTGTTTCACATAAATATGTGAAACAGATCGCCAGTCCAGATTTGATGCATGAGACAGACAGGGCTGGTGCACTGGGATGACCCTGAGGGAGGTGGAAGGGAGGGTCAGGATGGGGAACACATGTATACACATGGCTGATTCATGTGAATGTATGGCAAAAACCACCACAATATTGTAAAGTAATTAGCCTCCAATTAATATAAAAATTTAAATAAAAGAATAATGAACATCAAAGAATAGAAGTTAAAAAAAAATTCAGGACTGGTTTCCTTTAGGATGGACTGGTTGGATCTCCTTGCAGTCCAAGGCTCAAGAATCTTCTTCAACACCACAGTTCAAAAGCATCCATTCTTCGGTGGTCAGTTTTCTTTACAGTCCAACTCTCACATCCATACATGGCTACTGGAAAAACCATAGCCTTGACTAGATGGACTTTTGTTGGGCAAAGTAATGTCTCTGCTTTTTAATATGCTATCTAGGTTGGTCATGGTTTTTCTTCCAAGGGGCAAGCATCTTTTAATTCATAGCTGCAGTCACCATCTGCAGTGATTTTGGAGCCCCAAAAAATAAAGTCCGTCACTGTGTCCTCATCTATTTGCCATGAAGTGATGGGGCCAGATGCCATGATCTTAGTTTTATGAATGTTGAGTTTTAAGCCAACTTTTTCACTTTCCCCTTCCACTTATATCAAAAGGCTCTTTAGTTCTTCTTTGCTTTCTGCCATAAGGGTGGTGTCATCTGCATATCTGAGGTTATTGATATTTCTTCCGGCAATCCTGATTCCAGCTTGTGCTTCATCCAGTCCAGCATTTCTCATGATGTACTCTGCATATAAGTTAAATAAGTAAGGTGACAATATACAGCCTTGACGTACTCCTTTCCCGATTTGGAACCAGTCTGTTGTTTCATGTTCGGTTCTAACTGTTGCTTCCTGATCTGCATACAGGTTTCTCAGGAGGCAGGTCAGGTGGTCTGGTATTCCTATATCTTGAAGAATTTTCCACAGTTTGTTGTGATCCACACAGTCAAAGACTTTGGCATAGTCAATGAAAAAGAAGTAAATGTTTGTCTGGAACTCTGTAGCTTTTTTGATGATCCAATGGATACTGCCAATTTGATCTCTGGTTCCTCTACCTTTTCTAAATCCAGCTTGAACATCTTGAATTTTACGGTTCACATACTGTTAAAGCCTGGCTTGGAGAATTTTGAGCATTACTTTGCTAGCATGTGAGATGAGTGCAAGTGTGTGGTAGTTCAAGCATTCTTTGGCATTGCCTTTCTTTGGGATTGGAATGAAAACTGACCTTTTCCAGTCCTTTGGTCACTGTTGAGTTTTCCAAATTTGCTGGCATATTGAGTCAAGCACTTGCACAGTGTCAACTTTCAGGATTTGAAATAGCTCAACTGGAATTCCATCACCTCCACTAGCTTTGTTTGTAGTGATGCTTCCTAAGGCCCACTTGACTTCACATTCCAGGATGTCTGACTCTAGGTGAGTGATCATACCATATAGGGTGTACACAGATGAAAATAATCTAGATGATCCTATCCATCTGCAAATACTTTTAAAAACATTCATCTCATGTGAGCCTCTGTGAATTAAATAGTATCACCCAATTTTGCAAACAAGGGAACAGGTGTAGTAATGTAAGATGACATTTCCAAAGTTACACAGGCAGTTAGGGGATTTGAAGGTGGGCCAGAGTCCTGTCCCAGCTCTGCATCACGTGTCCCAAGACAAGATTGTAAGCATGCGGTCTGCCCACCCCAGACAGGCCCCTTGACCCAGATGTTTTGCCATATTAACAAAAACATTCCAGGATGTATTGAAGGAAGAAGGCTGCAAACCTCCATGACTCCCACACCCACATGCAACCTTAGACACTTCAACCATAGAATAATCAACAGCGTCCTGATCAGAGAGTTGGATGTGATGCAGCAGGGATTACCAATTCACACCACAGAAGGGTTTTCAATGAAGGTCTACCTCTGGTAACTTACTGGCCACGATCCATGGCCCTGTGCCTTCTCTCAGCGAAACATGCTGAGTGCTGCTCCCACATGGGGGTCCACATTGAATACGCCACCAGCGGGTGCCCACGCCTTCCAGGAGGCCACATACAATGGCGTCTACCTGTTGATGTGAATTCCCAAGTCTGTTTTATGCCAGTTGTACCTTAACAAATGTCACATAAACTGAGGAATTGTGAATGTAAGCGAAAGAGAATCATTGTTTCTGGAAGAACCCAGGCGACAGTTTTGGAAAAACTGTAAAGGTGAGATCCTAAAATAAGTTGATTGTTGAATTGCATGTAGGCAAGACAACTGAATAGATTGAGGGGAAGCATAATATCTAAAAGATTCCTGTGCAAACTTATTTTCCAAGTGTCTAGGTTCTCACTGCACTCTATAGAAACAGAAATTCGAAACTATAGGACAAAGCGCTAAACATGTGACTTTTGTACATAAGGCAGAATAGGGCAGAACCCCCACAAAACAGACTTATTCTCAGTAAAAAGATCTTGTCTATCTGTGAAACTATTGGTGAAGAAATGTATATTTGGTTGCTTGCTTTAGGTTAACAAAAATAAATAAGATTTATATATATAATTTCAAATGTTCTTCTTACATCTATTTACACAGATATTTTTACATTAATACATAAATAGATACTATACATATGTTATGTGCTGTGCTGTGCTTAGTCGTTCAGTCGTGTCCAGCTCTTTGTGACCCCATGTACTGTAGCCCACCAGGCTCTTCTGTCCATGGAATTATTTAGGCAGTAATACTGGAGTGGGTAGCCATCCCTTCTCCAGGGTATCTTCCCGAGCCAGGGATCAAATCCAGGTCTCTTGCATTGCAGGCAGATCCTTTACCATCCGAGCCACCAGGGAAGCCCCTATTAAGAAAAAAAAAAAAATATATATATATATATATATATACACACACACACACACACATAAATTTCAATGCAGCCTTTTTTTCTTTCCTTTTTCTTCTGCTTGGGTTCTCCCTTCCTTTCTCTCATTTCTCTCCTGCCACACAACTATCCTTCCCTCCAAAACCACCGTGACCACTGGGTCAGGATGCTGTCATGTTCTCCATGCTCATGTGTACTGGCTCCTTTGCACAGTGGGGACCTCAGGTAGGGAGGGTGGGGGGAAGGAGAGTAGCATTATTTCATCTTTAAAATGTAATGATTTAAAACTTTATAACCAATTTCTTGCACTTTGCTTTTTCTCATCAATTATTCATGGCAGTCCCTGTGAGTCACAGGAAATAGCTTCAATTTATTCTTTTTAATGGCTGCAGAATAGTCCCTGGCATGTCATAATATATTCAACAATACCCCTTTGGAAGGGCATTTTCTGTTTCAGGTTTTGCTTGTTTTCTACCATAAAGAGTTCATTCTACATCCTTATGCACATAGCCATACATTCTGACATTTTTATTTCTATGGGGTGGATTTTCAGGAACTGCTAGGCAAAAGGTATATGTTATGTATTTTTAATTTTAATGGATGGTACCAGGGTGATTTGCAAACGCTATGGAATCCAAGAGCAATGATTAAAGTGACCTTTATCCCTGCATTCCTACCAGCAATAGGTATTGGGTTGGCCAAAAAGTTCATATAAATGTGTTTTTCTGTAAGACAGTAGGGAAAAACCCAAACAAACTTTTTGGCCAACCCAGTATTATCAGTCTTTTAAAGCTGTGATCATTCTGTTAGAAGTAAAGAAGCAGCTCAATACTATTTACATTTACATTTCCTTAATTACTAGAGCCTGATATTTTTTCATATTTTTTTGAGAATCTGTACTTGCTCTTCTGTGAACTGCCTATTTTTATTATTTTGCAAATTTTTATTCTTTTTTTTTAAAGAAAATAATTCATTGCTTCAATTAATTTTTTTGCAGCTAGTCCATCAGTTTCCACTCCCTTTTCTGTTGGGATAAGACTGCAAAATATTATATTGCTGTGGTATGTTGTTATTATAAACCTTTAAAAATGGACAGAGGACATGAAAGTTGCAAAAGGCTATGAAAAATAAAATGGTATAGAAGAGGTTAGAACCGAAAGAAAAATGAGGGGTGAAATAAGTTATCAGGATGCTTGAGACAATACAAATTTTTAGCCCTGTGGTACTCAAATTGATATGTGGTAAGAAACAAAAACAAAACAGAACCACAGTAGAGAGTCGGGTGCTCAGGAGATACACACAGTCCCACACACACATACACAGAGAAATTCACTGAACATCTTCTTAGTCACCGTGCTAAGTACATTGCCTGCGGCATCTCACCCCTCACCTGGAGGTAAGGTAGTACTATTATACACAGATGGGAAAGCGGAGATTTGTAGAAGTGTAGCAACATGGTTGAGTTTGCATTGCCAGTAAGTGGTAGAACCAAGATTTGAACCTAGGTGTGCCTGACCCCAAGACCTTAGCTGATAGATGACGGGGCCTGAGTATCATCTTGGAGCAAATGGTGTGGACAAGGCCAGAATCTCAGAGCTTGGGCCTATACTTGGGTTCCAAGCTGGGCCAGGAAGGGGTTACAAGCGGGGCAAAGTCAGAAACCCGCAGCCTGGTGGGGTAGTTTCCTGAGGAACTGCTATGGTCAGAGGGAGAGGTTTCAGCCCTTTGGCTGACTGGGGCAGGCAGGCAGGGCTGGTGAGCCCCACAGAACACTGCTCCAGATGAGAGCGCCTCTGGGTAAAGTGACTCACCCACCCACTCATGCCACACCCACAGCAGCAGTAATCATTGGCAGACTGAATGTCACTCTAAGTTGAAGGATGGGCATATTTAAGGAACTATTAATGACTCAATCCCTGGAAAGAAAGAGCAGTCTTGTTACCACTGAACTCACAAGTGCTCCGACTGTAGGTCCTCCCCTCAACTCTACCTTTGGGTGACAAGAAAGAACCCCTTAGGTCTTAGGGCAAAATAATGAAATGGCACAGGAGCCATGCTGGCAAGATGCAGAGAAGGATTCTCAGAGGTGGCTGAAGGGGCCATGGCCTCCAGCAAGTCAGGGGATGTCCTGAACCTGGTCCTACCTGAAAAATAGTGATAATATTAATACTACTCTCCCCCCACCTCATAGTGGGTAAGAGAAATCATTGTAAACATCAAGACCCTATGTAAATAGTAATGTTTATGAGGAGCTGAAGTGACAATACTAAAAAAGCCTTGACTAACCATAGGAAGAAAAGCTATCACCAACCTAGACAGAATATTAAAAAGCAGAGACATTACTTTGCCGGAAAAGGTCCATCTAGTCAAGGCTATGGTTTTTCCAGTAGTCATGTACGGATATGAGAGTTGGTCCATAAAGAAAGCTGAGCACCAAAGAATTGATGATTTTGAACTGTGGTGCTGGAGAAGACTCTTGAGAGTCCCTTGGACTGCAAGAAGATCCAACCAGTCCATCCTAAAGGAAGTCAGTCCTAAATATTTATTGGAAGGACTGATGCTGAAGCTGAAACTCCAATACTTTGGCCACCTCATGTGAAGAACTAACTCATTGGAAAAGACCCTGATGCTGGTAAAGATTGAGGGCAGGAGGAGAAGGGGACGAAAGAAGATGAGATGGTTGGATGGCATCACTGACTTGATGGACATGAGTTTGAGCAAGCTCTGGGAGTTGGTGATAGACAGGGATGCCTGGCATGCTGCAGTCCATGGGGTCACAAAGAGTCAGACATGACTGAGTGACTGAACTGAACCGTAGGAAGCAGTTGAGAGATCACCTTGCCCAAGGTGGATGTGAGGCTGGTTGTTCCAGCCAGAGCCAAGGGCAGGGGTGCCCTTGCTCCAGCCCGTCCTCATAATGCCAAGAATATGAGGATGTTAAATACAACTATATAACGACCCCTAAGCTAAATTCCCTCCCAGTGGACCTGACCCCCAGAGCATGTGCCCTGGAGGTGTTTCTGGGAATCTGTGAAAAAACTCTTTGGGGTTGAATCCAGCAGATGAACATTCAGATCTCAATTCTGTGCTGAAGCCCTTCCTGACCATCAAAGTCTTTTCTGTATAGTAGTGGAGTGTGTGTGTGTGTGTGTGTGTGTGTGTGTACGCTAAGTCGATCCAGTTGTGTCTCTGCAACTCCATGGACTGTAGCCCACCAGGCGCCTCTGTCCATGGGATTCTCCAGGTAAGAATACTGCAGTGGGTTGCCATTTCCTACTCCAAGGGATCTTTCTGACCCGGGGATCGAACCTGTGTCTCCTGCATTGGCAGGCGGGTTCTTTACCCCCAGTGCCACCTGGGAAGCCCCTCAGTAGTGGAGTAACAGTAGCTATTCAGTTGGTTGTGAATATATCAATGTGCGGAAGAGGAGGGCAGAACCCAACTGGGACTCCATAAACGCTCGATGAGTTTGAATTCACAGGTTGGCTCCATTCTTCACTTCGGTTTTTTCCGTCTCCAGTGGGAGGAGGGGGAGGGGAAGGAGGACAGATGATTTGTAGGAATTCTACCAGGTCCTGTGCTAGGTGCTCCCTCTATGGAAACTCATCTAACCCCTTCACCACCCTGTGAGGGGTGCATCTTCCAAAAACAAGGCATCTGGGGCTCAAAGAGGGTCAGCCGGCTACCCAAGACCTGATCTTCTGAACCTGGGCCTGAAACTCAGACCTTTGCCATCAAGATAACAGAGCCTCCACAGACATTTACAATCATTTTTCTCATGGACAATGAGAAACTCTCAAGGTTCAAAGCACAGGCCGGTGAGATAAGTTTCAAACACCATCTTCAGCTGTTCAAAGGCTCTGGGGTCATTGGTTAAACAATCTCTTGGATGACTCTTGATCACCATTGTGTTTGTTCTTATCTCACTTGCCTGCACCCCAGGCCTGGGCTGGAGAAACATAAAACCAGGGTACAAGAGGCCATCCCGCCTGGCCCCTCCCTCTAGAGGGAGGAAACTGGATTCCAGAACAAGAGCCCAAAGTCACCCAGTGGGAAGCCTGAGCTCCTGAGCCTCGCCTCCCTGGGACACACAGGGTTTCTCCTCCCTTTCTGCCCTGAGCCCCTTTCTCTGAAGCAGGGATCAGAGACTCAATACTAAGGACAGGAGCGCATCCCTACATTTTCCTTTGAACTGGACAGCCAAGCCACTGGATTGCCACTTTCTTCTTCCAGATCTAGGACATCTGATTGCTAAGAAATTATGTTTCCATAGAGAGTGGAGATAAAAAATATTTTTGCTCAGAAGTCTGAGGTGTAAGGGGCTTCCTTGGTGCCTCAGCAGTAAAGAATCCACCTGCAACACAGGAGCTGCAAGAGACACGAGTTTGATCCCTGGGTTGGGAAGACCCCCTGGAGGAAGACATGGCAACCCACTCCAGTGTTCTTGCCTGGAGAATCCCATGGACAGAGGAGCCTGGTGGGTCTAGTCCATGAGTTCGCAAAGAGTCAAACACAACCGAAGCGACTGAGCACGCACGCACTGAGGGGCAAAGGCAGGACACAGCCGGGAGGAAGAGGACAGTGTGTTGGACTCCAGGCTCATCATCACTGTCCTTCTCTGCCCAGTCCCAGTCCCTCCCTCACTCCTGCCGTCCTGCTTCCAGACCTCCAACTGGCCCCTCCTCCTTGGGTCCTAGGTCCTGCTCTCTCCTTACCCTTCTGATGTTATTTCTTATATTCTGGACATGGATAAGGTCTGTCCTTTTTCAAGGCTGTCATGTAAAATAGTGTAACAATTTGCTCAGGAATTTCACACATCAAGTCTAAAAACCCATTCTTACGCTGACTGACTGTGTGACTTTTGGAAACTCAGTCTCCGGACCTGTTTCTTCATCTGTAAATGGAGAATAACATGTTTTTGACAAATCTTATGTCAAAATCAACCTAACACTGTGTGTACTCAATCATGTCCTACTCTTTGCAGCCTCACAGACAGTGGCCCACCAGGCTCCCCTGCCCATGGGAGTCTCCAGGTAAGAATACTGAAGTGCGTTGCCATTTCCTTCTCCAGGGTATCTGCCTGACCCAGGGATCGAACCTGGGTCTCCTAAATTGCAGGCAGATTCTTTACCACTGAGTCACCTGGGAATCCCAAGAACATGGCAGATGGTCACATTTCCAACAGATTGATTATCCCGGGTCTTACATGTCCACTAAATGTGGCCACGGTGCCCCAGGAGCCCACCTGGAGGGGGCCCAGAGGGCTGCTCTGCCCATGCATATGACAGAGGGAGCCTGCTGCAGCCCAATTCCACTGCACCAGCTCTGTCGGGAGCCAGGCCAGGCATGCCTCCAAAGCCATAACAATTTTCAGGGTGCAATTTTTCATCACAGTCCAGAGAGGCCTGCAGAGGCCCCAGAGCAGAGAATGATAAAGTGGAGTTTCTACTTCGAAATCTGTACCTTCGAAATTTGGGTCCAACTTTCTGCCATGTCACTAGCTAGCTCTGTGAATCTGAGCAAGTCATTCAAGTTCTCTCTGTTTCAACTGCAGAAAGTCATTAGTAATTCTTCCCTTCCCTCTTCCTCCGGCCACCACTTTGCTTCAGCAAATATGAATTAAGCACCTAGGCACTGGGGATTTAAAAATGAATAGAAAAATAAAATATCTCCATGATGGCATCATTGAACTCATCACTTGAGGAGTATGTTAAATCAATACATGAGGAATTCCATCCCTGAGGAATGAGTGCTCTGCAGGAGAGGGTCATGGTACTCACAGGAGTCTAAGAGGTAATAGGGAGCAGTGAGGACTGTGGCAAACTGGAGAATCCTTCCAGGGGGCACCAGCTCCCTAGTTTCTACCACTGGCTTCAACACTTAGAACCAGTGTTTTCTGAATTTTCTAGAAATACTAGGGATCCTAATTTATAATTGTGGCATTTAATTCCAATTAAAAGAAAAAACCTCATGAACAATGGCAACAGCCAAACTTAATAACTTCATGATACACTAAACAGGCCCTGGAGCAAAGCTGGACTGAAGTAAACGCAAACAAAGCTTCACAAAGGCCAACTGTTCTCAAGAGTCAGACACACCCCCAGGATAAGACTCCAAAGGCCTGAAGGAAGCACTCCTAACTCAAATGGCAGCATGGTGAGAGCATGCACACACCAGCCTTCTTCAGGGATGGTTTGGAGTAGGACCACAACCATTTAGTTTCACGTGAGTGTGTGTACTGGGACAATTACTCCAAGATGACACTAGCCCTTTACAGTCCCAGCCCAGGAAGTGAGCTCCTGGGAACCAGAGGGTGTTTCTGCCATGATTCTTAGGGGTGGCAATACCACCAGTGTCCACTAGGGGTCTCTCTCACACCAGTGATGGCATTGCCGTCTTTAGTTCCGCAGGAAATGGCAGTCCTGGGAGCCTGCGGGATGCAAGGTCCTCTCCAGAACTCCGCGGGAGGATTGCTGTGGCTCCCTGCTCTTCACAGTGATGTGACTGCCTGTTAACTATTTACAGAAGCCAAATGTGGATTTGAAAGGCTTGCTTTTCTGCCAGGCAGTCAGCCAGTAGCCTTCTCTGTGCACAGACAGCCCTTGAAGATATTCTCTGCACTTTTTGTGCGAAGGACTTGCACAGAAACGACTTGCAATGAGGACTTTTTCTTTTCTTTAATTAATTGTGGCATTCGGGGTCTTTCCTTGCAGTGCACAGGCTCTCTAGTTGTGCACAGGACCTCCGGAGCACAGAGGTTCAGTAGTCACAGCATTTGCAGGCTTAGTTGCTCCATGGCAAGTGGGATCTTAGTTCCCAGAGCAGGGATCAAACCTGTGTCCCCTGCATTGTAAGGCAGACTCTTAACCACTGGACCACCAGGAAGTCCCTGCTCATTTCACGAGACTCTTAGGAGTGCCTGTGCAGGTCAGCTCAGCTGCTTTCCATGCCCGGTGTCTCTCTCTGAGGCTGCTTACTGCCTCCTTCTCTGATGGAGCTGGTCAAGAGGTAGACTCCAGGCTTCAGAGATTGCTCTTTCCAGAGTAGCTTTGTCTGGTCCAAAATCTCCATTAGCAGTGTGACCTGGGGTAAGCCTTAACCTTTCCAGTCCTCAGTTTCCTCATCTGTAAAATGGAACAATTACTACTCTCAAAAAGTGTTTCCAGTAAGAAGCAGGAATGTGTGTAAAGTACTTTAAAAGCTGGAATACCTGTGAGTCATTTATATTAGCACTTTGAAGCAGGTCTTGGCAAATATCTTCTATAAAAGGCTGGATAGTAACTATTTCAGGCTTTGTCAGGCTTTTGGTCTCATTGTATGCATGCGTGCTTAGCTGTGTCCGACTCTTTGTGACCCTGTGGACTGCAGCCTGCCAGGCTCCTCTGTCCATGGGATTCTCCAGGCAAGAATACTGGAGTGGGTTGCCATTGCCTTCTCCAGAGGATCTTCCCAACCCAGAGATTGAACCCTTATCTCCTGCATTGGCAGGAGGATTCTTTACCACTGAGTCACTAGGAAAGTTATAGTCTGTGGCAACTGCTCGATTCTGCTATTACAGTGTGAAAGCAGCCACCTAGACCAGAGTGGCTATGTTCCCATACAACCTCATTTCACAAAAACAGATGGGGGACTGCATTTGGCTCATGCGCTGTACCTTGCCCAGCTTTACAGTCTGTTTTTTGTAAGGCTTGTGAACTAAGAATGGTTTTTATATTTCTAAAGGGTTTTAGTGGGGAAAAGCAGAGGGAACAGAGACCAGACTGTAGGTGTCTCAGAAAGACTAAAGTATTTGCGACCTGGCTCTATGTAGAAGTTGACAGAGCCGGGCTCTTTAGTGTCCTGGGCTTGTCTTAGCCCAGGAGACAGCAGCTCCATCCCTGGAGGTGGTGGGCTCTGGCTGGTGCATCACAAGAAGACAGGCAGGAGCCAGACGGGGCTTTGAGTTACCCTCATGAGGAAGCTCTTGGGCTGGAGGCGGGAGAGGAAACGAGGCCTCCTAGTTCTCTTTTCCTACGTCTATTTCGGACGGGCTTTACGAAAGCAGATCAGAAAAGATTCCCCCAGAAAATGACCAAGTCAAGGGGCTTTCATTTCCGGAATCGTTTCTAGTGTGTGAGGCGGTGCTGTTGTCTGGAACTGCTGAGTTCCTGTGAACAGGAACTCTGCGTCATGGGACGACCTGGGATTGCCACCCACGCTGGGGAGGCAGGGTCCCTGACACCGAGACCAGACGAGGGGCTCCCTCAGGCCTGAGACCTGCCCCCAGAGCCTCGATGCTGCTCCCTTGTTTTAGTTTCAGTCACTCAGAGGAGCGGAGGCGGCAGGTACCAGGCCCAGAGAGGGCCCCAACAGAAAAGAGACGACAGTCGACAGCAGGTGGAACCTCGGCCCGGGGCAGCAGGGCCTTCTTGGGGGCAGGCTGGGAGGTGTCTATATCTGTGTGCGCTGGGCAGAGCAGAGAGGAGCGTGTGTCACGGCTGGTTGCTGGTTCTCTTTCCACTCGTTTCTCCCCTCCTCAGCTCTCCCACTAACTCCAGGACAAGACACTGTTTCCTGGCGCCACTCAGTTCCCAGTTCACCAGCAGGAACCAGTGGTTCCTCCTAGTCTCCTTATGGCTCCAAGGACAGACCTGGTGCCAATCAGATCCCAGAGGGTCCCCTAAGGAATGGTCCTGGAGAAGACTTCATTTATAGCTTATTTTGTGACTAAAAGTGATATGGAGCGACCTGCAGAAAATTCCGAAAACACAGACATGCATAAAGGAAAAAATGTATAGAATGATTTTAGGCTGAAAACCCAACCAGATTATTTCAGGAAACAGCTTTATTTAATGGAGCACCTGGACCATAAAGAAGGCTGAGCGCCAAAGAATTGATGCTTTGAAAATGTGGTACTGGAGAAGATTCTTGAGAGTCCCTTGAACAGCAATGAGATCAAACCAGTCAATCCTTAAAGGAAATGAGTCCTGAATATTCATTGGGAGGACTGATGCTGAAGCTCCAGCACTTGGGCCACCTGATGCAAAGACTCATTAGAAAAGACCCTGATGCTGGGAAAGATAGAAGGCAGGAGGAGAAGGGGACGACAGAGGATGAGATGGTTGGACGGCATCATCAACTCAATGGATATGAGTTTGAGCAAACACTGGGAGATGGTTAAGGACAGGGAAGCCTGGCGTGCTGCAGTCCATGGGGTTGCAAAGAGTCAGACATGACTGAGAGACTGAACAACAGTGAACTATGTGCCAGGCACTGTTGTCGGTGCTGGGGATACAGTATGAACAAAACAAAGTCCCTTTCCTCACTCAGCAGAGCAAAGGAAGGGACTGGAGGTTGATGGAATGGGCACCATTTATGGTATATGGTGGTCAGGAAAAGAGGAAGCAGCGAGGCAGACATCTGGGGTTGGGGGGAAAGTGTTTCAGGCAGAAGGAACAGAGTGTCGTTAGAGCCTGCCTGGGTGTTCAGCACATGAAGGCAACAGTGTGGCTGGAGCAGATGAGCAAGAGGACAGCCAGGCAAGGATGTGTGGGGACCTGTGGGCCATGGCGAGGACCTCAGATTGTGGGTGAGTGGAATGGAAATCCAACGTAGGCTCTTGAATGAAAGAGCAACCTGACCAGCATTCTGTTTAGAAAGAATTACTCTGGACACTGGATGGAAAATAGATAGGGACTGGGACTGGGGGTTGCTGAGGGTGGGAGCTGGAAAGCCAGATGGGTGATTGCAACAGTGTAGGGAGGACTTCCCTGGTGGTCCAGTGGATAAGAATCCTGCCAATGCAAGGGACACGGGTTTGATTCCTGGTCTGGGAAGACTGCACATGCCATAGAGCAACTAGGCCTGTGTGCCACAACTGCGGGGCCCGAGTGCTGCGACTATTGAAGCCTGCGTGCCCAGAGCCTGAGCTGCGACAAGAGAAGCCACCACAATGAGAAGCCTGTGCACTGCAGCTAGTGAGCAGCCCCCACTTCTTGCAACTAGCAACAACCATAAATACGTTAAAAAATAATAATAATAAAATGTATCCACCCATTCAGAGGTGTTTGGGTTGTTTCCATTCTGGGTCATTATTTAAAAAAAGGAAAACAGCACCAAGAGGAGAAGTTTTCCTCACCATCTTAGGGAACCTGGCTGGGTCTGAAAATTAAACTGACAGAGGCAGATCAATGAAAGAAAAGCATATGCATTTTATCGTATTTTACATGTACATGAATGTCTTCACAGGAGAATAAAGACCTGAAGTGACCAGAAAAAGAAGCTTCTAGGCCTTTTAGATAAAGAAACTATACATTTGTGAAGAGTTGACAAGTCAAGGGGATAAATGGTGAAGAGCTAACAGGGTTTGTTTAGACTGCCCTCTGGGCCCTCAAGTTCCTGTCTCTGGTGATAAGGATGCCTTCCTTCCTCCTGGTACAAGGAGAGTCCTTTCCATGGGAGCTTTATCTCCTGCTTTCAGGAGGACAAAAGAGGGTCAGGGTGTCTTTTTGCACTGGCTGTTTCTTAAATCCTAATTCAAAATGACCTATAGGTCACTGGCATATTTTGGGTGACATATTCTCCTCCTCTTTAGAGGTACCAAAAAGCGGTATGAGGGGAAGAGGCTGAAGAGGCAGAGGTGGAGAGGAGCCTGAAGCCCCTCCCCATGGGCTTCTGCTCTTTCCTGTTGGTGGTCTCTGAGGTTCCATGGTGGAACCCCAGGGCACAGTTTGCAAACCACTGAACTGAAGGGTCTCTAAGGGCCCCACCATATCAGGGCTCCTGTGGTCTTGTGCAAGTTGGGTCTCTACCATCCAGGCTCCTGAAAATGTGAACTTGAAAACTGGTTGTGGTCAGCCCTGTGCAGGGACTATAAAGATGAGTAAAACAAAGTGTCTGCTCCAAGAAACCTACCAGTTGGGATGGGATCTAGGAAGTCACACAAATGACCAAGTACACTGTAAAGGGCCAGTGGCCCCAGCCCTTCCTTTCTTCCTTGTGCCCCTGGGCCAGTGGTTCCCAAACTGGCTGGTCTTGAGGTTGCCTGGGGAACTTTGTATATAGACTCCTAAGGGCCCCTACAGAGGTTCTAACTCACTTGGTCCAGGTGGGGCTGGGAGTCTGTTATGTTAAAAGCTCCCTGGGGGAAACTGAGTTACTGCTGCGTTGCAGAAGCTTGGAAACCCCCTGCCCCAGTCTCCTCAGCTGGCTCCCCACTACTTGAGTTAACTCTTTGACATCTTACCTCAGAACATCTCTGGGGCTTCCCAGGTGGTGCAGTGGTAAAGAATCCGCCTGCCAATGCAGGAGACATGAGTTCTATATCTGGGTCAGGAAGATCCCCTGGAAGAGGAAATGGCAACCCACTCCAATATTCTTGCCTGGAAAATTCCATGGACAGAGGGAGCTGGTGGGCTACAGTCCATGGGGTAGCAAAGAGTCCGACACGCCTTAGCAGCTGAGCACGCATGCAGAACATCTTTCCTGGGCTGAGCTATTGATTGGTGAAACCACTTACTGGCCTGAAATAGCCCCATAACACAGCCAGCACTGAGGAGCATATTCTTATTGAGCATCACAAGTCTCAATGGGGGGAAATGGAACAGGTGGGGTACAGCATGCTGAACAGGTGGGACCCTAAAACTCATTCCACAACCTAAAGATGATTAGACATTGCCAAACAGAAAGAGAGAAGGGGAGGGAAGGAAAGAATGAATTGCACCTGAGTGAATGTTCATTTTCTCTAAATTATCCAGAAGAAAAAAAATAGATCAGCAAAACCCAACCAAGAACCATCAGTGAAAAAGATTTCTCTGAGTCAGACTTCTTTCCTGGAAGCTGCAAACTTTATCCTCCAGCAGCCATTAATCTAATATGAAGCCCCTTAACCTTCCTAATTGTTCTCTTTCAGCATCAGCTGGTTTCCTATTAACCTTTCCATCCTTCCCATAATGCAGTCACTCCAGCTCCAGCCAGGCCTGGCCCAGGCACTCGGTTGTCCAGTCCTCTTCTCCCAGCTGGGTGCCCCACCTTGCCACTTCTCCATGCTCTTTTCTTTCTTTCCTTCTTCCTTTCTCTTTCCTCCTTTTCCTTCTCTTTTCTTTTTCTCTTTCTTCCCCCCTCTCCCTCACTCCCTCCCTCCTGTGAAGCACCATCTAAAGAAGTGTCTGACTCCTGGATCTGGGCTGACAGAGCCTAAGGTACCTATTTTGCAAACAGGGCCTGATGCGCTGGCTTCTCTATTATTTCAGACAAGGCTGTCAGTGGGAGACCATAGCCACTGGCCTGTCAGGGCTGACCAGCCTCAGGCTATTTCTGTGGCCCTGGTATTTCAGCTTTGTTTTCCCTCTCTCCCAGAAAGAAATTGTTTCTTTGGGAAAAGACCAAGCACCTCACCCAGATGCTCAAGGAACATTTGGAAACCGGCTGTCTTGGGTTACTCCTTGTGCCCCTTGAGGGGTGAGGGCCACCAAGCTCGAAAGCCAGCCTGTGGTCCGTCTCCAGAGCAGCTAACTCAGAAGTAGCCCTCCGTGGCCTCTGCACCACCTGAGCTCCGGCCACACAGCCTGAGTTTGAGTTTTGGCCTCTCCTTGGAGCAGTGAGTGAGTTTTGGAGAGTGTCCTAGACTCCTTCAGTAACTGTAATAAACGTGAGCAGTGAGGCTGGGCAAGGTCTTTTGTCCCATGGGCGATGCCACTGGGGCACTTCCTCTTCTCTTTCATCAGGGCAGAGCAAGAGGGAACCTCAATGTCACTACCCACACCCTCATCCCATGGGGAACAGAGGCCTTCTCTCAAGCTGGGGCCGCAGAGGGGCTGAGACTTGTGCGAGTGTTTCTCTGCACCCACTGGGAAGGGCAAAGGCAGGCAAGCTTCCCCATGGGCCCTGGGGTGACAAGCCTGGGGTCAAACGGGTATCTCCGACTAAGACCCTTCTCCCAGCCGCAGTGGGCCAAAGCCAGCTCTTCTGCACCCCCAGGGGACCCTCCCCATCCCGGCATCCGCTCTCCCACCAAGGGAAACAGCCTGAGAATGGGGGAAAGGCAGGCCCCTCCCACATCCGGGTCTTCTCTCCCGCGTGCGCAAGTGCCCACACTTGCCCGAACAGCTTGTCTCGCATGCTGGGGCCTTCAAGGGGCAGCACTTCTTTTCATGAGCCAACTCGGCCATGGTATGAGTGCTGGGAGAGCCACACTCACTGCTGGGCACAGGGTGCCCTCCCTAGCAGCTGCAGCCTGCATGCCTGGCGTTCTTCCAGTTTCTGGAAGTGGTGCCCTTCCAGCTCCAAGGTTGATTCGCACCTAGCGGCCCCCTGACTTCTGCCCTTTTCTTAGCTGAGGGGGACATGTCTACCTGTCTACTCTCACACAGGGGACTGGAGGGCAGGTTCCGGGAAAAGGAGGTTGGACCCCCAAATCCAACCTACTACGCCCTGTGATCCAGCACAGCTCTCTGTTCACCTACAATCACACCCAGCAAGAGGGGGCTTCACTGGTCCTGCGCTCCCAGGCGCCGGAAAAAGGGACGTTGCCCGTTTGACAAAAGGATAACCCCAAATCCACACTCAGGTTAGTAAGCTTAACCTCATTTAAAGAGTGCCCTGGAAGGGCTCCAGGCTCTCCAAGGCAAGACGGAGCTGCCATTAAGCTGGGCGGTCATGCGTAGCCCTTCACTTGGAAGTGCAGAAGAAGGTCTCTGGCCACGTTCAGCTAAAGCAAGTCCGGGGCCTCGGGGGTGAACGCTTCCCTGCGTTTGTCCCAGGTGATAGGCAAATAAAACCAAAGAAAAACTTGAAACAGGAAACTGATTTAATACCCACAAAAACAAAACATTTCTAAATAACAAACCACTGCTTTTTTATTCTTTATCAGCTGAGGGTATTTCAGGCAATTGAAGCTTTATAGTATTTTCCCTTTCATTCGTTTGTCAAAAGTTCAAAATGATATCCAGAGCTATACAAGTTGCCTATCGCTCCGGGCTTATTGATCCTCAAGAAGTAAGACTGAGTAGGTTTAATTGGACACACTTGGGGGCTGAGTCTGTCTTCTCTCTGGGAGTCAGGGAGTAGCATCTATCAAGGACTTGTGGTCAGGAGAGCTTCCCTGGTGGCTCAGACAGTAAAGAATCTGCCCCCAATGCAAGAGACCTGGGTTCAATCCCTGAGTTAGGAAGATCCCCTGGAGAAGGGAAGGGCTACCCACCCCAGTATTCTGGCCTGGAGAATTCCAGGGCTAGAGGAGCCTGATGGGCCACAGTCTGTGGGCTCACAAAGAGTCGGACATGACTTAGTGTCTAAGACTTGCACTCTGTGTGTGTGTGTGTGTGTGTGTGTGTGTGTGGTCAGCAGAGCCTGGCCTGGGGTCTGTGGGAGGGCGCACAAAACTGACCCAGGTGTGCTCTGATGGGGCCAGAATACCACTGGGATGAGAAAGAATAGGAGCCTGATAAGACGGAGGAAAAAAAATAGCCCAATGAGAAATTAAGCAAGTGATTCCATTCAAATAAATTAAATGCAAACTCACTACAATTGGGAGGTTTAGATTGAAGAAGGGCCTTTCGGGTGTGGTTAACCACAGAGTGAGGAAGCGAGCTCTAAGCTGGACTTGGAGACAGAAGAGAGAAGGTAGGGGAAGATTTTCAAATTTGGGTGGAGTGGTTAGTGGTGGGGGCCGTGGGGGGTGCAGGTGTTGGGGGCAGGGTATGGATAAGTGAAGTCACACACCCAGTATTTTGGGAGGAAAAGGAGCAGAAGGACAAGAGTGACCTAGAAAAGTCAATCACTAGTCTAACAGGTCGTGCCCGGAATTCTGTAGCACCTTATCCGTCCCCCACCCGCTATGTGCAGAGGCTCTGCTTCTCTGCAGGCAAGCCTGTGCCCGGGGTGGTACAATAGTTTCCATAGCAACTAATTGTTCTGTCACAGAGATGGGATTCTGACTCCAGGTGGGTTCTGAACAGAAGTAACAGATGAAACCACTAAGTGACAGAGATCTAGTTTTCCAGTAAGTGCCCCTGCTAATAAAGAAGAGAAAATGTACCAACTATAAGATAAATGGAACAGAGTCGAGCAAATGCTGCATTTTACAGAGGCATCAGCTGTTGGCTGCAAACAACAATAACTCCCTAATAAGTTCAACAGGAATGATGCTGGCGGGGGTGGGGGAAGCCAGAGCAGCTTCCAATGGGCTGCGGATGAAGGGTGTGGAGGGTGGGAGATGCACAATGCCAGGTCTGGGAGGCAGAGAGGAATGCCTCAAGTGTGTCATCTCAACCTTGCACACGCTGCGATTGTGAATCCTGCAGGACCAAACAGGATGCCAGCATCCCTGCCTGCCTGTATGCATTCCTCCTCAGAGAATTCACCAATGCTCGCTAGAGTTAGCAGTCCAAGAACAGCCCTCACTATTTAGAAATCACTGGGAGAAGAGTCAGGTCCGAATTACAAGGTCTTTTAGAAGCAAAGCAAGCATATTACTTCTCTGAAGGCATGACTGAGGCAGTGCCTTTGTGGTGGAATCGGCGAGTTGGGTCCAGTCTGATCTGTGACTCACGCCAGATGACCCGGGCAAGTCACTGCCCTGTCTGGGTCCTCGACTTGTAGACATAGGGCCCTCCAGATACAGCACCTTTGCTGGTCCATACTTCCAAGTCTGCCTCAGGGACCTCCAGGCAGGGGCTGAACCGTGAATGTCGTTTTATTTATTTATTTATTTTTGGCCATGCTGGGTCTTGAGTGCTGTTTGGGCTTTTCTCTAGTTGCAGAGAGTGGGGGCTTTTCATTGAGGTTGCCTCTCCTGTTGAGGAGCACGAGTTCTAGGGTGTGCAGCTTCAGTAGTTGTGGCATGCGGGCTCAATAGTTGTGTTTCCTGGGCTCTAGAGTACAAGCTCAATAGTTGTGGCTCACAGATGCCTAGCTGCTCTGTGGTTTGTAGGATCTTCCCGGACCAGGAATTGAACCTGTGTCTCCTGCGCTGGCAGGCGGATTCTTTAACACTCAGCCACCAGGGAAGGCCCTAAACTGTGAATGTAGATTGATCTCCTGCATTGAGATCAGAACCAACACCATTAAGTCAATTGCCATTCATGTCCACCTTCAGTTAACAGCGATTGACCACTGTCTATATAGCGATCACAGGGCCAGTTATCAGGAACCAAGGTAACAGGTGGTGGCACCTTTGGGATCCTCCCAGCTGAGTGAGGGAGACAGGCAGGTGCATGCTCAGAGCCAGGGGTAGGTTTGGACCCCTGGTGTGGGTGGGCAGTCTGGGGGCCAGGATAGGGCGTGTGGTGGACCACAGTGCTCTCTGTGCCTGGAGCCTGGCTGGGAGGAAAGGCAGGAGGAAAGAAGGAGGGGAGGAAGCAAGCTGTAGGGAGGGGTGGTGCTGACTCTGAAGACCCAGGGACCTGGGGGTGGGCGGAGGGGTGAGAGGTGGGAGCAGACATGCCATGTGGGTGTTGGTGCTGCAGATAAACAGGTGCCCAGAGAGGAAGGACGGTAAGTTAAGGGGAAAGGAAGCAGGCAGGATCCCAGGAAGAAAGAAGTGAGATCTGGCGTTTGGCTGGCAGATATGTCCCTGGAGGAGATTTGAGGCAGTGGTGGTGACCAGTATGATTAGGCCCTCATCACGGAGTCCTGGGAAGGTGCTTGGTGTGAGCACCCAGACTTGGGAAAGGGCCAAAGGAACAGGCAAGGCTGCCAGAAAGCCTGGCCCACTCCGCTGAGCCCCAGGGCCCAGTGGGCAGGGCCCCCCACCCCCACCCCGTGTCCCCTGCCCAGGGCTGGCAGGTGAGTGAAGGCATGGATTTAGTTCAGGGCAATGGCAGTCTCCTCTGAGACCTCCAGAAGGTTGGGGAGAGGATTATAGACTGTGACGCAAGGGTGAGTCTTGGCTAAAGAGCCAGAGCTAGCAGCCACTTCTCTGAGTTTCCTGGACTTCTTTACCTAAGAGAATCACAGAAACTCCCATGCTGCCGATCAGTTGCTCAGTCGTGTCTGACTCTTTGCAACCGGAGGGACTGCAGCACACCAGGCCTCCCCGTCCCTCACCATCTCCCAGAGTCTGCCCAAGTTCATGGCCATTGAATCGATAATGCCATCCAACCATCTTATCCTCTTGATGCCTTCTCCTCCAATACTTTGGCCACTTGATGCAAACAGCTGACTCGTTGGAAAAGACCCTGATTGGGAAAGGTTGAAGGCAAAAAGGAGGAGACTCCCATAGCCTCTCCTAAAAATTAACCAGGTAATCATTCAGTACCCGTTACTATTTGTTCTGCTAAGCCTTCTCAGGGCTCCACAAGGCTGTTCCCCACACCCTTTAGGAGTTTAGAGCACAGCTGGGAGTTTATGAATGCCCTTGCAAGCTTCAGTGAGCTGAACTACAGTCCCTATGAAGGCTGAGCTTGGAGCACAGGCTGAGAGGGTCAGAGGGCAAGAGAGAATCGGGGAGAAATCTCTTGAAACTGTGTGCTCAGGAGCCATTCATGGGAAAGTGCAATTGCAAGGGTCTTCAAGGGTGAAGATACGGAGTGAAAGAGGTCAGAATAAAACTGAGTTTGGAAGCAAGTGGAGAGAAAAAGCTTCCAGAAGCATCTGGTCAGTGGCCAGTACCACTTGCCTTGCCTTAGAGGAGGTGTCAACGAAAACAACCAATAAACAATAAATAATGAGAACAGAGAAGAGTTTTACTTGAGCCAAACTGAGGACTAGCCCAGAAGCCTGTTCTCCAGATTATTCCAAGAAACTGCTTTGGAGAAGCAGGGTTTTCAGCATAGTTTTATATCTTGTCAGAACAAAGAACATGAAACAAATTGGGGACACATGTCTTCAAGTTTTCAGAAAAACAGACTGGCATGTATGCACGCAGTACATACAGTATGATCTTGGCACCTGGAAAAGGAATCCTGTCATCAAAGGAAGAGGCGTATTTAATCTTTATCTCTAACATTGACATTCCTTACTTCTGGCCAGGGTGCCCTTTTCTTTAATGATTAAAGTGGAATTACCACGTATGTTTGATAGGCCACAAACAAGCAAGTTAACTCAGGTATAAGCCAGAATGACTTCCCTGTATCTCAATATGTAAACATTTCTTTTATCAGAAGACTGCGCGACAGTGTGGAAAGGAGCCCCATTTCTGGCATTGGAAATACCCTTTAATGTCAACCTAGACCCAGGTTTGATTCCTCAGTCTGCCACTTAATAGCTGGCTGGGCCTGGCCAAACTCAAATTCCATGCGCCTTAATTTCCTCATCTGCAAAAAGTGAAAGGAAAAATGTTTCTCTCAGTGTGGGACTGGAACTAAATGTGACAACAGGCAAGGCACCCAAACTTTCAGCAGGCCTCCAGGAACACTGATCCCTTCCTTTCCGGGCCCGCTGAGAAGCTGCATTTGAGACCAACGAGAATAAACATTGCAGAAGTCCTCTGAATGCCCTTGTGGAAGTAAATACCCAGACTGATCAGTGGGGGAAAACATGTTCTCTTGCAGCCTGTGGGGTGAGTTGACCATGCACACTTGTCTCCGGATATTTGACTTCCTGAGGCTTCCCTGAACAATGCCATCTCTATGTTGGCACTGCTGACCAGCAGTCCCATGAGAGCCAGGTTCTCATCACATGTCCTTTTCCTGGAGTGAGTCACTAGAGAATTGGGCTGCAATCATAACCTTCATCGGCTAAGAGAGGTTAAGTGGGCTGGAGAGAACAAAAACACAGACCAGTTTGGTGCTTAATGTTCCCTTCCATCAACATTTTACCCCAGGCCTTAACCTTGCAACTCAAAAGAGTTGGGTGGTATAATGAACGAGAAACTGAGTGGCCCCCTTGTAATCCACACACAAAGGGCTTTTCAATAGCCTGTGGTCACAAGTCTTATCTATTGCACTAAAATCTAGCCAGTTAGAAGCTGGAGTCAGGATTGGTGCTCCTAGTAAGACATCTCAGAAAACTGGGAAAGCCATTAAAACTTTTTAAATTGGAGTATAGTTGATTTACAATGTTGTATTAGTTTCTCCTGTACAGCAAAATGACCTAGTTATATCTATATATATTTTCATATTCTTTTCCATTATGGTTTATTACAAGATATTGAATATAGTTCCCTGTATAGGACCTTGGCGTTTATCTATTTTATGTATAGTAGTTTGTAAGGAAAAGTCATTTTGATACCTTTCTAGAGAATAAAGGTGACATTGAACAGAGGGGGAAACTC
Organism: Antilocapra americana; assembly: GCA_007570785.1. Lineage (NCBI taxonomy): Eukaryota > Metazoa > Chordata > Mammalia > Artiodactyla > Antilocapridae > Antilocapra > Antilocapra americana. Next base: position 4,730,213 of record ML661955.1, read on the forward strand.
TAAATAGCAGATGGAACTTGTAAAATTTAAACTTTGAAAACTGACTGCCTGTTTTCCTTCTTGGGTTGTATAGAGTAAAATAATTTTTAATGGCCAGCATAAAAATAAACACACAACCTACGTGTAACTCCTATGACCTCATATTTCCCAAAGCTTGATGTTTCCTTGAGAATTAATGGTGCCTTTAACCTAGACAGCTCGTGCAGTGGAGCAGAAAATAGTAGCCAGGGAACTGGGACAGTCTGAGTACTGCCTGACACTCTGACCGTGTGATCTTGGGCAAACCACCTTGCTGCTCTGGGACTGGGGTTCCTCACTGAGAAATGCCAGGTTTGTCTGGATAATTTAAAGTTTCCTGTCAGTGCCTCACCAAAAAAGCTTTGATGTTCATGGCTACTCACATTTGATCCTTAAAAAAAAAAAATGGGAGAGATGACAGGCATCCTTATCAGTCCCATTCCATTCCCACAGGCAACCCTTCAAACACAAGGCCAGAATGGGCTCCCCTTTTGTGGAAGGTCTGTACCTATATTTGTAAATTCCAATGGAGTCTGAATGTGTGCTCCCCGAGTGGTGTCAATAGTCACCCTGGCGTTCTGACTTCCAGCAGGGTCACAGGTCACTGTGTGAGCTGTTCAAGTTCACACCCAGTCCCCGTGTGCCCTGCTTCCATGGAGCACTACTCCTCCTCTGCAAATCCCGTCTACAGACCTTTATTGTGACTCACGGACATGGCAGGTACTAGAGCCAGACGCCAGCAAGCACGGCCTTCAGCCCTGTGGAGGCTCACGCTAGTAGGGAATGCAGAAGTGCTTTCAGTCCAAGCCTGATAGAAGCATCAAATCCTGTGACAATGCTTGGAAGGGTGGGAGTAGCTCTAGCTTGGGTAAGGCTGCCTGGAAGAAGCAGGCTTTGACCTGAGCTTTGCGAGACAGGTAGGATCTAGATAGGCTGAGTGAGAAGGGAAAAGATGCCAACAGAGGGAATAGCAGAGCCAGGACAGGGAGGCAGGAGGCACAGTCATAGCCTAGGAGGGGTGAGCAGCCCCTTCCTGTGGAGCTTCACATGTGTGAGGGAGAATGGTTTAGAGATTCAGGCAAAGGCCTGGTCATAGGAAACCTTCAAGATTCTAAGAAATTTGGGGCAGAATCTGGGAAACCATGGACATTCTTGAGCAAGAATGTGTCACGGTGGGACCTGTGCTTTATAGGACGAGGGATGTGTTGGCTGCAGTGTTCAAAGGAGAGCAAGAGTGTTCTCCTTCTCCTGGCAAGAGCCAGGAGAGTGCTGGCAGAAAGAAGGATGAGGGATCATCCCAGTCACCCAGACTGGTGATCATGGAGGCCTGAAGTGCGGTGGGGAGACCAGGACAGGCAAGAAGAGAAACTTTGGAAAAGAGCTGTAGAGGTAATAGAGTGGGGATCCATGCCTGATGGGATGTGGGGCTTGTGCCTCATGCTGAAGCAGAGAGAACATTCAGGAGGGAATACAGTCACCTGCCCAGCCTGGATTTAGGGTAGCTTATCATGGGAGTTGTTATCTAGAGGTACCCTGAGGTTAAGAAGTGAGCAGGCCTGGAGAAACTGATCTACAGTGGTAGAGTCTGTGGGTCACCTTCGCCCAAATATTTGTTCTTCCTTCCCTGAAAATGTTATTCTTGGTATTTTGATTATTTTATTTATGTTGTTTGTATTAATTATTGTTTAATCACTAAGCCATGCCTGACTCTTGCAACCCCATGGACACTGTAGCCTGCTGGGCTCCTCTCTCCATGGGATTTTTCATGCAAGAATGCTAGAGTGGGTTGCCATTTCTATCTCCAGGGGATCTTGCTGACCCAGGGGTCAAGCCTGCGTCTCCAGCAGTGGCAGGTGGGGTCTTCACCACTGAGCCACCCGAGAAGCCCTTTCCTAAAAATGGAACCCCTAGCTTTCAGTTAGACACGTCTCCTATCCCTGCTTTGAGTCAAGACCCTTTCCACTTTTCTTCCATCTAGGTGTGGTCACATGACTACATCTGACCAGTTGATTTGTAATCAGAAATGTCAGACTTCTGGTTTCCTGCTGGCTAGAAGGCAATGCGATTTAAGAGTTTTCAGATCGTATAGGTTAAAATCATATTTGAACACTGCCCTTTCTGAACTCACGTACTGAATGGCCAGGAACCCATTTACAGAAAATCTGCACTTTGCTAGTGTCCGTTGTTTGCATCTTAAATGTTTTTACATTCAGTATGTTACCTTATCACCTTATTTTTACCTTCTAGGGGGTATCTTGTCCTCCATTCTAACTGCAGGGACAAGTGCAGATAAATAGCCCCAAGTGAGGCTGATGTCAAAATTCAGCTGCTGGGGAGGATGGAGGATCCCAACTTTGTGAAGGACGCCTAGAGGTGAAACTGGTTTTAGTAAGGAGAAGGCAAGATCAGTTCCAAGCCTGCTGAGCTGTGATTCTAATCAATGACTGATAATATTTAATATGTTTTGAGCATATTTAATATGCTTACTCTGTGCCTGGCAATGTTCTAAGCATTTAGCTACATCACCTCATAGCTACCATGCGAGGAAGCTGCTACTATTACCCTCCTTCGAGATAGACTGGGAGCTAAGAGGTGAAGCCATTTGCTCAGTGTCTTCCAGTTCCCAAGAAGCAGCACTGTGACTCCAAGTGTTTCTGATGCCAGGGCTGTTAATCATTAAATAGTTGTTCTTGTGTGCATGCTAAGTCGCTTCAGTTGTGTCTGACTATTTGCGACCTTGTGGACACAGCGCCACAGACTCCCCTGTCCATGGGATTCTCCAGATAAGAATAATGTAGTGGGTTGCCATGCCCTCCTCCAGGGGATCTTCCCAACCCAGATATCAAACTTGCTTCTCTTATGTCTCCTGCATTGACAGGTGAGTTCTTTACCACTAGCGCCACCTGGGAAGTCCCATAGTTCTTAGGGAGTTTTTTTTTTTTTTTTTTAAATTAAATGTCTTCCCCACAACCTCCTTCTTAGAATATATCTTTTTTCTCTGATACTGATTCCATCCTTGGTATGGAATTTTATCTGAGAAAATTCCTGCTAGCAGGCTGATACATTCCCTCTTCCAGTTGACAGCATTCGAAGCTTGTCAGGGGCTTTGCAGTGGCATGTTGACAAATCCACTAGAGTGGGGTGGGGGTGGGAGATTTGTAGCATTTGCCAATTTTCATGGTGTAAATGTTGCTACCAGGACTGATTGCAAGCTGCTATGGCAGCTTGTACAATTTCTGGATATTTAATTGTGGATTCTGGTGAAGCCTGCTCCAGCACACCTTTGGGGCCCAGAGGACAGCACTGTAGAGCTAAAAGAGCATCCATCCTGGGATGTTCTAGGATCTGAGAATTCCTGGGAATTCTCGGAATCCATAGCCAGACCGAGCGTGCAGACACTGGGGGGCTTCCGGGGGCTTCCAGGCTCTTCCAGGCATCCTTTGAGGGGGTCCTTGGCTGCTTCTCCCTCGAGGTCTGGCCCTGGGCACTCTGGGAGGTCTTACTGTAGCTTGTCGGCTCAGCAGTCCCTGGACTCTCACTCTTTCCGGAGGTGTCAGCTCACCTCCTGAAAAACAGCCCCCTGTGACCAGCAGGTGGCAGCATTCTCACATTCAACACTTGTGCCCAAGCAAAATGAGGAGCCTTTGTTCTGAATTCAGAGGTGGTGTCACCAAGAGAGAGGCCCAAAGGGGCAAGCTAATTGCCTGTCCTTAGCTGACCTTTGACTACAGAGCCAGTGGGCAGGCTCCCACAGCTTGATATAACGAAAGTGATCTTAGAAAACGACAGAGACTGCCCAGTCTCGACACCACTGCCTGCCCATCCTAGGGGCTTAGGTTGGCATCATGGAAGCAGGCACTGGGGTCCTTTCAGGAAGGGAGCTAAGGGCCAAGAAGAGGTTTCCAATTCTAAGGGGGAAGCTCTGTTTTCCATCTGCTGCTGCCCACAAGCCACACTGTGCTACGACTTGTCTACTTGACTCTACTAAATGGTCAACTCCTAAGGTGACCAGCTATCCCAATTTGCCTGGGCCTGTCCTGGGTTTAGTACTGGAAGTCTCATGTCCTGGGAAGCCCTGGTCCTGACAAACATGACATTGGCCACCTGAACTCCTGGGTCCTGTCCTTGCCTGACACATAGTAGGTATTTCCTGTAGTGGTTGCTGCTGCGGATGAGGATCCTAAAGGAGAGGGGCAATGTGGAAGTTGAGTAGGATCATGGAAACGGAAGTGTTAGTAGCTCAGTCATGTCCGACTCTGTGACCCCATGAACTAGAGCCCGCCAGGCTCCTCTGTGCATGGGATTCTCCAGGCAAGAATACTGGAGTGGGTTGCCGTGCCCTCCTCCAGGGGATCTTCCTGGCCTAGGGATCGAACCCAGGTCTCCCCAGGTTTTGCAGAGTCTCCCTGGGTATGCAGGCAGATTCTTTTCTGTCTGAGCCACTAAGGAAGCTGACCAAATCCAACAAACAAAATTTGATTTCATTTTATTAAACAAAAACATACTCCCTTTGCTCTTTATCAAAGGAAAGGGCTGGAGTGCGTGAGGGGAAAACTCCAGAACAGTCCCTTTCTTCTCCTCTCTCCCTCCCTCCCAGTTACCTCCTTCCTTCTCCTCCTCACTGCAGCACATCTTGCATCTGGCATCGGGTACAGGGCCCTCCCAGAGTCCACAGCAGAGAACTCTGTGTTCCAGGGAAGGGTGGGGCGGCTGCAGGGGAGGGTGGCAGGGGCAGTGAAGCGGGCAGGCCAGAGGAGGTGTGAGGCAGGCAGAGACTCTGGCGCCCTAGAAATGGAGGAGCAGTGAAAGTGGCCCAAAAGAGCCTGAGGTTCCCTGGAGCCCTCCACTGGTCTCCTCAGCTCCAGGCAGGTCCTCCTATGACTCAAGCCCCACTGTGATGTGGCTTATCTCCTTTGTCTCCACCAAATCCTCTAGACAGTTCACTTCTACTCCAAGGGACTAACTCAGGGGAGTCAGTCTCCACAAACACTAACCTGCACTATGGCTTGAATCAGTGCAATCACTATGGCTGATGCACTTTGCTAAAACCAGTTAAAAGATGTGCAGATTCTTGGGTCCATTCACAAACAACTTCTTTCAAAAACCCAACCAGCCACAAACACTTAGCCCAGGACCAAAAACGAGATGAAACCAGTCAATCCAAAAGGAAATCAACCCTGAATGTTCTTTGGAAAGACTGATGCTGAAGCTCCAATACTTTGGCCGCTTGATGCAAAGAGCTGACTCATTGGAAGAGACTCTTGATGAAGAGAAAAACTGAAGGCAAAAGGAGAAGGGAGCATCAGAGGATGAGATGGTTTGATAGCATCATCAACTCAATGAACATGAATTTGAGCAAACTCTGGGAGAGAGTGAAGGAGAGGGGAGCCTGGCATACTGCAGTCCATGGACGGGGTCACAAAGAGTCAGATATAACTTAGCAACTGAACAACAACATCAACAACAAAGTACCCGCCACATATTTCCAGATTCATTGATTGATGACAAACATCAAGAAGACTGCTGTTGTCCACATCAAGAAATCTGATTATGCTTGGAGATTTGGCCACTGGTACTGATAACATTATAACATCAAAGAAATTTAAAATATCTCAATGTTGTTTTTAATCTTTGTCAATCTGATAGGTAGAAATTTTACAAACATATGCTCCTTCTGGGAGCATAATTCATAATAACTACAAGATAGAAACAAACCAAATGTCCATTAACAGATAAATGGATAAACAAATTGTGATATATAAATACAATGTAATACTATTCAGCCATAAAAAGAAATGCAGTACTGAAACATGGGAAAACATTTTTGCAAATCCTTCCCCCCAGGTCTGGACATTGGGATAAAGGAGAACCTCTCACAGTCAGTGGCCTGCCAGTTCTGCACAGATTGTTCCTTGTCATTTCTCCAACCTTATCTTGTACTGCTTTCCCCAGCACTCACAGCAGAGTCACCCTGGCCATCCACCAGTCCCTAGAAATACCACATTCTGTCCTGAGTTATAGTCTTCATTCAGGCTGTTCCCATCATCTGGGTAAGAATAGCAGGTAGAGGCTTCCCTGGTGGTGCAGGGGTAAAGAATCTGCCTGCCAATGCAGGAGACGTGCATTGGACCCCTGGTCTGGGAAGATCCCATGTGCCATGGAGCAACGAAGCCCGTGCACCGCAACTACTGAGCCTGGGCCCTAGAGCCGGGGAGCTGCAACAACTGAGGCCCGTGCTTCACAACAAGAGAAGCTGCCACAGTGAGATGCCCTCACACTGCGACTAGACAGTAGCCCCTGCTTGCAATAACTTGAGAAAAGCCCACACAGCAATGAAGACCCAGCATAGCCAAAAATAAGGAAATAACTAAAAATTAAAAAAAAATAGCCAGTGGGATCTGGCTTAGAAGCAGTGGTCCTAGAAGCCACTGTGAGAGGGTGAAATGGAAGCTTTAATGGGAAGGATGAGAAGGGAACCCGTCATCAAACTGGGGAGCAGGGAGAGACGTAAGGGCACTTTCCACGTGACAGGTATTAGCCCTCTGTCACCTTGGTGCTAAGAAATATAAATTTCTCATAGGCTTTTTGTTTTAAAATTTCTGAATAGGCCACCACTCCTCATGTCAAAATCTATCATTCTTGGTGGGTTGATATTTATATTCCACTGGCGACAAATTAATGCAGCATAGCCCTGTTCTAGATAAAAATTGACCTTGCAGGTGAAATCCTGCCACCTCCTGTCTCCCAGCCAGACTTTGGATTTATTGGAGCCTGAATTAACCCTAGGAGCTCAATAGGGACTCTAAGGACTTGATGAGTATTATAAATAGACATAATCTTTCACCTTTAAAGAACAAAGATCAAGAGTTTGAGTTATTTTCAGCCACAAGATAAAGGTAAATGGATATGGGCTTTATTGAAGAAATGCTGGGTTTATGACATGGAGTTGGCCAGGTAAACTAAATCGTAGGTAGAGAGCACAGCAACTCTGGTTATTAAGGCATGGACATCTCCAGGTCTCCAAAGCTTTGGGGGGGACGGTGAGAGCCTTTACTGGTGTCAAAGAGGGGCCTTCACTTCATCTCCAGGCTGCTGCTGCTGCTAAGTCGCTTCAGTCGTGTCCGACTCTGTGCGACCCCATAGACAGCAGCCCACCAGGCTCCCCCGTCCCCGGGATTCTCCAGGCAAGAACAGGGGAGTGGGTTGCCACTTCCTTCTCCAATGCATGAAAGTGAAAAGTGAAAGTGAAGCGCTCAGTCGTGTCCGACTTTTAGCGACCCCATGGACTGCAGCCCACCAGGCTCCTCTGTCCATGGGATTTTCCAGGCAAGAGGACTGGAGCGGGGTGCCATTGCCTTCTCATTCATCTCCAGGCTAGAGGAGTCTTAGCTGTTCCACAGAGGCCATAGCAGCTGAATCCAATGTAAGGCACATGACTAAAGTCCAAAAGAGATGTAGGCATAGAGGAGATGCTCATGCCAACTCCTCCCTGGTGCTTCATTGAGCCATGAAGTGATCCCCATGGAAATGGGTGTGTCTTGTCTATTGATGTCTTGTCACCCTTGGGGTCCTGGGGATGGGTTGATCCCTTGGATTTGTATGGCCTTTGTTCCTTTCAAAGAGCTGGTGTCTGTAACTGCTTCCTTTCCAGGCTAGCTCCAGCCATGTTCCCCTTGTCCTCCTCGGAGGAAGAAGCTGAGCATTTGGGAAGAGGTCCAGGGTCTGAAGGATGTAGGGTCATGGCTGCTCTCTGCTTTCATCTGTTATCTAAAGCCATAGAGTTTCCAGGTTGCCCTGGTGTGTGTGTCAGTCACTCTATCATGCGCGACTCTTTGCAACCTCATGGACTGTAGCCTGCCAGGCTTCTCTGTCCATGGAATTCTCCAGGCTAGAATCCTGGAGTGGATTGCCATTCCCTTCTCCAGAGGAACTTCCCAACTCAGGGATCGAACCCTGGTCTCCTGCATCGCAGGCAGATTCTTTACCGTTTGAACTACAGGAAAGTCTCTAGGTTGCCTTGGGTGAGGAGTCAAATGTTTGGAAGTGAAGGTATGGCTGTGGGGAGGAGAAAATGGAGAGAGAGGCTCCTCCACCCCATTCTGGTTCTCCTATACACTCCCACCTCCCTCAGTCTTATCCTGCTCCTTCCTGTCTGTGCCTGAAGAGTCCCCCGGATGGTCTCAGCCCCACCAGCACCCCACCCAGACTGCCCTTTTCACCTCCCCTGCCACTTGCTTTCCTGTAAGAAACTCCACCCTTCCCAGAACACAGAGTTCAGTCCAGAGTTTGGGAGGCAGACACTGGGCGTGAGAGTGGAGGGCAGTCAGCGCTGGAAGCAAGGAGGAAAAAGAAGGGACTGTTTGATTTCTCCCTTGGGAGCCCTCGCTCCCACCTGTTGTCAAAGAGCCAAGGGGACAGGGTTTTTAATGAAATTTTTCCTGCCCACGTTTGGTGATCCTTTGTAACCAACCCCCCTCTTCACCTGACCTGGCCCCTGTGCTTTGATACCACCACCACCTAGAGTGCATTAACTGAGTGCCAGTGGGTGCCAGGTGCAGGGGCTAGGGGTTTATGCTATACTGGACTCAGCCATCAAGGAAACAGCTAACAGTTATCGAGGGTATGCTACAGCAGGTGGTAGAAATATGAAAGCTCCCGTCTGAGAATTGGAAACATGGTAGTTTTAGACAATGGGTCCCTTCCTCCTTAGAGGAGCCCCAGCTGCCTCTTCCCATGATGCCACCCAGGTAGGGTGGGGAAGGGATGTTGAGACCATGACTTTTTTGTTGATCGATGGGGTTCTCATCATGTAATCCTGCCTATCCCCACAGGTGAGGGTCAGAAGGCCAGAGAGCTTGCCCTGCAAGACTTTTTCTTTCTTTCCTTCTAAAAACATTTGTTTGTTTATTTAGCTGCACCGAGTCTTAGCTGCAGCGCTCAGAATCTTCCATCGTCCCTGTGGCATGAGGAATTTTTAGCTGCGGCATGTGGGATCTATTGATAGTTCCCTGACCAGGGATAGAACCTGAGCCCCCTGCATTGGAGCACAAAGTATTAGCCACTGGACCCCCAGGGAAGTCCCAGGATCTCTTTCCTTAAGGAAACATGGTCTGGGGCCCATGTGAAGCCCTGGGTGGGTAGGTAGGGGCTCAGTACACACTGGTGAGCCCCTGGGCCAGCTACTCTGTAAGTGGTTGTGTTGGAGTCAAGTCCACTTACCAATGGTTTTAATGCGGACAAAGAACTGGATAGATAAATCAATATTAGGTATAAAAATATATTCCAAAATGCAATTGTAAAACGTGATTGTGAATTAGGTAATTCTTTCCTCTGCTGGAAATGTAAGCCAGGTTTCCTCTGATATATAAGCCAGGGTTTGTAGTGGAGCTTTGTACTGTTTTCCGATCACAGAGATACTTTAACCATTACAGGGCATCCAGAACCTGATTCTCTCCCCTCTGCTTTTAGGAAAGATACTACATGTGACAGTCCATAGGATAGTACGTGGGGTTCTGTAAACTTGAACTACCTGGCCCGTGATGTGATTGATAAGAGTAGATGCAAGGACAGGAGAGAATTCAGAGACCTGTTGTAACTGACAGGTGATTTCAATAAAGGTGAGGGTGTTTACACAGAGCCAGCTCATGAATATACAGAGGATGAAATTCTTATAATACATCCTGATAAAAATAATCAGCAGAAGAGGAAAAAGCCTGGTTTGGCAGGACTGATTTACATTGCAAATATCTTTCCCTTTGGCAGTTTAGCCACCGTCCCTCAGCCTATCTGTGAGCTGGCCTCAAGGACTTGGGGCACAAGCATGCACGGGATGGACACCAGTTCTTGTGGGAGCATCTGGATGGCCTGGAGTGGGGCAGGGGACCAGTGAATGCAGTCTCCTGGGGTATGCCTCAGCTGTGGGCTATTGGGGGTCGGAGGAGCTGGGTCATATCCTTGTAGAGCAAGGTGAAGGTTTGGTAGAAAGGAAGCACGTGACTGATGCCACTCTCCCCTTCTTAAACCTGTTTTCAGAAGGCCCCCCATTGCACAGGGGTGCTGAGATATATGACACACTTCCAGCTGCTGGAACCATCAGATGCAGGGCTGGGATTTAAAAAAAAAATTTTTTTAGTTAGTTTTTAGATTTATTTTTAATTGAAGGATAATTGCTTTACAATATTGTATTGGTTTCTGCCGTATATCAACATGAGTCAGTCATCGGTATACATATGTCCCCTCCATCTTGAACCTCCCTCCCACCTCCCACCCCATCCCACCCCTTTAGGTTGTTACCGAGCCCCTGGTTTGAGTTCCCTGAGTCATACAGCAAATTACCACTGGCTGTCTATTTTTACATATGGTAGTGTATGTTTCCATACTACTCTCTTAATTTATCCTGTTTATTTTGGCCATGCTGGGTCATTATTGCAGCCTGTGGGCTTTCTCTACTTGAGGAGAGTGGAGGCAGCTCTCTAGTTGTGGTTGTGTGGGTTTCTCATTGCAGTGGCTTCTCTTGTTGTGGCTCACGGGCTCTGGAGCACAGGTTCAGCAGTTGTGGCATACAAGCTTAGTGGCCCTGTGGCATGCAGGGTCTTAGTTCCCCAAGCAAAATTATTAGTCACTCAGTCATGTTGGATTCTTTGCGACCCCATGGACTATAGCCCGCCAGGCTCCACTGTCCATGGGATTCTCCAGGCAAGAAGACTAGAGCGGGTAGCCATTCACTTCTTTAAGGGATCTTGCCAACGGGGATCAAACCCAGGTCTCCTGCATTGCGGGCAGGTTCTTTACTGTCTGAGCCACCAGGGAAGCCCTTAGTTCCCCAAACAGGGGTCAATCCACGTCTCCTACATTGGCAGGTGGAATCTATATCACTGGGCCACCAGGGAAGTCCAGGGCTGTATTGTTTTGCTCTTTTATGGAGGTTAGGTGTTTGGTGAGCCCTGGACACTAGTTGCATATTTTCTTTTTCTGCATATTTTTCTGGGGAGAAAACACATCCCCTAGTTGTCAGCTTCCCATGACGCAATGTAAGCAGAACATTCTGCTCACAACCACTCCCAGGAGATCGCTCGTTTTGAACTGACTCAACTCAGCTTTCTACCAGTACAGTCCAGGGCAGGAGGACTGCTACCACGGCCCCCCACCCCACCAAAGTTCTTAGGCCTGTTTGATCCAGTGTAACTCATGGAATAAAACCCCATCAGCCCCCTTCCTCCTTTCTCCCAACCCTCCCCATTTCTTCTCTTTCTTCCCTTTTCCTTCTCCAGTTTTGCCTTCTTTCTTCCCTTCTCACTTTCCCCCTCCCTAACCACCCCTACCCCATGCTCACTCCCGCATCCCTTTCCTGTTCACCTCTCTTGTGATATTGACTTGACATATTAATCATTACAACAGCAGCTAAGAATTCCATCACGCTTCATTAATCCTGAGGAAAATACCATGCTAGCTGATGAGCCCTCTAGGGTACACTCATACATTCTTCCTGGGGTCCAGAACACTGGAAATTTCTCACTTTCTACTTGTCACTGAACAGGAGGCCACCGTGGAAGGTCACAGGGAGCCAAGGCAAGGGGAGGGTGGGAATGGGAGTGGGCTCCAGTCCATGAAGGCATTAGTCACTCATCACAGACTCTGGCAGGCCTCGGGCTATTCAAGGACTCCTGTTGTAGAGAGTGAGTTGTAAAATCCCATCAGGGTGGCCAAGGCCAGAACAGTGTGACTTTAATAAGGTTAAAGTTTGGCATTTTTACAGCTTTTTTTATGATAAGATTCTTAGTCACATGAAGGAGAAAGAACTAGAGTGGATCTGTCCAAACTTAGCTGGTCAGACCTTAGTGTGGTCATGCATGGCCTCCTGCCAGGTGCCCCAGGGTGTCCTTGGTCATGCTGTGGGCCCTGCTTTCCAGCTAAAAGTTCTGCCCTGCACATCAGAAAGCCCGTTCACCCAGCTCTAGCCATTCACCCAACTCTTCTCTAGGAAAAGTGGATCCAGGCAGCGATTTTAGACTGGGAAGTATCCTTAAGACAAGCAGACTTATTCAAGAGGACTCACCCCCTAGCCAAAGGTGTCACCTGATCTTGTACTGTCCTCTAGCCATCACCCACAGTAACCGAAGGGGAGACAATTCCATTTTCCTTGGATGCCTTGGTTAATACCCTCCAGCTTCCCTGGTGGCTCAGACGATAATCAGCCTGCAAGGCGGGATGTGCAGGTTTGATCTCCAGGGAAGATCCCCTGGAGAAGGGAATGGCAACCCACTCCATTATTCTTGCCTGGACAATTCCATGGACAGAGGAGCTTGGCAGGTTATAGTCCATGGGGTCACAGAGAGTCAGACGCTACTGAGCGACTAACACTTCCACTTTCCAGCCTAGAATATGCTATTGTCCATCTGGATCTGCCCATCCTTCAAGTGGCCCCTCCTTTGGGAGACCTTCTCAAACTCTACCCTCGTTTTCTGACCTCAGGAAGAACTCATCTCTCTCCCCCACCTCCAAAGAGCTTAGGCTATACTTCGCAGCAGCACCTGCCCCAGTGTAAAGCATTCCTTGAAACACACCTTTGGCCCCACTGGACTGTGAGTTATCCATGCAGGACCCACCTGTGCCTTGTTTAATTTGAGTGAACAACCTGGTCCCAAGTAGATGTCCATAAACACTGAATGAAGGTGTGACTTAGCAGGAGACCCTGCCCTTTTTCTATGTAAACAGCCTAAATGCCACGTCTTCTATGTATGGATCATCTTTGCTCACAAAGAATATTAAAAAGTATAATTTCTTTTTTTTAACTTTAAAAACTGAAGTGTAGTTGATTTACAGTGTTACGTTCTTTCTGGTATACAGCAAGGTGATTCAGTTGAGATATATATGTCTTTGATTCTTTTGCATTGTAATTTATTACAATATATTGAATATAGTTCCCTGTGCTATACAATAAGTCCTTTTTGATTATCTATTTTATATATAGTAGTTTGTATCTGCTAATCCCAAACTCCTAATTTATTCCTCCCCCACCTTCCCCTTTGATAACCATAAGTGTGTTTTCTCTGTCTAAGAGTCTGTTTCTGTTTTGCAAATAAGTTCATTTGTGTTATTATTTTTAGATCCCACATATGAATGATATCATATGATATTTATCTTTCTCTGTCTGACTTTGCTTACTATGATCATCTGTAGGTCCTGGCTGAGTGGTATTTCACTGTGTATATGTGCCACATCTTCTTTATCATTCATCTGTTGACAGACACTTAGATTGCTTCCATGTCTTAGCTATTGTAAATAGTGCTGCTATAAACATTGGAGGGCATGTATCTTTTTGAATTAGAGTCTCCTTCAGGTATATGCCCAGGAGTAGGATTGCTGCTGCTGCTAAGTCGCTTCAGTTGTGTCCGACTCTGTGCAACCCCATAGACGGCAGCCCACCAGGCTCCGCTATCCCTGGGATTCTCCAGACAAGAACACTGGAGTGGGTTGCCATTTCCTTCTCCAAAGCATGAAAGTGAAAAGTGACAGTGAAGCAGCTCAGTCGTGTCCGACTCTTAGCGACCCCATGGACTGCAGCCTGCCAGGCTCCTCTGTCCATGGGATTTTCCAGGCAAAAGAGTTCTGGAGTGGGGTGCCATTGCTTTCTCTGGTAGGATTGCTGGAAAATTATAATTTCTAAATGGGTTACTAGTTTGTTGAGGTGGAATTTGCAGTCCTTGAATCCATAGCATCTGCCATAATATGTTCATTAGTGTAAATGTGCATCAGATGGTCCTGTCTGTTATGCCATAATGTTGAGTCACTTGCAAACATATTTCCTCAGGGTAGACAAGTCAGATTAACCATGGTGAGTATGTATCAACTCTGTCCGAGCTGACAGTAGGCTCCACAGAAATGCACAGTGAGAGGTCCCCCCCATGGGGAACAAAGTCTGGGTGCTGCGGAGATGTGGTCAGGTGTTAAACGCACGTGAGCTCCTTGCGTGAATGCCAGCTGTGCGCTTCTGTATGGGGCTACTGAGAGGAAGTCACAGCACGTTCCCTGGAGAAGCTCCTGGCTCAGCTGGGGAGCCAAGCCATCCACAGCTGGATGCGCTCCAGACACACCTAGGGCTTGACCAGTTGTGCAGAGGCCCCCAGCCGCAGCCCTAGTGTCATAGTTCACAGAACCCTTGGGGACTTCCAGTCTGTGAGAGCAGGAGAGGGCGAAACAGTGTAGGGAATGGAGACCGACAGGAAGGAGGACCTGGCCCGTTCCTGAGGCTCGGAGTTGATGGACTTAAACGCCACTTTGTTTTTGGTGTACAGCTTGAATTTTTCTTTCAGGCCTGAGATGGATATGAACCATTAAGGCTGCTATGAGTGGGGCTGATTCTGCAGTGAGGCCCTGGGAGCACTCTTTCAGGGCTCCTTAGATGAGGGGTACCCAGGCCTAGGGTGGACCTCATGGGGTGACTTTGGACCAGAGTGGACCCTACTTAAGGCGTATTCTTGCCTCAGGACCAGCCAGAACTATGCTTAACTGCACAGCTGGGAGAAGGTACAGTGGGTGACATCTCCAGGGTGGCTGGTGCTAAGGATGGGAAAGAATCACCCATATGTCAGTTTACACGCATCACCCCCCAGCCTCAGCACTTTAGTCCCCAGCACAAAAGCTAGTTATATGGTGGCCAGGGAGCAGGTGGTGTGGGGGCTCAGTGCAACACCTGGGAACTGCCCTTCCACAGTTGTTCCACTTGGCTTTCTCATGCAAGAAACCTGAGATATTGGGGCACAGCTGGGTGAGGGGCCTTGGCCTCCCTGGGGGCCTTGGAGGGGCTGTGGATGGTCTCCTGTGTTTGCCTTGCAGCCTGGACAAAGGTAGGGCTTCCCTGGTGGCTCAGATGATAAAGAATCTACCTGCAATGCAGGAGACCTGGGTTCAATCCCTGGGTTAGGAAGATCCCCTGGAGACGAGCTTGGCAACCCATTCCAGTATTCTTGCCTAGAGAATTCCATAGACAGAGGAGCCTGGCGGGCTACAGTCCATGGGATTGCAAAGAGCTGGATACCACTGAGCGACTAACACACACTCTACATGCTGGATGAAGATAGCAATCAGGAAGGGTCCAAGGACACACGGCACCCATGTGGAGAGGGGTCAGGCTGATATTCCTACAAAATTCACTCTCTGGATCCCAAGCCCTCTAGAGGGGGCAGGAGATATCCCTGGACACACCCCTCCTGGCCCTGTGTGCCCTTGGCTGCGCTGGAGAGGCAGGTCGCCTTTGCCCCCAACACACCCCGCTCGTGAATGAGGCTCGTGACTCACATCTGCTCGGCCAGGCAGCCGCAGTTAGGGGAGCCTCATTCAAATGCCAGGCAGACGCAAATAGCACGCTCTGCTCGCCTATGAATAGGCTGCCCAGCTGTTCTGCAGGAGGCCAAGCCGCGTTCTTATCCAAAGTACATTTGCTCTTATTTATGAGCTGCATCAGATGCCATCGGCAACCTACCTTTGGCCCTTCAAGGCCAGCTTCGTGCGTGTTCTTTGTTCCCTCAAGTCACATCAAGTGAAATATTAACTGCTGGTGGGACAGAGGGCCTGGGAGCCTCTGAAGGCAGGGTTGATGAAGAAGGATACCTGGAGGGAGGGTTGTTCACTGACCTGGAATTTTCCATTCCTCTGAAGCTCACATGACCTCAGTGTTTTCTGCAAGCCACATAGCGAAGGTGGGTGCCAAGTGGCGGGTGCTTGGGCACTGGATGGTGGGTGACCACAGCTGTTTATAGCATCGTGGTCACTGGCCAGACCGATGTTGCCCATGCAGGGGGTCATGGAAAGGATCAGACCCACGAGCCGGGAGACCCAGGGTTCAGCCTTGGCTCTGCCTAGGGGACAGCTTGGGGAGTCTTGTGGGAGAGGGTAGTTGTCTCAGGGATTTTTTTCCCTTGGATGTAAAAAGAGAAATTAGAAGAGAAGCACAAAATTTCCTTTCTGACTCAGACATTTTCTGCCCTGGATGCTGAGACTCATGAACTCAACTTCGAGCTAACTGTGGTAACATATTCCATATGTGATTCTCATAACATCTTATGGACAAACTCAAATGTACTTTTTGGCCAACTCAGTATTTCTCTCTCATCTATGAGAATTTACTAGGTCAGCTCTCTACTCCCATTGCTACTCTCTCCTTTCGCTTCTTTCCATCTGCCTCACTGCTGTACCTTCCCTTTATCTCACTTCCCTTATCCTTACCTTAGAGCTGAGGACATCACCTTGGAAGCTGAAACGCAATCACATGGTTTCTGTGGACCCAAGTCAAGTGGACCCATGTTTCACTTTCCAGCTTTACTTCCAGGCTTCTGTGGTGGTTCAGACAGTAAAGAATCTGCCTGCAATGAAGGAGACCTGGGTTCCTAGCTAGGTGACCTTGGCCAAAAGATTTGTCTAGGTGTTAATTCCTCATCTCTCAAAAGGGAATCATATTAGGGTTTGTGGAAAAATTATACACAATATCTCATGCACGAAGGCACCTTAAATATGATTGGAACTTAAAAGCTAGCATACACAAGTAGCTCATTCTTTAGCCTCTATTTCTGCTAATAGGGATGCTCTCTTCCTATTTCTGGGCTTTGAACTTGATATCACCTTGACCTTTCTTCTGGCTTGTTCCCTGCAATTAGTATCTCTGGCAGCCTTCCTTACAGCATCCCTGGGCCTGGCAGCTGTGAGAAGAAGACCTGCAGATCCAGGGCTAAGCAAGAAGCTCAGCCTTCTGTGGAGATGGTGCTATCTTTGGGAATCACTGGAAGATTTCCTCATGCAAGTGCTATTCTGAGGGGAATTAGTTCAAGTCCTGGTTGATTAATCAGGATTCCCTGGAAGTGGGTGTGGGCTTCACTAGTAGAGGTCAAATGGATCGGACTGCGTTCACTTTGGATTTGCTATTGGCCTCCTTACTGTCCAGATTTACATTCCCTGGGCCCTGAAGGTTGTCATTGGCCCAGTCACACCATGTCAAGTCATGTCTTTTAGAGTGACATGAATTGAAATGTGTAGGGAAGGTGGGCACTTCCAGACAGCTCACATAAAGCTATGGGAAAATATTTAAAAATTGCTTCTTTTGAAAGATGCAGCTCTGTGGGCAGGCAGAAGAATGCCAACTGGGTTTCAGCACCCACCTACCTCCCACCCCCCAGCCCTGGCCCTGGCCAAGAGCCTTTGTGGAGGGCCCAACCTACTCAACCACAGGGGCAGACCTGACACTCACTCATTAGATTTCAAGTTCCAGGAAGGTATGGTCCCTTATCTCTTTCATCAGCGAAGCCTGAATACTTAGCTAAAGCCTGGGCACAGTGAAGATGCTCACTAAGTATTGTTGAGTGTTGAATGAATGAAGATAAGGTGACCTCTTGCTAGGGATACTTGGTGCAACTGATGCCAACAGAGTGGGGTAGTTAAAGGCATGTGCTTTGGAACCAGATAAAACTGAGTTTGGATGTTGTTCTACCTCTTAATAGATGCATGGTTATAACTCCTCTGAGGTTCAGTTTCCCCATCTTTGAAATAAGCATGTCACACCTGTTCAAGTAGTGCTGTGGTGAGGGTTTGCCAAGATGACATACGTAAAGCACCTACATCAGTGTCTGACAAGAGGTTACGTTGTAATTGAGGCTGCCCGGAGAGCACTGAGGATGGGCATTCCCCAGGGCCTCCCAAATCTGAATGACTTCATGGCTGCCAGAGCCTGGAGCCTTTCCAGTCATTCTCAGTGGGGATCTCAGATATGGATTGAGGTGGCTTGCGGTCACAATGATTGTTCACTCCTGGCTCCTATCCCCACACACTTACTGAGGCTTCAAAACCCATTAGGCTCTCAAACATTCAGTACTTCAGTTTCCCAGAAAAAGTATGACTTGTGTTGGCTAGATTACAAATATCTGCTACAATTTACTGTCTCCCATTATGGTACCCCTAATTGCTCTTGCACTTGGTCTTGGAGATAGGCCACCATCATTAAGTTGATCTCATGCTATCTGCAAAGGCAAGGAAAACAATGGCCTCTCTACAGGACTTTGCCCTCCCACGAGCTCAGGGACCACAGACCTTGCCTGCTGGTGTGGAAAAGCAACCACCCTGGCTTCTGAGGATGTTCAGCTGAGAAATACAATACAGGCACATATTCGCTGGTGCAGTGTCTGTGCTTTTAGAGGCCACAGCCCCATCTGAAAGAGTGCATCAATACATTTCATCCTTTAGCAGGGTTGCAAGTGGTAATTTATAAAAGGCTGTGTAGAGATATTGGAGAAAAGTTGGTGAATAAATTCAGATTAGAGGGAAAATGCAGGAGAGACTTTTTTTCCTTTTACTAGTGACTGCACGTATCTATGGAGACCTGAAGAGTGTCTTGAATTTATTAAGCCAAAAGTCTGCAATTTAACAACGTCATTCTTGGCCCATTCACACCAATTGATCTGGGACTGAAGTGACTTTTCAAGGGGTGGGGTGTGATGGGGTCAAGGGCTGTAAAGGGGGGAGTCCATGGAATAATGGAATAAACACAGGCATGCTCAATCTCTTCAGTCATGTCCTACTCTTTACGACCCCATGGACTGTAGCCCACCAGGCTCCTCTGTCCTTGGGATTTCTCAAGCAAGAATACTGGAGTGGGTTGTCATTTCTTTATGCAGGGGATTTTCCTGACATGGGGATAGAACTTGCATCTCCTGTAGCTCCTGCATTTGGGAGGTGGATTCTTTGCCACTGAGTTACCTGGGCTTCTCATTGAACACAGGACTATGGGTCAAAACCCTTAGGTTTAAACCTCTACCTTGTCCCTGATTGGTCATACCTTTGATTGATGTGATATCACCTGCCAGTACTTAGTTTGTTCTTTGTGAGCAACACAGGGATGTGTGGCCATTGTCAGAGTTTATGGTTTGAGTGTATGCCCAGCCGTGGTGGGTGGGAAGCCACAAGAGATGGGACCATCTGAGCCCTGTAGTCAGCCAGGGCAAGCAGTCCATATTTTTGCTCTACAGCCTCTTTTCAGGGTTCAGGATCCTTTTGAGGGAGGAAAACAGAAGAGAGAACTGTAGGGGAATTGGGGCCTACTCCAACACATGGCGGAGTTGTGTTGATGATTCAGCCAATGAGCGTGTCTTTTGCCGCCCAGACAGGATTTCACAGGTGTTCAAGAGCTGCTTCCCTTATCACAAGGCAGTTGTGAATGAAGGGGAGGGAGGAGGGAGATAGAGCAGACTGCAGAGAACACACAGCCCAAGTGTGGATGTTGGGGTGAGAGGGTGTTGAGGAGAGAAAGAGAGAGATAGACTAGGGGAGAAGCAGAGGTGAGAGCTCACGCTGCAGGAGGGGAAGTGAAGGAAAAGTGGAAGGGGAGGAGGACCAAGGAAGTAGAGTGAGCCTTAAAGATCAGCAGTTACTC
This sequence comes from Antilocapra americana, assembly GCA_007570785.1. NCBI lineage: Eukaryota > Metazoa > Chordata > Mammalia > Artiodactyla > Antilocapridae > Antilocapra > Antilocapra americana. The sequence goes on from ML661955.1 coordinate 4,749,645, forward strand.
AGCCCAGATCATAGCTGATGTCAAGCTCCTGCAGAGGAGCTCTGAGTATCCCCTGCAACACAGGTCCTGGAAGACAGATCCCTGGGGCCTCTGGCAATAGGAGTAGTTACAGAATTTATGGGGGTAGCAAAAAAAAGCCTCAGTAAACAAAATAAATGGCATCCCAATGCAATCTTTAAATAGACTCTATTTTTTTAGGGCAATTTTAGGTTCATAGCACAACTGAACAGAAGATATGGAGATTTCTCCTATATGTCATGACCCTACCCATGCATAGCTTCCCCCATAATTAACACCCCCTCCAGAGAGGTATGCTTGCAATAACTGATGAACCTACACTGAAACATCATCATCATCTAAAGTTTATAGTTCCCATTAGGGTTGCTCTTGGTATTGTACTCTCTGTGGGTTTTGACTAATATGTAACAATGTGTATCCTCCATTATAGTATCATAATGAGTTGTTTCATTGCCCTAGAAATCCTCTGTGCTCCACCTAGTCATCCTTCCCTCTTCCCTAAGGCTTGGCAACCTCTATCTTTTTATTGTCTTCATAGTTTTGCCTTGGCCAGATGTCATAGAGTTGAAATCATATACTATGTAGCCTTTTCAGATTGGCTTCTTTCATTTAATTATATGCATTTAAAGTCTCTGCATTCCTTATATTCTTTTAATACTATCTAATGACTTTGGATATAGCCAGTTCAGTTCAGGCTCTCAGTTGTGTCTGACTCTTTGCGACCCCATGAACTGCAGCATGCCAGGCTTCCCTGTCCATCACCAACTCCCGGAATTTACTCAAACTCATGTCCATTGAGTCGGTGATGCTATCCAACCATCTCATCCTCTGTTGTCCCCTTCTCCTCCCACCTTCAATGTTTCCCAGCACCAGGGTTTTTTCAAATGAGTCTGTTCTTCGCATCATGTGGACAAAGTATTGGAGTTCCAGTGAATATTCAGGACTGATTTCCTTTAGGAGGGACTGGTTGGATCTCCTTGCAGTCCAAGGGACTCTCAACTCTCAGGAGTCTTCTCCAACACCACAGTTGAAAAGCGTCAGTTCTTCAGTGCTCAGGTTTCTTTACAGTCCAACTCTCACATCCATACATGAGTACTGGAAAAACCAAAGCTTTGACTAGACGGACCTTTGTCAGTAAAGTAATGTCTCTCTTTTTAATATGCTGTCAAGGTTTGTCATAGCTTTTCTTCCAAGGAACAGGGGTCTTTTAATTTCATGACTTCAGTTACCATCTGCAGTGATTTTAGAGCCCTCCAAAATAAAGTCTGTCACTGTTTCTACTGTTTCCCCATCTATTTGCCATGAAGTGATGGAACCTGATGCCATGATCTTAGTTTTCTGAATGTTGAGTTTTAAGCCAACTTTTTCACTTTCCTCTTTCACACTCATCAAGAGGCTCTTTAGTCCCTCTTTGCTTTCTTCCATAAGAGTGGTGTCATCTGCATATCTGAGGTTATTGATGTTTCTCCTGGCAATCTTGATTTCAGCTTGTGCTTCAGCCAGCCCAGCATTTCTCATGATGTACTCTGCATATAAGTTAAATAAGTAAGGTGACAATATGCAGCCTTGACATACTCCTGTCCCGATTTGGAACCAGTCTGTTGTTCCATGTCCGGTTATAACTGATGCTTCCTGACCTGCATACAGATTTCTCAAGAGGAAGGTCAGGTATTCTGGTATTTCCATATTGTTAAGAATTTTTCAGTTTGTTATGACCCACACAGTCAAAGGCTTTGGCATAATCAATAAAGTAGAAGTAGATGTTTTTCTGGAACTCTCTAGCTTTTTCAGTGATCCAACGGATGTTGGCAATTTGATCTCTGCCTTTTCTAAATCCAGCTTGAACATCTGGAAGTTCATGGTTCACATACTGTTGAAGCCTGGCTTAGAGAACTTTGAGCATTACTTTACTAGTGTGTGAGATGAGTGCAATTGTGTGGTAGTTTGAGCATTCTTTGGCATTGCCTTTCTTTGGGAATGGAAAGAAAACCGACCTTTTCCAGTCCTGTGGCCACTGCTGAATTTTCCAAATTTGCTGGCATATTGAGTGCAGCACTTTTCACAGCATCATCTTTCAGGATTTGAAATAGCTCAACTAGAATTCCATCACCTCCACTAGCTTTGTTTGTAGTGATACTTCCTAGGGCCCACTTGACTTCACATTCCAGGATGTCTGGCTCTAGGTGAGTGATCACACCATCATGATAATCTGGGTCATGAAGATCTGTTTTGTATAGTTCTTCTGTGTATTCTTGCCATCTCTTAATATCTTCTGCTTCTGTTAGGTCTGTACCATTCTGTCCTTTATTGTGCCAATCTTTGACTGGATATAACCAGTGTCCAATAAATACTTTTCTGTAACTATGGCCTATTGATTGGCAGTAGCCTGAGACAACTAGACACATAGCCTAGGCTTTATTCAAGAACCGAGATCTCCCTTTTATCTTCTCTCTCTGGCCAGTGGCGTCCATGTGGGCTGAACCCTTGAGGTATAATAGGTGTATTTTTCACAATGTGCTGCATTGCCACTGCCTTTTATTTTAGCTTTCAAAATACAACTTTGAGGAATTAAGAACTGTTACATAATTGTGGGGGGTTCCCAGGTGGCTTAGAGGTAAAGAATTCACCTGTAGACACAGGAGATGAGGGTTCAATCCCTGGGAGGGAATATCCCCTGGAATAGGAAATGGCCACCCTACTATTCTTACCTGGAGAATCCCATGGACAGAGGAGCCTGACAGGCTACAGTCTATGGGATCGCAAGGGTTGGACATGACTGAGTGACTAGGCATGTATATAATTGTGGACAATATCAATGTGATGATTAAGAAGCAGCTTAAAAATATGCTACTTGAATATATCCTTCCCATTTCAAACAGCTATATTGAGTAACAGATACCTTAGTGAAGCAGTCATATTATTCATTAATCAGGAAAGTTTTAAGAGTATAGATCTGATAACCTAAAAATCGTGGCCTTAAGGTGGAGGATCATGAAAGAATAGATTCATCATTTTAAGTCCTGGGTCCTCTGTTTACCTGCTATAAATCCCTGGCTAATTTTCTTATTCTCTCATCTATAAAATAGAAACAGTGTGATGCCTGACCTGCTTACCACACCAGAGCTATTGTGAAGATCAAATGAAATCATAAAAGTGAAATATTTTGCAAGTCATATAGTGCTGCACAAATATAATTACTATTACTAACTGGAGTCACAGTCATATAAGAAATGAGATATGAATAGTAATTACATAGGATGCAGAATTGCTAGATTTCTAGGATTATGGGGGTAGCAGTGAAAGCCCCCCTTCATTATCTTATGCCCTTCAACCCAGAAACTGAAGAGCATAGACATGGGAGAAACTTCTAGAACTTAAATGGGTAAAGGCTGTCTCTAATGGATATGCTTAGCCTTATGCAGTTGTAAACCAAAATGATGTATGTGACTGAACAGTCTGAGTGTACTCAGATAGAAATCAAGGTGATCTTGCTGTAATTTAAGGAAGATAGGCCTGAATGAGATCGCAAATCAGAAAGTGGGAAACTAATGGCTTATATGTCATGTTACTGTATCAACTGTGATGGGACACTGCTTCCCGGAGGTGGGTGTCTACAGGGAACCCACATCGGAATTACCTGGAGACTGTGTAAGGGTAGATGTGGGTTGTTGAAATGCACTTTCCAGGATCCTACATCCCAGAACCATGAATCAGAATCACTGGCGGTGAGGTCAGGAAATCTACCTTTCAGATATACCCCAGGTTCCAGAATAGCTATTTTGTAGCTGTTTTGTCTGTGTGATAACAATCCACTTATCGGCATCTCCTCATCTTAAGGCTAAAGCAACTGTGGAAAGATTTCAAAAGAGGAAACAAATGATACAGGGAAACTAGAACTTGTTTATAAAGGAATATTAAATATGTATAGCATTGGACTAGAAGAAGTCATGACTGGTTTATAAATATTTTAAAGGAACAAATTCAAGTGGTGGAATCTAATTGTTTTATTCAGGTACTAGATCGCGTCACTAGGAGTAATGGAATGACATAGACAAAAGCACTTGGGCCAGACATCAAGGAAAACATCCGATAGTGTAAAAAAACTGTTATAGAATCATTTCACATGGTTAAGTCAACCACAATATCAGTCCATTCAGTGGAAAAAAACAGTTGGGCAGCATTTGAAAAAACAACCAAGTGAATGCTTATATTCTCTCTCTCTTCTTTTTAAATGGTTGTTTTGATGTCCAAAGCTTTGTTATTCCTAAGTCACAGGAATCAAGATGATTCTTAATACATGAAAATATGACTCATCAAAAATGTTTGGGACAGGAAGTGCCTACTGGTTCTGGCTGAGACTAGAAGGAGGAGAAGCGGAAAGTTAGAATAAAACTGCCTTGAGTGAGCATCTTCATCTTGTCTTAGACTCCCTGCTGGAAATGGTATGAGCAGCAAAGAAGCTGATTTTATGCCAGGCCCTGTCTCACTTAATCTGCATAACTTGGTCAGGCAGGTGTTATTATTCTCATTTCATGGATAAGGTAAGTCAGGCTTAAAGAGTGTGATTAACTAGGAAATCAAAGCCTGGAATTTGAACTCTCATCTATATGACAAAGTCCATGCCTTTTCTCCTCCAGCAGTTTTTGGGTACAAAACATTATAATCCTCCCTAGTATTTCTTTCTGTACCTAAGGGTGACAAAATGAGCTAAAGAAGGACACCTACAGACGATCAAACTCTCTTCAAGCAACCTTGATATTGGGAAGCTCTGTGAGAAATTACTGTATTTGTCTCATTTCAGATCCAGCCATTGTCCATAAAACTTGATAATTTTGAATACTGGTAAAATCAGAGTTGGGCTTCCTTGGTGGCTCAGTGGTAAAGAATCTGCCTGCCAATGCAGCAGAGGTGGGTTCAATCCCTGGGTCAGGAAGATCCCCTGGAGAAGGAAATGGCAACCCACTCCAGTATTCTTGCCTGGGAAATCCCATGGACAGAGGAGCCTGGTGGGCTGAAGTCCATGAAGTTGAAAAAGAGTCAGACATGACTTAGCAACTAAACAACAGCAAAACCCAGAGTTAATGGGGCAGCTAGTGGAAGGGAATGCTATTTAGGCTATTGTTCAAGCCAAAATCTCAGAAACAGAAGCAATCATGGACAGAAATGTGTCCTTCCCTTGGCCATCCCCCTCTTTCCTCATCTTCCTCTTCTAACTCTACCTTCAACACCAGCACCAGCACCATTACCACCACCATCACTTGTTTATGAAGAAAATTTAATATCACCTATTTAATGTTCATGAGCATTACTCCCCATCTGTCAACCCAGGGAAACCAAATCAGTGTTCTTTACTGGAGACTTTTCCTTTCACATCAGCCACACTTTGGGAGCATGAAGCTGATCCACTACACCAACAGAAAAATGAGAACAATCGCAGTTCCTTACTCCCACCTCTGCAAAAGAACAAGTTGTGTACCAAATTCCTATGGCTTCAGAATCCCTGTAAACAGATATAAAGAGAGCTCAGCTTTCTTCATGTACTCTTAGGCAGCCCCAAAGCTACAGAATCACTGGGTTAAAGAAAGTGTCTGGTAAGCCACAGATATTATGGAGCCGACCTGTCTCCACACATCTGGCCCTGAGCGGGAGCTCAGAGACCTGGGCTAAGAGGGCGCCTCAGAACCTGCCTTGCACGTAAACACATGACAAATATAGTTCTGCAGCAAAGGCTTTAATCCCACTGGGAAATCTCCAACTTGAGAACCTGCTGACATAAACAAGGGGAGAAGCTTGGTAGCAAGTCAGACAGCTTGTTGTTGGAAGCTGCAGCCTGACCTGGGCAACCATGATTCTCCACAGCTCCCTAATTGCGTCCTTGTCGGGATGGCTTAGGAAGCCCTTGAGGAGCCGCTGGGGCTCATAACCAGCTCTGCTTAGGTCAGAGCTCCAGGTAAATAAGCCCCCTTGGGCCCGCAGATGTGTAAACAGCTCTGCACTGACATTCAAACATAAACTCAGTATTCAAGCGCCACCAGATCTCGGATCCAGGAGTGCAGAAGAGGGGCTGGGCCTCCATCTCTGCCCAAGGAGAGGGCCTCGAGACGGACTGCCAAACGTTGGGTGATTTATTAGTGAGCCAAAGATGAATGATATGAAAGAGGGAGTCCAGTGGGGAGACGGGCGTGGAACCAGCTCTGACACGGGGACATGGCTTAGAAAGGGGATGTGTCGTCTACTGGGGTTGCTCCAGTAAAAGACAAGTTTTGCTGACAAAGTAGAAAGAGTGTGAAAGAGAACGAGATTGGAGAGAGAGAGGACAAAAGGGAAAGGGTAAGCTTTGGTAAGAGCCAAGTGAGCTCGCCAAAGTGAAAGTGAATTCCTTTCAAGGAACTTACTATTGTAAGGGGTGAGGGGAAACTGTTCTTTGCCTGAGTCAAATTGCTATATGAAACTAAGTAAAATTAGGGTGTAATTCCAAAATACTGCGGTGTTCTGATCAATAAAACAATAAAAGGTTGAAGGTGAAATCTGATGAGGAAGGCACATACTGAAAATAACTCAGCTCTCACTGAGTCTGTGTCTCCACACCTTGACATTTTGGTAACCAAGTCAGGGTAGGGAGAAGTAGTTTAAATATGACTGATGGTAATTTCTCTATACTCTGTGTCAGATCTGTGTCTTGACTTCCCATTCTGGCATGGTTGGTGTGACACCTGCTCCTACGTCTTCCCCCAAGTTTCTCTGATGCCTTCAGTCCTGCAAGAAATAACACTAAGTCCTGTTCTTCCCACATTGTGGTTGCCCTCAAAGGGAGAGATTCTTCCTTCCTAAGTGAGCTCCCCAGCTAGGATCCCTCATGTTGCTCCAAGAGATACTGACTTCTGAATGCCACCCTGCAGAACATCTCTTTTTCCAGCTCAGCAGCCTTCCTGCCCATCATTTTATTTACTGTTCTCACTAGTCAAGCTCCTAAGCAGAAAGGAGCAGCAAGCCTTCCTGGTTTCATTCAAAAACATGGAGGAGTGTGTATGAGGACAGAATGGGACATGAGAGAAGCATGAAAAGAGTTCATAGTTCTTTAATGTCCCACCAGCCACATAAAAAGATTATGTATTTTCTGATTTTAATAGTTTCCAATGATCTGTCATTGTGCAAAGGAGGCACATTAGTGAGGCTGACAGTAAAGTGAGCTTCAAAATTTCCAAAACTATTTTTCACTGACTTCACATAAGACTGTAGCTGGGTTCCCACAGGAAAAGGAAATCCTCCAGTAATCAGAGGTGAAAACCCTTCAGGTGAAGAGGTTAAGAAAGCGCCACTTCTGTGACAAACAGATTAATGTGTTATTCCAGCAGGACTGTGCCTTCCTGGAATCGGGTGATGTGGGACAGAATGATACAAAGAAAAGAGTGCAGGGTATGGAGTTAAGCAGGTTTGGACCTCAGCTCTCTTATGTAACACTACCTATAACATTAATTTTAAATTAAATTAAGTCAAATTTGGACCTCCCTGGTAGCCCAGTGGAAGAGAATCCATCTGCCAATGCAAGGGACATGGGTTCGATCCCTGGTCCAGGAAGATTCCACGTGCTGTGGGGCAACTAAACCGATGGGCCATACTCTGGAGACCTCGAGCCGCAACCACTGAACCTAGGTGCTGCAACTACTGAAGCCAGCACCCCAGAGCCTGTTTTCTGTACCAAGAGAAGCCACTGCAATGAAAAGCCTGCACACTGCAATGAAGAGTAGCCCCAGCTCACCGCAACTAGAGAAAGCCTGCGTGCACCAACAAAGACCCAGTGTGACCAAAACTAAAATTTGAATTTAATTAAATTCTCTGTGCTTCAGTTTTCATACCCTTAAAAGGGGATCATCATACCTATTATGTAGGGTTATTATGAGGCTGAAACGAGATAATGTTGCAAAGTACTTGGTATATAGTAGATACGCATAAATGATGCTTTGTCTTACCTAACAATTCTCTTTCCTTTGGAGACAAGAACGAACTTGTTTTGAGCAGTACTGTGCTGTGTGCTGCTTCCTGGCTACAGGCTGTCTACATATCATGAAAGCTACTATTGACTAAATACATAAAATGCGACAGTCAGGTGCCTTATAATTCCACCGATGATACTTAACAACAACTCTGCACAGTAAGTGTACATCTCCCAATTGTATAGATGAAGATACAAGGGCCCAGATATTCAGATGACACCCTCATGGCACTTGAGCCACTCCAGGATGTTTGTTTGTCTCTCAGCTACTCTTCTGGGTCGTGGCAGTTACTTGCATAACTTAGATTTACAGTGGCCAAATTGAGCAAAGAATACAGGATGCCCAGTTAAATTTGAATTTCTGATAAACAACAAATACAATTTTAGTACAGATATGTCCCATGCAATATTTGAGACGTACTTACACTGGAAAGAGAATTTGTTGCCCTCTGGCCACCCTACTGAAATTCCACGTTCTCCTTCTCCTGTTAGGAACAACCACACCTGGAAACACTGGTCGGTGCCAGCCTGCTTCTGAGCAATGGTACCTCCCCTACCATCTACACTGCTGGCATGTTCTCTTCCTCCAAGTCGTCAAGCGTTTCTTTCTGCTAAGACCTGTAGCTATTTTACTTGCTGCTACTACTCAGTTAGAACCCCCAATTCCACCATGCTTGGACTGGCAAATATTTAATGTATTCAATTTTAAAACAGTTCCAATTCTCTTTTAATTAGATATTTAACTTAATTGGCTGCTAGTCAGTGATCTCAGAATATTTGTTTCCAGCTTGGTGAGAATGGCAGAGGGACCATTTGTACGTATAATACCTGGCTGGTTGTCCTCATTTTTGGTGATGCCTTTGCTCTTACTGTTCCTTCTTAATGCCACAAATATTGCCTCCTCAGCAAGTAAAATATCAGGCTTAATTAGAAGCTGTTCTGATGAATTCCCTTCCATATTGAAAATACCCAGAGAAACAGTGAAGATAGGAGAACAGAGGGTAACACAGGGCAGGGAATTCAGGAAATCGGATGCGCATTGCAGAACAATCAAACTTGAATTTGACAATCGGGAAGCAGGTTCCTGAACTGCCTTGATGTGGGAAGCTGGGGAGGAGGCTCCGGCTGGCCCTTTGGCTGTGTCAGGGGAAGGGAATATGAAGTGCTTGAGACCAGTGCCCATGAACTCACTTCCAAATAGTGTCTGTGATTCAGATTTGTGCCTCAGCAAGGTTAGAAATTATTGTCTAGTATGGCTTTTTGCACAAACCAGCTCTTAGGAAATATGAATGCCAAAGGTCAGGCACTCAGAATCACTTTGTGTAGTTTTGTATCCCTGACTTGGCTAGAACTGGCCCTTTACCAAGTGACCTCTCTGTCATAGTCCAGTGTTACATAATAAAAAAGTAGACGAGCTGAGGCTATGCTGAGGTAATATATTAATCCTACTGCCTTTTGCCAAGCACGTATTATATGCCAGGAGCTCTCCATTTGACTCTGCATAGTGGATAGGGCTACACTTCCTGGGTTTGAATTCTGATTCTGCAACTTACCAGTTGGATGACCTTGGAAAAGTTACTTTATCTCTCTGTGACTCAATGTCGTCATCTATAAAATAAGGGTGGCACATAGGAAGCACTAAGTGTCTGGAATACATATTCTTTGGCATCTGTGGGTCCAGGAAGTAAATGGAAGCCTCATTTCTCTGAGAAGAGCCTGGAAGGGAAGGAGTATGTCCAGCAAAGAAAAACACACAACCTAAAAGGTGTAAATTAAGTTTTATTGGGAACCTTTCTTAGGACTATAGCCCAGGAAGCAGCCTGTTGGATGGCTCTGAGGCAATGCTCTGAAGAGGTAAGGAAGGAGCCAGGATATACGGGAGTTTTTGCTGAAAACAAAACCATGTGGTCTAACATGAAAAGGTTATTGCTAATCACAGAAAATGACATCTCAAGGTAATGATTTTAGCACTTTGAGTGGGAAGATGCCAGAGTCTGAATTCACTGAAATTGTTCCTTAGATGTACATCTTAACTATCTAAGGCCAGTATCCAGAGCACAGAATATTTCCTGTTTTTCTCCATCCTGAACTCCCCTCTTGCTAGACTGTAAGGGAGGGTAGCTGCAGTGGCCGAGGGCTTGATGGTGGGGCAGCATTTGTTGTCGACTGGCATGGCAGGCCACATTCCCTTTCCACAACTGTGACAGAGGCAGGGAGCAACACAGAGGGGCGACGTCACTGACATCATGAACATTTCACTGCAGAGCTGAGAATCCAGATTAGCCCTGATCTGAGAGCCTCTTGGATCTGCAGGTCCATGTCTCTGCTCTGGAGATGAGTCAGGAAGCCTATCCCTCCAGAACTGGCTCCTGCAGGTTCTGATGCCCTCCCCCTACCCTGCTGGGAGAGACCTATTACTGGACCAAACTTGGATTCACTTCACAGTGTGCAGCAAAGCCGATTTACTGATACCAGGTTGTGGCAAAGTGAAGTACAGTTTTTTAATACTGCAGTTGCCAAGCAAGAAGAACAGGCAGTTCATGCTCAAAAGACCTAACTTGCTGATAGCTTCCAGGGAAAGGCTTTTAAAGGCAACGTTTTCTGTGAGAGTTGCAGGGGACATGATCTTCTTCTGATTGGTTGGTAGTGAGATAACAGAGTGATAGTTCAGGAATCTTAACCATTAACTTTCTGCTTCCAAGGAGTCTGATATCTCCATGCTTGTGGTCAGCACGCAGTCAGCATCCTCTATCTGGACAAAGTGGAGGTCTTAGCTCCTGATGAGAAACTCAAAGACCTGTGTCAGATAATTGGCTACATCCTTTGAGGATGAACTAGAACTCTGTTTTGTTGCTGAACTATTTTCTTGATTGCTTTCCCTGTGTTTCTACATTCCCTCAATTTCCTAATTAGTAACTGCTTAAATCTACTCTTTGGAACTCAGGGAAGGTCTAGGAGACTAAAGCCCTTTTCTACAAACAAGAAATGGGGAAGATTGAGGGGCTTTTATACCTGGGAAGGCCCTGTGGCCTTGGTTTCAATCTCCCCCTTTCCTTTGATACTCCTTAACCTTGAGGGGAACTGGGAGCAGGACAAGAAAGAGAATAAAGTTTGGGATAGGTTAATCATAAATTCAGCAGGAGAATTCAGCTTTATGGGGATTCAGTTTCAGACCCAGTGTTCTAACATCTCAGCACACAGGTCTCATGAGAGTGGACCCCTCATCTGCCTGATTTGGGGAGGGACATCAGGGGAGTTTAGCTATCAGGATGGGACACTATCCTTCATTGCTGGGGGCTGGAGTGGGGACTGCTATGGACTGAACTGAGAAATTTTAAGTCCAAAAGACTAGGATTGGGTAATTAGCCAAATCAAAGGGACCAGGAACAGATTCTGGTACAAAATCAAGAATTTGAGAACCAGGAGATGAGAACAAACACCAAGGGGGCTGAGAGTTAAGGGAGGGTGCCTTTCTTGGCTGGTGTGGTTCATGGATGGTTCAGCTGAGCTCTCAGCAAAGAGTCGAAAGCCAGGGGTCTCCTGAGGCCAGTCCCTTAGTTTCTACACTGTACCCTGCCATCCATGAAGCCCAGTCTGGGAAGAAAGAGAAATCACTAACTAGCCTTTCCAGACTTCCCTGGTGGCTTAGTGGTAAAGAATCTACCTGTGATCCCTAGGTAGGAAATATCCCCTGAAAGAGGGCCTGGCAACCCACTCTAGTGTTTTTGCCTAGAGAATCCCATGGACAGAAGAGCCTAACAGGCTACTGTCCATACAACTGCAAAGAGTCAGACACGACTGAAGTGACTGAGCATGCATCTAGGCTTTTAACATCCTGACGGTAATTACTTGAATCCCCGTCAGTTCTCAGCCATGTTCCAGATGTAGCAATGCTGGTTTCTGTTTGGTGATGCACTGAAAATTGTAATTAATCAATTCCTCTTGGGTGATGGGGAAACACCCCATGCAATGGTATCATGGGCTGGAGTCAGGAGGAAGAGTAGGACCAGTAGAAGGTAGGGTCCATTGGTCACTTTTTTTTTCACAACTCCAGACTGATTGCAAGTGCCTGGGCGAGACTCCTGGCTGACTGAATTAAGGTGGGCAGATCTGAACAAGGGTTTTGACTGCTCCTAACAGTTTGTTTTGTTTTTACAATGAAACGTGGCCCTCACAATTTAAAACTAGTATGGGCCTGATTCAATAGTTGAATCAGTGACAAAATGTGGACAGAAAACCAGTCTTTTGAGTTTTCCAAGCAGGGGGCGTATTTTGGAGTGTACTTGCCCCATTTCTGATGGATCTCACCCACCTGGTTCTGGGCTGCATTGGGAATTTGCCACTTCCTTCTATGCCCCTGGGCTCTCCAAGCCTTAAGAAAAAAAATCTCAATTTGCTGCAGACTGGGGCAGAGGTGGAGGTACCTGCCAAGGATGTCTCAGGGCTGTCTGTCCCACCACCATGGGCTGCAAACTAGTCCCAGAACTGTTTCTTGTTTTGTTTTCTTTGTTTGTTTGATTTTGACCAACCCATGGGGCATGCGGGATCTTAGTTCCCCAACTAGGGATCGAACCCCTGCCCCTTGCAGTGGAGGTGCAGGCTCTTAACCACTGGACCTCCAGGGAAGTCTCAGCACCGTTCTTTACTCTCTTCGGCGCACAGAGGGTGACCTCCAGGACCATCTGGGTGTCAGACTGTTCCTGGGAAGGGATGAGGTGACAGAGGGTTGGGATTCCACTGGCCCTGCCCCAGCTGAATGCCATCAGCTTAAGTGCCCAAGCAGAACAGACGGGAGCCCAGCAGATGACTTGCAGCTGTGAGGCATTTGTTGTGGAAACAGAATCGCAGATGGCCGTGTAGCCCTTCCTGCTGAGTTCTCTTCACACAGTTTTCACAGGGGTGAGGGTAAGAGTAGCCTGTGCTATAAATAAGCTAATAAGTTCCTGGCAGCTGCTGACCAGCTTACTGCCTTTGTCTGGGAGTGTGGACATACTGGCTGAGATGAATGAGGAATGGCAGGGTCTCCCTGGAGGGAAGGATTGAGGTCCTTTTCTTCCAGTCCTGGGGTCTGGAGGCCCTCTCCCCTCCTCCCTTGATGCATTCTGGCCTTACCCATTTTACTAGCCTTACCCATTCTCCCTAGTCACTTATTATCATTCAAATTATTAATATTGATATTATCTTGAATCATCTCCCAACTCAGAGGTAAATCACAAAGGTTTACTGACTCCTGGCAGCCCTGGACAGTTCCGGATTTAGAAACACTCTTGCCAGCTAAATGTTTCCATTCTGGGCCCTTCCCAACTTGCCATCATGTCATCCTGAGATGCTCCCTCTTCTTTGACTTGTCTGGATTCAGGCGACTCTGGAGGGAGTCAGTGAGCCACACTGCTGGGCAGTGCATGAAGAAACAGCAGATGGGGGGAGAGGCTAGTATTAAGAGAGACCTCAACTACAGGCCCCATGGAAGAGAACTCAGAAGTATCCAACAAAAGTCTAAATGCACTGACCCTTGAGCCCAGCAATCCCACTTCTAGGATGCTATCCCAAAGATACATTGGCAAAAAATTCAAGATGACACTCAAGGCCATTCATTGGCTCACTATTAAGAGAGTAAAAGACTGAAAATGAATCAAATGTCTATTGATAGAGAATAAGCCATGATGTATCCTCTAAATGGAGCGTTATGCAGCTGTGAAAAGGAATGAAGATGACTCAGTGTACTGCTGTGCAGTCCATCTCCAGATACAGTGTTGATTCAAGTTAGAAAAAATATGCAGCATTTTCTCTTTCATCTAAGGAAAAGAGGGTATGGATATTTACACATATTTGCTTGTTTTTTTTTATATTCTTATTCAGTCTTTTTTTCATATTTCTTTTATTGGTTTTGCCATACAATGACATGATATCGCCATGGGTGTACATATGTTCCCCCTCCAGAACCCCCTTGTTTTTTTTTTTTAACTAATGGAAGAGAGAATGAACAAGGAAGAGGGAACTGAGTCAGGAGTGGATTGATAGAAAACACAATAATGCTTAAACTTCAGAATTCCTTGCAAGTACAGACATTTTTCAAGACCCTAAGAGAAGCAGGAGCAACTGCTTCCTCCTTCTCTTGAAGAGGCATAAAAATGTACATATAATTCCTTCTTTAGACAAGCTTCTGTTGTGCCTCAGATACAGGATATGACCAAAAGTGCTTGTTGAATGTATGCACAGAATAGAATATGCTGGCGGTAAACCAGCCCCACCATAGTATCACTTTTGATCCTGGTTCTAATGGCTTGGAGAAACAAACAACCCACGTTCTCTTCCACATACCCTCTACCCAACTTTCAAATATTTGAACACAGAACATTCTCTTCTCTGATAGCCTCAATGAGCCTTCCTCATGATGAGTCATTGGGAATCTCCTTTCAGTCCTAATAGTTTCCTCTGAACAAGTTTCAGTTTTTCTCCAATTGGTAAGAAAAGCACACACCAAAGTGGCACCATAACTTTAGAACTGTCTTCAGAATCCAAACACATAACAATGTTATCTGAGAAGGCTAACCTTTGGGTTTATGGTCTCAAAAGTTCATTTCAATGTACCTGTTTCTCTCACTCGTCCACTCATTTGTTCATTCATCTATTCATTTATTCAATAACATTTATTTGGCACCTGTTACTTGTAGGCACTAAGTCAAATTGGGGGACATACAAGAGTAAATAAAGTCTACCCCCCTGTAACTTTGGGAAACTAAAAGAGCAGCCAAATGACCGTCCTCTTGCACCCCATTTTCCTATGACACCATTATACTTATTCCAACCGCCGAACTGTGAGTCCTTCAGAAGGGAAAGAATATTAACTACCTGAGCAACTACATGCCAGTCACTATAATAAACATTTTACAAAGGGCAGATCATCAACCTTATAGCAACCCTCCAGGATAATTGTTGATACCACTATTTCATAAATAAGAACCTGAAGCTCAAAGGTTAACTGACAGGCCCAAGGTTACACAGCAAGAGGAGGGTCATGTCCCAGGTTTTCAGTGAGTGCTTGGGAGAGAATGGACAGGGAAGGAAATAATTCAAGCGTGAGCCATAGTAAAATGAAAGTATCAATAGTCTATTGAGAGATACACATTCCACAGACAGAATGCGGTCCATCTCAGAGGGTGAGAGCAGCCCAAAATAGGGGGTAGTTTTTATGGGCTGGGTAATTTTATAAGCTAATGAGTGGTAATTTTATAAGCTAATTATTCCAACTATTTTGGGGAAGGGGAGGGCATTTCAAGGAATTGAGCCACTGCCCACTTTTTGGCCTTTTATGGTTGTCCTGGGAAGTGTCCTGTACCTTGGGTGTGCTGTTTAGCATATGCTAATATATTACAGTGAGCATATAGTGAGTCTCAGGATCTACTGGAAGTTGAATCTTCTGCCATCTTGGGTCTGGTCAGTTCTAACCAGTTTATGTTGTATTCTCAAGGGCTACGTCATTTTTTTAATGGCTGTGCCCTGACCGCTGCCCTCTTATCTCAGCAGGAGTGGGGGAGGGGAGATATGGGTTAATTTTGGAGAGAGTGGATAGGGGTTTAGAAAATCTGTAACATGGGGCTCTGTGCAGGGTGGAGGTAACTTAGACAACCAGAGTAGCGTGTGGGTTTGGGGCACTTGCCAGCATGAGGGTCAAATGTGGGGACCACCAAGGGTGTGTCTATTTATTGAGGTTGCGTGGGAGGGAAAGAGGCTGAAGACAACCTTAACCACTCTGCTTAAAACCAGGCTGTATTTTGTGAGCTGTAAACAAGGACTGTTTGTTTTGACCTAAATAACCAGGCTCTGGAACTCCAAGACTCTGTTTTTCTTTTTGTGTTTTTATATCATTTAAGAACTCATTTGTTTGATTGAGCATGGATATAAAATAAAACACTAGATCTAAAATGCTGCACTCTTACTAGTGGAGTAGCCGCAGAAGCATGGCTCTTGATGACCCTTGGGGCAGCCTTACTGAAACTGTTTACCACAGATTGGGACTCGAACCCAGCCAAAACCCTGCTTGGGACTTGCATCCATGTGGCTGGGACTCAAACCCAGCTGTCTGGGACCTGAACCCCTGTGGCTGACTCAAACCCAGCCAAAACCCACGGTACCTGGTTTCAGGATCTAATGAAGCTCAGGTTCTTGATGTCTCATAGCAGAAAGAATTCAGTGAGAGACAAAGTGATAGGTAAGAAGTGGATTTATTCAGATACAGAGAGAAGCGCATTCCACGGAGAGTGTGGGCCATCGCAGAGGGCGAGTGCAGCATGAACTTCGGCGTGGTTAGTGTTTATATGCTGGGTAATTTCTTGTGCTAATGAGTGGGAGATTTATTCCAACTATTTTGGGGAAGGGATGGAGATTTCCAGGCTTTGGGACATCACCCACTCCTTGGTCTTTTAACAGTGCCGCTGGGTGTGCCATTTCACTTGCTGAGGATCTGCCATCTTGGTCCCATTTGATTCTAACTGGTTTTATGTTGTGTCCTTGGGCTGTGTCATTTTTTCAAAAGTTATGCCCTGTCCCTTTCCCTCCTGTTACATTACAGGCAACCTCTGGGTCCAGAGGAGAAACCTTTTCGGGACATTCCTGCAGAGAATGGATGAGGGGACTGGAGGGTGGGAAGGAAGATGGAGACTGCTTTGGTGCTGCCCTCAGGCAGGTCCACCCTAAGGAGGGAGGGCCCGGAGCAGAAGGCGGACAGTGAGAGGAAAGGCTGGCTTCCCTCTTGGGCACATCCCTGCCCAGCCCCCTAGGAAGAGTTCCTGGGGAAGGTCTCTGTCTTGGCCTGGCTTCCTAACCACCCTCCTAACCTCCTCCTGCCCCTCCACACCTCCCCACAGAGAATGCTCAGAGTCTGGACCCTCCAACTTTGGAGCTTGGCTGGAGCCTCTTCTCCTGCTCTGTTTGGACCTGGTGTTTGGTCCAGGCCTTCCAATTGCATTTCTGGCTATAGTAAAGACTTCTTCTGTGGAACTGACTCTAGTTTCCATCCCCACCTGGGCCCACTTATTCTCCAGCCCAGCCTGGGTCTCAGAGACACATGGCAGGCACAATCAACATCTGTCACTTGCTTTCTATTGTGCTGCCTGCACCCTTCCCACCTCACCCCTTCTGAAGCCCTCCCCCCTCTTCTAGTCCCTCCTCCCTCCCCCTCAGCATCTCCTCCCTGATTTGCCCACTCTGAGGGCTGGACCCAAGCAAGCTGCCAAGAAAGCGAGTGTGGTGGTCTTGGCTGAGGCTGAGACAGTGAGAGGCAGGTGAGGGGTGCCCTTCGTCAGTCTTTGCCTCACAATAAAGCCCTAGTGGAATCTCAGGAATTTGCTGCTGAGTCAGTCTGTCCTGGCAGAAAAGATACTTCTCCAGCCTGAAAGCAGGTTGTGGGGCCTCCAGGACCACACAACCACAAGTCATTCCTCCTTGCTCCCAGGTGGTAGGAAACACGTCTCTCCTCTCCTCTTCCATTCTTGAGCCGTCCACCGCTGCAATCACACCAGAGGGAGGGACCCAAATTCAGTTCATCTCAAGCAGCTGATGTTTTTGAATTGTGGTGCTGGAGAGGACTACTGAGAGTTCCTTAAACTGAAAGGAGATCAAACCAATCAAGTCAAATGAAAATCAACCCTGAATATTCATTGGAAGGACTGATGCTGAAGCTCCAATACTCTGGCTACCTGATGAAAAGAGCCAACTCACTGGAAAAGACCCTGACTGAAGATCTTTTCAATCATAAGAAAGATTGAAGGCAAAAGGAGAAGTAGGTGGCAGAGGGTAAGATAATTAAATAGCATCACCAACTCAATGGACATGAATCTGAGCAAATTCTGGGAGATAGTGAAGGACAGGAGAGCCTCTCATGCTGCAGTTCTTGGGATCACAAAGAGTCAGACATGATCTAGTGGGAGAACAACAACAAGCAAGCGATTGCAAAGACCTATGTAGGTTCAAAGTACTCTGTAGGCTGAATTTCCAGAAACCAGCTCTCTACCCACGTTATTAGCCTTGGCAGTGGGTGGGCTGCACAAGCAACACTGACATTATCCATGGGTTCAAGTCTCAAGAGAAAGCAGCAGAAACAAGAGGGGTCCTATGGCACTGCAGTATAAGACTTGGACAGTGGGATTTCCATCTCCACCGATCTGTTTACCTGCTTGTAAAGTGGAAAAGTTTTACAGGTTAAAATGAGAAGAGGGTAAGATGAGCCTAGATAGTAACTGCTCCATGAATGTGGCTGCTAGAATCATAGTTACTCTTCTTTAGATTACTGTCCAGGCAGCACTGTGCTATTTCATCCATAAAGCTTTGGTTTTTCTCCACTCCCCTCCGGCAAGGCTTCTAGGGAGAGAGAGAAGGGAGACACTTTAGGGTTCATCTTTTATGGCCTAGGGAAGTAGAACACTGGTTCAGAATTAGCCATCCTCCTGCCCTTATCTTCAGAACCAACCTTCAAAGAAGATTTAGCTCCAGATCTGAACCCTGTCTCTGCCCCTAGCTTTGTGACCAGTAGTCTCTTTGGACAGATTTACTCCCTCTCTGACTCTTTCCTTCTTTATCTGTGCAGTTCCTACCTGATAGGAATGTTTTGAGGATTACATGAGATAATACCTATCTGGCCAGAAAGCTCAGTTGTGTCCGACTCTTTGTGACCCCATGGTTTTAGTTCATGGAATTCTCCAGGCCAGAATACTGAAGTGGGTAGCCTTTCCCTTCTCCAGGGGATCTTCCCAACCCAGGGATAGAACCCAGGTCTCCTACATTGCAGGTGGATTCTTTACCGGCTGAGCCACAAGGGAAGCCCAAGAATACTGGAGTGGGTAGTCTATCCCTTCTCCAGTGAATCTTCCTGACCAAAGAATCGAACAGGGGTCTCCTGCATTGCAGGCAGATTCTTTACCAACTGAGTTATGAGGGAAGCCCAATCTGGCCAGAGCAAATGCTCAATAAGCAGTATTAGTAATTAGCAGCATAATTAGAATTAATGCTCATTTTAGGGAGCTAGAAATCTTAAGAGGTAAGGAATATTCAACACTCAAAAGAAGAAGAAAGAAAAGAAAAGCAGATTTCTTAATGTGTGCTAACCCTATTCTAGATCTGCAGGCTTTGGCCTGCAAATTCATTGAATCTAAGTCTTCCTTAGACTGATTTCTATCTTCTAGAAAAGAATTTCATGGTCTTTGAGTCTCTGGCCCATCTTGTCAGAGAAGATATAAATACCCCCATTTAAAAAAAATTTTTACTGGGATATGGTTAATTAACAATGTTGTGATAGTTCCAGGTGAACAGTAAAAGGGCCCAGCCACACATAAATGTATCCATTCCCCCTCAAACTCCTCCCCCCACCCCGATCCACCCCACTACCACCACACAAAATTGAAAAGAGTTTCATGCACTATATACAGGTCCTTGTTGGTTCTCCATTCCAAACACAGTAGTGTGTACATGTCATTCCCAAACTCTCTATCATTATCCCTTACCCTGGCAACCACAAGTCCGTTCTCTAAGTCAGTGAGTCTCTCTCTGCCTTGTAATTAACTTTTTGTTTTGCATTGGGGTATAGCTGATTCAGGACTTTGCTGGTGGTACAGACAGTAAAGAACCTGCCTGCAACGCGGGAGACCCAGGTTTGATCCCTGGATTGGAAAGATCCCCTGGAGAAGGGGATGGCTACCCACTCCAGTATTCTTGCCTGGAGAATTCCATGGACAGAGGAGAGTGGTGGCTACAGTCCATGGGATTGCAAACAGTTGGACACAACTGAGTGACTAACACACACACACAGCTGATTTAGCAATGTTATGATCAGCTGCGTGAGATGAACTGAATTTGGGTCCCTCCCTCTGGTGTGGTTGCAGCGGTGGATGGCTCAAGAATGGAAGAGGAGAAGAGAGACGTGTTTCCTACCACCTGGGAGCAAGGAGGAATGACTTGTGGTTGTGTGGTCCTGGAGGCCCCACAACCTGCTTTCAGGCTGGAGAAGTATCTTTTCTGCCAGGACAGATTGACTCAGCAGCAAATCCCTGAGATTCCACTAGGGCTTTATTGGGGGCAAAGACTAACCGAGGGCACCCCTCACCTGCCTCTCACTGTCTCAGCCTCAGCCAAGACCACCACACTCGCTTTCTTGGCAGCTTGCTTGGGTCCAGCCCTCAGAGTGGGCAAATCAGGGAGGAGATGCTGAGGGGGAGGGAGGAGGGACTAGAAGAGGGGGGAGGGCTTCAGAAGGGGTGAGGTGGGAAGGGTGCAGGCAGCACAGTAGAAAGCAAGTGAGACAGATGTTCATTGTGCCTGCCATGTGTCTCTGAGACCCAGGCTAGCTTTAGGTGAACAGCAGATGAACTCAGCCATACATATACATGTAATACCCCTATTTTAAAGACTGAGAAAACTGAGATTCATGAGGGTGAAGTGATTTCTGTAAGGCCTCATGTCCAGTTATCTAGAGAGTCAAGACCCCCATCCAGGTCCTGCATTGCAAACCCCAGTCCTTGCTCAGTCACTCACAGCTCTCTACGCACACTGTCTCCTGGAACACTCCGGTGCTCCCCGACCAAAGGCATCCCCCAGCTGTTGATATCACATCTTCCAAAGGCTTCTCTTTGGTTCCACTCTGCCCTCAGACTAACACTTTAGAAACCTCAAAACTGACAAGTCCCAAACCTTGTGATTATGAAAAATGAGAATCCTGCTAGGATTTTCTTGTATTAAATCCTCAAGTTATTCTATTCGTACAAGAGGGAAATTGTCCACTCCTGGGCGCTGTCTTTTGACAACATCCCTGATGCCAATAACACATCTCCTTCCTTTAACTTTTGCCCTGTGGGCACTCTCTCTCTCTCTATTCTATTTTATAGGCAGAGCAAAACAATCTCTCAAATTGACAAGATCTCTATATAATAAATGGGGGGGGATGATTTGTCACAACAGGGTTCAGAAGTGAACTGATTTTTCTGCAAGCTGAGACTCCTAAGATTCACTTAGGGAGTTATTAACAGCCTGTAAGATGCTGGCTTTGTAAAGTGGTGTGACATGTTGGGAATGCTGCAGAATCAATGCTGGCCTGAATTCAGTGGAGAAATGCAGAGCCAAGAGTGCTGGGAGGGGCTGGCCACCTAATTTTCCGGGCCCTTTGCAGAGCCTCAGGTGAGGGTCTGTAGTGGGCATGCAGTGCAGATGTGAAGTGGGGCATAGGACACGGCCTTGTAGATCGTTGGGAGCCCAGCAGTGCACCTCTGTTCATTGTTCATCGCATGCATTAGACTCTGCTCATTGTTCATTGCATGCATCGGAGTTCACTACCCACATATTATTGATTGTCTCCTTTGTACTGGGCAACTGCTCTCCCTCTGAGCTCCCACAGCACTTTACTTGCAGCTCATCTTAAGTACCTATTTCCTTCTTCCTGGTATTACGGCCAGCTTTTTATATTCTTCCACTGAGTTTTAAGTTTTTTGAGATCAGGGACTATGTCTTACTCATCTCTGGCCTTCGAGTCTTGGGGCAGTGAGTGCTTCATATGGATTTGCTGAATCAATGAATTAAGGAATCAATGAACCAATCAGTTGCTTAGTAAATATTTGCAGACCGTATACTATAATAGGGTTTTGACAGAATAATTCCTTTTCTGGACTGGAAGCTCCTCATCAGAGTCCACTTTATAAAAGAGACTTTCCTTTGTTACTTGAGTATTCTTTAAAGTAGTTGAAGCTTGCAGGCATAACTAGGAAACTGGCTGATACAAAGTGACTATAATCTGGTAGGTGGGATTAAGTGCCTATGATGTGGTTGAAATGATAAGAGCCTACTTTTATTTTAGCTAAATGTTTTTGAAAGTTTGGGGAGTCATTTGTGCATGGGAAGCCCCATCCTTATTCATTCTCATTTAGAAACCAGATGATCCCCAGCTGACCCCATGAGAGATGGCCAGGGTGTGAAAGGCTGAAGCTTGCAGCAACTCTTTATCTGGAATGGGCTGCCTAGGTTGAATCAATCTTTGGTAAAGAATCCACCTGCAATGCAAGAGGTGCTAGTGATGCAGGTTCAATCCCTGAGTTGGGAAGATTCCATGCAGGAGGAAATGGCAACCCACTCCAGTATTCTTGCCTGGAGAATCCCATGGACAGAGGAGCCTGGTGGGTTACAGTCCATGGGGTCGCAAAGAGTTGGACATGACTGAGCATGCAAGCAGTAGATGGTTGCTTATCAACAGCCAAAGTAGCTTGTTAAGGGCTGAAGTCAACTGCACAGATGAGCCTTTTTAAAGAATTGTGATAAATATATAGAACATGCTGCTGCTGCTGCTGCTGCGTTGCTTCTGTCGTGTCTGACTCTGTGCGATCCCATAGACGGCAGCCCACCAGGTTCTGCCGTCCCTTGGGATTCTCCAAGCAAGAACACGGGAGTGAGTTGCCATTTCCTTCTCCAATGCATGAAAGTGAAAAATAAAGTCGCTCAGTCATGTCCAACTCTTCAAGACCCCATGGACTGCAGCCTACCAGGCTCCTCCATCCATGGGATTTTCCAGGCAAGAGTACTGGAGTGGGTTGCCATTGCCTTCTCTGATACAGAACATAAAGTTCACCATATTAACCATTTCTAGGTGCACAGCTCAGTGGCATTAAGCACATTTATATCATCGTGCAGCATCCCCACTCTCATCTCCAGACCTTTCTCACCTTCCCAAACTCAACTCTGTCCTCATGAAACACTGACTCCCATTCCCTCCCCCAGCCCCTGGTTTCCTTGGGTGAGACTTTTAGGCTATTGGAATGAATGCTCATATACACTTTTCATCTTCAGCTTGTACCACACCCTGGATGGAGTGATAGAAAACCATATCCCTTAATTCACCCTTTCTCTGCATATCCTCCCTCTGTTTCCTAACAAATCTTGGGAGGATGAAAATAGAATTTACCTATGCTTGTGTTTTACTGAAGTCCGAGTCTTCAAGTATAGGACCATTTGCTATAAAATTAGTTCTGAAGCATAATTTTAAAACAACTATCATCATAAAACTCATGGAAGAGAACATAGACAAAGTATTCTCAGACAATAAATTGTAACAATAATTTCTTAGATAAATCTCCCAAGACAGAAGAAATAAAAGCAAAAAAAGGGAACCTAATGAAATTGAAAAGCTTTTAAAAAAAAAATAGTTATTTGGCTTCACCAGGTCTTTTCCCCCCCTTTATTTATTTATTTTTTACTTTACAATATTGTATTGGTTTTGCCATACATTGACATGAATCCGCCATGGGTATTTATGTGTTCCCCATCCAGAACCCCCCACCTACCCCCCTCCCCATCCCATCCCTCTGGGTCATCCCAGTGCACCAGCCCTGAGCACCCTGCCTCATACATCAAACCTGGACTGGTGATCTGTTTCACATATTATAATATACATGTTTCAATGCCATTCTCCCATATCATCTTGCCCTTGCCCTCTCCCATAGAGTCCAAAAGACTGTTGTATCCATCTATGTCTCTTTTGCTATTTCACATACAGGGTTACCATTACCATCTTTCTAAATTCCATATATATGTGTTAGTATACTCTATTGGTGTTTTTCTTTCTGGCTTACTTTGCTCTATATAATAGGCTCCAGTTTCATCCACCTCATTAGAACTGATTCGAACGTATTCTTTTTAATAGCTGAGTAATATTCCATTGTGTATATGTAGCACAGCTTTCTTATCCATTCATCTGCTGATGGACATCTAGGTTGCTTCCATGTCCTGGATATTGTAAACAGTGCTGTGATGAACATTGGGGTACACGTGTCCCTTGCAATTCTGGTTTCCTCAGTGTGTATGCCCAGCAGTGGTATTGGTGGGTCATATGGCAGTTCTATTTCCAGTTTTTTAAGGAATCTCCACACTGTTCTCCATAGTGGCTGTACTAGTTTGCATTCCCACCAACAGTGTAATAGGGTTCCTTTTTCTCCACATCCTCGCCAGCATTTATTGCTTGTAGACTTTTGGATGGCAGCCATTCTGACTGGCGTGAAATGGTACCTCATTGTGGTTTTGATTTGCATTTCTCTGATAATGAGTGATGTTGAGCATCTTTTCATGGGTTTGTTAGCCATCTGTATGTCTTCTTTGGAGAAATGTCTGTTTAGTTCTTTGGCCTACTTTTTGATTGGGTTGTTTATTTTTCTAGAATTGAGCTGTAGGAGTTGCTTGTATATTTTTGAGATTAATTCTTTATCAGTTGCTTCATTTGCTATTATTTTCTCCCATTCTGAAGGCTGTCTTTTCACCTTGCTTATAGTTTCCTTTGTTGTGCAAAAGCTTTTAATTTTAATTAGGTCCCATTTGTTTATTTTTGCTTTTATTTCCAATATTCTGGGAGGTGGGTCATAGAGGATCCTGCTGTGGTTTATGTCAGAGAGTGTTTTGCCTATGTTTTCCTTTAGGATTTTATAGTTTCTGGTCTTGCATTTAGATCTTTAATCTGTTTTGAATTTATCTTTGTGTATGGTGTTAGAAAGTGTTCTAGTTTCATTCTTTTACAAGTGGTTGACCAGTTTTCCCAGCACCACTTGTTAAAGAGATTGTCTTTCCCCCATTGTATATTTTTGCCTCCTTTTAATTGTGGCATGTGGGATATAGTTCCTTGACAAGGAATTGAACCTAGGCCCTTTGCATTGGGAGTGTGAGGTCTTAGCTCCTGGACCACTAAGGAAATCACAAAATAGTCCCCTGTTTTGTTTTGTTTTAAACAACACCACAGAGCATGTAGGATCTTAGTTCCCCAACCAGGGTTCAAATCTGCACCCACTGCAGTGAAAGTCCTACTGGACCACCAGGAAAATTTCTGAAAGCTTTTCACATCAAAGGAAGTCATCAGAAAAACAATGACAACCTGCAGAATGAGAGAATATTTTTGCAAACAATTCAACTGAAAAGGGCATAATTTTTAAAATATATAAACACATCATACAACTTAATATAAAAACAAAAAACCCAATTAAAAAATGGGCAAAAGACATAAATAGACATTTCTTCAAAGAAGACACACAGGTGTCCAACAGGCACATGAGGAGCTCAGTACCACTAATTATTAAAGTAATGCAAATCAAGCCACAGTGAGGTTTCACCTCACACCAGTCAGTTCAGTTCAGTCCAGTCACTCAGTCTTGTTTGACTCTGTAACCCCATGGACTATAATACGCCAGGCCTCCCTGTCCATCACCAATTCCCGGAATTTATTCTAACTCACGTTCATTGAGTCAGTGATGCCATCCAGCCATCTCATCCTCTGTCATCCCCTTCTCCTCCCGCCTTCAATCACTCACAGCATCAGAGTCTTTTCCCATGAATCAGTTCTTTGCATCAGGTGTCCAAAGTATTGGAGTTTCAGCTTCAGCATGAGTCCTTCTAGTGAATATTCAGGACTGATTTCCTTTAGGATGGACTGGTTGGATCTCCTTGCTGTCCAAGGGACTCTCTAGAGTCTTCTCCAACACCACAGTTCAAAAGCATCAATTCTTCGGCGCTCAGCTTTCTTTATAGTCCAACTCTCACATCCATACATGACTACTGGAAAAACCATCGCTTTGACTAGATGGATCTTTGTTGACAAAGTAATGTCTCTGCTTTTTAATATACTGTCTAGATTAGTCATAACTTTCCTTCAAAGGAGCACATGTCTTTTAATGTTATGATTGCATTAAACTGCAACCATATCATCTGCAGTGATTTTGGAGCCCCAAAAAATAAAACCTGTCACTGATTCCACTGTTTCCCCATCTATTTCCCATGAAGTGCTGGGACCAGATGCCATGATCTTAGTTTTCTGAATGTTGAGCTTTAAGTCAACTTTTTCACTCTCCTCTTTCACTTTCATCGAGAGGCTCTTTAGTTCTTTTTCCTTTCTGCCATAAGGGTGGTGTCATCTGCATATCTGAGGTTATTGATATTTCTCCCAGCAATCTTGATTCCAGCTGGTGCTTCCTCCAGCCCAGCATTTCTCACGATGTACTCTGCATATAAGTTAAATAACTAAGGTGACAGTATACAGCCTTGACATACTCCTTTCCCGATTTGGAACTAGTCTTTTCTTCCATGTCCGGTTCTAACTGTTGCTTCCTGATCTGCATACAGATTTCTCAATAGGCAGGTCAGGTGGTCTGGTATTCCCATCTCTTGAAGAATTTTCTACAGTTTGTTGTGGTCCACACAGTCAAAGGCTTTGGCATAGTCCATAAAGCAGAAGTAGATGTTTTTCTGGAACTCTCTTGTTTTTTCGAGGATCCAATGGATGTTGACAATTTGATCTCTGGTTCCTCTGCCTTTTCTAAATCCAACTTGAACATCTGAAAATTCACAGTTCACATATTGCTGAAGCCTGGCTTGGAGAATTTTGAGCATTACTTTGCTAGCGTGTGAGATGAGTGCAATTGTGCAGTAGTTTGAGTGTTCTTTGGCATTGCCTTTCTTTGGGATTGGAATGAAAACTGACCTTTTCCAGTCCTGTGGCCACCAGTCAGAATGGTCATCATTAAGAAGCCTACCAAAAAAAAAGTCTACAAATAATAAATGCTGAAGAGAGTGTGAAGAAAAGGGAACCCTCCTGCACTGTTGGTGGGAATGTAAATTGTTGCAATTATTACAGACAACAGTATGAACGTTCCCTAAAAAACTAAAAATAGAGCTACAATCCTACTCCTGGACATATATCCAGAAAAGATGAGAACTCTGATTTAAAAAGATATATGTATCCCCAGTGTTCGTTGTTGTTGTTTAGTCACTAAATCATGTCCACCTTAGTGAGCCCGCCAGGATCCTCTGTCCATGGGATTTTCCCAGAGAAAAATACTGGAGTGAGTTGCCATTTCCTTCTCCTGGGGATCTTCCCGACTCAGGGATTGAACCTGGGTCTCCTGCATTGATGATTAAATGGCAGAACCAAGACTCCATCCTAAGCCTATGAGACCAAAAGCCTCTCATTATAACCACTGCGTTACTGGGTCCCAATCAATGGCCTTGAACTTCCAAGGATGAGCATCTTCTGCTTCCCTGGATGCTTAAGAGACAAACAAGCCAACTTCACAATAATGCTTACTTTAGGCTTCACGCCATCAGGTATTCTTACTTGATGGCACTACGAGTTCACCTAGAGTTCCTTGGACAGCCCCCCATAAATACCCTGTAATGGTTAAGTAAGAGGGAGGCTCAGAGCATCCTTTGTTGATACTGTTTTAAAAATTTAGGTGCTGGGTGTTATTTTTTCCTTTTTTCTCTCTTTGATTAACTAAAGACCGTTAGCTACAAATGGCCTTTCAAAACACACTTTACCCATTCACTACCAGTGATATTATGTGCTGACAGAGGTGTGTGTTTTCCTGCCCATCTGGCTTTGCCTGAGCACCTGTGTTATAGATGTTGGCAGAGAACTACACAAATTCTGCCCAAAGGGACATCAGGCAGGTGTGGGCCCTCAGGGATGTCCACTTAATGAGACTGGAGCTTCAATTAAGCTTTAGGGACTAGGTCTTCCTATACAGGAAAGGGGTCCTGCAACCTCAGGTTTGAGTCTGTTTAAAACTAGTGAGGCAGGATGCTCCAGATGTGGAAATACAGTCCCCTAAAGGAGGTGAGTGGTCTTGGAGTGCTCTTACTAGAAAGGCCTTTGACCTCCACCTGCGCACACTCCCACCAGCTTGGTCAGTGGTGGTTCACATTCCTTTAAGATATAAGGTTTAAAATGCAATGGCTC
This sequence comes from Antilocapra americana, assembly GCA_007570785.1. NCBI lineage: Eukaryota > Metazoa > Chordata > Mammalia > Artiodactyla > Antilocapridae > Antilocapra > Antilocapra americana. Next base: position 4,777,400 of record ML661955.1, read on the forward strand.
CTTGAGAAGGTGGGCTCCTCTTCCCTCCATGACTACTCCTCACATGTGTGTGGAGCTCCATAGTGAGTAGGTCATTTGCATCAGCCTGGGTCATTGTGAATGCTCACAGCAACCTCTGCTCATGTCTCAGTTCTTACAAAAAGAGCAAGACAGGGGCTTCCCTGGTGGCTCAGTGGTAAAGAATCTGCCTGCCAGTGTGGGGAATGTGGGTTCGATCCCTGATCTGAGAAGATCCCACATGTCTTGGAGAAGCTAAGCCCATGGGCCACAACTCCTGAGCCCAACGATTAAAGCCAACACGCTCTAGAGCCCATGCCCCACAACACATGAAGCCATTACGATGAGAAGCCTGCACACTGCAAGTAGGAAGTAACCCCCACTCGTCATAACTAGAGAAAATCCTGCACAGCAATGAAGATCCAGCACAGCTAAACATGAATAAATAAAATTATTTTTCAGAAAAAGAGAGAACAAGAGAGTTAGAGTGACTTGTCCAAAGACAGTCGGTGACTGCAAGAGAACTGAGACCCAGATTTGATGGTTCTAAGTCCAGAACTCTTTCACTGTAGCGGAACTGCTTCTGACTATACACTGAGATATAAGTGGCCATTATACCCAAAGCTAGAACTGCTAGTCGGAAGAGATATCCCCAACCTTAGAACCTAGGTACCTGCAGGTAGCAGGTCTCCTGAAAGGATGCAGGGGAGGAGCAGGGATAGAGAGGATACAGGAAGGATAGGAGTATCCTAGGAGAACTCTGCCAGCTTTACATCCCTGCCAAGGAATGAGTCTGCTGTTAGCTCAGAAGTGGCCACAGACCTCCCCCTGGTCCTAAAAGACTTTTAAAAAATGTTGTTGTTGTTTTATGACTTGCCTTGAGTGTTTTCTCCAGCTAAGCAATAATGGAAGACAGTGACCAAATGCCAATTGGGTGATCCCATGAGAACTCTTCTGGGTGGTGATGTTTACAGGGGATGAGGTCAGAAGAGCTGCTACTGGCTTGGGGGACACTGGGAGTGCAGAGTGAGCCTCAGGGGCTCTGGAGTCTGAAGCCCCTGCTATGGGATATAGTCAATTTTTCTCAGACACGAGAGGCATGTGAGAGTCGTGTACATTTCTTGGTCTGGTTGCTTAAAAGATTAATAGCAAAACACTGTGTATTCTCAGCAGGAAAAAAGGGTAGAAAGAGTAACTGCCACTGCACCAATGCTCACTTTTTCTTCATTTATCCATGGACCTTTGTCCATATAGCTCTGAGCTGGATGAGAGCACTGAGAAGGTGCAGGGGATTCTCCCGTTTTGTCCTCAAGTAGCTCACAGTCTAGGTAGGGAGACAGATATGGCAATAAAGCAATGTTATCAGAGGGCTAAACACCAAAAAAGCAAGTTGAACCAGGCAGAGTGGCAACAGGAAAGGATGTTTTGACTCTAAGGGAGGGTATCCACAAGGGCCTCCTGGAGGAAGCGTCATGTGAGTGGAGTTCTATGTGAGTTTCAACATAAAAAAAGCTGCACAGATCGCTACTGTGCAATTTGATGTGTTTCCAGAAATTGGAATAAACCTGTGGAAGTAGCACGCAGATCAAGAAACACACAGCATCCCAAAAGGCCCACTCTTATCCCCTCCCAGTTGCTACCCACTGCCCCCAGCCCCCAAGAAGTAGCCACTGTCCTGGCCCTAAAGCATAGATTAGTTTTGCCTATTTTAAGCTTTATATAAATGGAGCCATTCTGTATGAACTCCGTGATGGCTGAGATGAAGTGAAAGGATAAATAAGAATTATCAGGGGGTAGGGTAGAGAAGTGCATTGTGAGAAGAAGGGGTAGGATGCTCAAAGCAGAGATGGAATAACATCATATATGAGAACTGTCAGCTTTCAGCTGTGCTGGAGCATAACAGTCGAGAGGGGGAGGAGGTCTGAAAGGATATTAAAGAGGAAGGCGGGGAGAGAAGGTTGTCATGGAAAACCTTCCACATCACACAAAGGCATTGGGTTTGCTTGGTTTTTTTAATAAGAAAGATTTCAATATGGAATTGTTATTTATTTTGAGCAATGTGTGGTTTCAGAGTCTATTTTTCTTTTAATATGTATTTATTTGGCCACACTGGGTCTTAGTTGTGGCATGTGGGGTCTTTAGTTACACCGTGGGAACTCTTAAGCTGCAACACATGGGACTAGCTTCCTGACCAGGGAATGGACCTGGGCCCCCTGCACTGGGAGTGAGGAGTCTTAGCTATTGGAGCACCACGGAAGTCCAGACATTGTGTTTTTAGCCTGGAAACCTATGGTTCCCAGATCTGACTGATCGTCAAGGTCACTTGGGCAACGTTCAATGCACACAGATCCTAGGACCCACCATCAGAGATTTGATCTTTTTATCGTTCTTCCCAAAGTGTTCTCATAATTAGCTGAGTTTGGAAATCACTTTACAGAGATCGGGGAGCCACTGAAGGATTTTAGGCAAGAGAGTGGGAGGATCCGACTGGAGTTTGAAAGATAATGTAGGTTATTTAATGAGGAGGCTGTGGCGGTAGACAAAAGATGTCCCAGTCCAATCTGGAATGCAGTGCAGGGTCTGGAGTTGAGAGGACAATCTGGAAAGATAATTGTTGTTGTACAGTTGCTAAGTTGTTTTTGACTCTTTTGTGACCCCATGTGCTATAGCCCACCAGGCTCCTCTGTTTATGGGATTTCCCAGGCAAGAATACTGGAGTGGGTTGCTATTTTCTTCTCCAGGGGATCCTCTCAACCATGGGATCAAACCCACATCTCCTGCATTGGCAGGAGGATTTTTTTTTTTACCTCTGAGCCACCAGGGAAACCCTGAGAGATAATGAGGAGGTATAATGAACCAAATGTGTTGATCAACTGGCCATGGAAGGTGGTGGAATGGGAGGACCCAAGAAAGATACCCAGGTTTCTGACTTGTGCCTATTCCAAGGACATGAGCAAACTTAGGGGGCAGAAAAAGTAACATCATATTTTTGTTTAATTCACTTATCCATAATAACTGCACCCCAATTTCTCTACATATCTTTGTTAAATTTATTTGGCAAATGTTTTCTAAATGTCAAATATATGTATGACACTGTTCCATATGTGTCATATGGAACTGAGTCATATGTAAGAGACAGAATCAAAAAGATCCAAAATATTGAGAACAGTTAGTGTTTGAGAAAAAATATTGGCCTTTTTTTCCCTTTCAATTTACTAAATATATTCCAGGCAACAGTCATATGTCAAGTTAGATCTGAGAGGAGCACATATGAGTTGGTGATGTGGTGTGGAGAGGGGAGAGGACTAGAACCTTCCAGAGGTGGGTGATAGTGGTTATTTCAACCTTGTGTTTTTAAGCTTACAATACTATTCTACTCTGTACAACAACTATGCTTACTGTATTTATTTTCTACATTTGTATGGATGAGAAAATTAATAATTCACGCTCCATTGCACAGTGAATAAATAATAATGCTAAGATTCAAACAGGAACACTTGTCTCACCGCAAATCAAACTGTAGGGAGAAAATTTTCCCTTGTTTTCATATGAGGAAACTGAGGCTGTGATCAGTTTGGTTTTTGGCCCAAGTTGAATAGCGAACTAATGGCAAAGCCCAGCTGAGCAGACATAGGTCTTGACCTGCAGCCCTGGCCTGTGACCACACGTGGTTCAACCAGTGCAGGAAGCTCAGCCCCTCCTGAGCATGACCCAGGGTTCTGTAATCCGCCTCTGAACGTTTGTATGGTTGGGAGCAGGCTGGAGGTCAGGTTTAGGATCTGGCTGAGTTTGGGGTGGTGCTTTGCTGGAGAGTCTTCTGCAAGCCAGGGAGAGGACAGAATGGGTCCTGCCTATCCTTTCTAGAAGGTTTGCCAAGATATACCTGGGGGCACAGCCTTGACCCCAGGTCTGGGGTAACCCTCTCGTGTGCTGAGTTAGACTGGGGCCAGTCTAGAAATGGAGTCCACAGTTAGCACACAGTTCTTTAGCCATTTCTTTAGGAAAGCAAGTGAGCTTTGCTTAGAGTTGGGAGGAAGGGAAAATCAAAGAACAACTCAGAACCCGCATTACACTCAGAGGAAACTGCAGCCTGTTCTCCCTTCAGTTTGCTCCTTCCTACAGCCGTCAGAGCCCTTCCTCAGAAAGAAGTATTCTATGTGGAGCTCTAGGACACCAAGATTCCTGAGGAACTTATTATAGGGGTTGTTGGAACAAGTGCTAAGGAGGAGACAAGAGACTGGATTATCCAAAACTCAGGGATTGAGGTCAGGCAGAATGGCAGGCACACAGGGCAGTTTTTAATAGTCAGGGATGACATCCTGTTTTCAAAAGGGCTAGGACTCTTTATCCAAACCTACAGGCTAGGGGCACCCTTACAGAGGAGCAAGAGGGCATCATGGCCTCGCATGCCCCCTCCCAGGGTGCCCTTTCATGCCCCTGCCCACTTCCAGGCAAAGTCTCCTGCTGGTCACCGTCACAGCAGAGGACACACTTCCCCCCTCCATCCTCCACTCCCAACTGGCTCCTGGAAAAATGGTTTCTCTCAGAGTACTTTGAACACACAGGATGCTTCAAGGGGACTTATCCTAAAGAAAATCCTATGAAATGATGGATAAGATGAATGGATGTCAGGAAAAACATCTGCATCATCTGAACCGGACAAACATGATATCAAGCCATGGGAGTGGGGCAGCAATAACTTCCACTTTAAAATGGTTTTTTGCCAAGCTCAGGGCTCTGCAGTGACTTAGAGGGGTGGAATGGGAGTGAGGGATTGGAGGGAATCTCAAAAGGGAAGGCATATAAGAATGCATATAGCTGATTCACATTGTTGTACAGCAGAAACTAACATGGCATTGTAAAGAAATTATATTCCAGTTTTTTTTAGTTCAAAATAAATAAATAAAATGGTTATTGGTCAAAAATGACACAGGAAAGCAAACGGAGTGGAGGGAGAAAGAGGTAAATCCAACTAGGATCTGGCTTGTTGGCATGTAACCTCCCTTCTCTGTATAAATCCAGGTATATATTATATAAAAGTGTCCAACATCAGGCTAATAGGAGTTTCGAGAGAAAATTAAATCAGGGAAGAGGAGATTAAAAAAAAAAAGGTACAAGAACATTTCTGCAAGCTAAAGCACAAGTCTTCAGAATGAAAGAGGCCTTGGAATGTCTGCTACAATGAATGCATAAAATCCCAGACCAATGCACTATATTGTTAAATTTCAGAACACAGTAGACAAAGAGAAGTTCCTGTATTCTTCTGGAGAGAAAAAGAGGTCCATGCAAAAGATCAAGAATTAGAAAGTTATCAGACATCTCAACAGCTAGAAACTAGAATAAAATGAAGAAATGCATCAAAACATTGGAGGGAAAATAACTTTTGATCTGGGTTTCTATATTCAGCTAAACTATTAATCAAATATGAGAAGAGAGTAATTCATTTTGGGACATGAATGGATTTAAAAATAACTTCACACATTTTTTTTTAAAGGTACATGCACTCCAGAAAAATACAGAGTAAATTAAAAAGAAAAAAATCTTGGTATCTAAGAACCTAGGTTATAAAAGAAGACTTAGAAAAACAGCCATGTTTCAGTCCTGGAGAGCATTTAGTCCAGTTGGAAAAGAATACAGAGGACTTTCCTTAAGAAATATCCAGGGTAAAAATGGAAATAGATGTGTTTGAGCATATGAAAACTATTGATAGGAATTTGGTATAATTGTCAGAGGATTTAGTTAAATGAAACAATATGGAAATAGACAGACCAACAATTTTTTTAAAGGCAATTAACTCCAGGGAGGGAATTTTTTTTAACAAAAAAAGAAACATAAAAATAACCACAGCATAGGCATCTACTATATTCCATACTTAACATGAGTCCGTGAACAATTTCTGTTTTATTCATCATTGTATTTTCAGTAGAAAGTGCCTGGCACACAATGGAAACTAAATAAATATTGTTTGAATGAATGCAGAAAAGAGCTAGGTTCTAGGAAAAAGCAAAATGAAGCAGACATAGTCCCTGTTATATAGAAGATCACAATGTGAAAACAAGTACTCATCAGATGTCTAAGCCCAGTGCCCTACTTTATTGGATTTTGTGAGTTATGAAGGGAATGGGGCATGGGAAGAGACTCCAATTACTTGGAATGTGACTTCTGAGTAGGCTCTGACTTCTCTTGGTGGTAGAAAATAGTCCTAATGTGGCCAAGGCTACATGTTTGAGCCTTAGGAGAAGTACTTTGCAGGCAGAAAGCTATGGTGTGAAGGCTGGTTGTATTAGATTGCTTTATTCCTCTCTTCTTTCTCTCTCTTTGCTTTAGTTTTATAATATTAAAAAGTTACTATTGTACTCAGGATATGTAAAGAATACTCATATTCAACAGGAAAAAAAAAGAAAAATAAACAGGCTAGTGGAAAAAAATGGGCAAAAGACTTGAATAGACAATTTACTGAAGCAAATATGTTGATAGCAATTAAGTGCATGAAAAAGTGTCAAGTGTCATTACCTATTAGGGTAATGTAAAGTAAACGGCATGAGAAACCATCATTCAGTTCAGTTCAGTTGCTCAGTCATGTTTGATTCTTTTCAACCCCATGAATTGCAGCACAACAGGCCTCCCTGTCCGTCACCAACTCCCGGAGTCTACCCAAACCCATGTCCATCTAGTCGGTGATGCCATTCAGCCACCTCATCCTCTGTCGTCCCCTTCTCCTCCTGCCCCAAATCTTTCCCAGCATTAGGGTCTTTTCCAATGAGTCAATTCTTCACATGAGGTGGCCAAAGTATTGGAGTTTCAGCTTCAACATCAGTCCTTCCAATGAACACACAAGACTGATCTCCTTTAGGATGGACTAGTTGGATCTTCTTGCAGTCCAACGGATTCTCAAGAGTCTTCTCCAACACCACAGTTCAAAAGCATGAGTTCTTCGGCACTCAGCTTTCTTCACCATCCAACTCTCACATCCACACATGACCACTGGAAAAACCATAGCCTTGACTAGATGGACCTTTGTTGGCAAAGTAATGTCTCTGCTTTTCAATATGCTGTCTAGGTTGGTCATAACTTTCCTTTCAAGGAGTAAGCGTCTTTTAATTTCATGGCTGCAATCACCATCTGCAGTGATTTTGGAGCCCAAAACTGTTTTCCCATCTATTTGTCATGAAGTGATGGGACCAGATGCCATGATCTTAGTTTTCTGAATGTTGAGCTTTAAGCCAACTTTTTCACTCTCCTCTTTCACTTTCATCAAGAGGCTTTTTAGTTCCTCTTCACTTTCTGCCATAAGGGTCATGTCGTCTGCCTATCTGAGGTTATTGATATTTCTCCTGGCAATCTTGATTCTAGCTGGTGCTTCTTCCAGCCCAGCGTTTCTCATGATATATTCTGCATACAAGTTAAATAAGCAGGGTGACAATATACAACCTTGATATACTCCTTTTCCTATTTGGAACCAGTCTGTTGTTCCATGTCCAGTCCTAACTGTTGCTTCCTGACCTGCATACAGATTTCTCAAGAGACAGGTCAGATGGTCTGTTATTCTCATCTCTTTAAGAATTTTCCACAGTTTATTGCGATCCACACAGTCAAAGGCTTTGGCATAGTCAATAAAGCAGAAATAGATAATTTTCTGGAACTCTCTTGCTTTTTTGATAATCCAGTGGATGTTGGCAATTTGACCTCTGGTGCCTATGCCTTTTCTGAAACCACCTTGAACATCTGGAAGTTCACAGTTCACGTATTGCTGAAGCCTAGCTTGGAGAATTTTGAGTATTACTTTACTAGCGTGTGAGATCAGTGCAATTGTGCGGTAGTTTGAGCATTCTTTGGCATTGCCTTTCTTTGGGATTGGAATGAAAACTGACCTTTTCCAGTCCTGTGGCCACTGCTGAGTTTTCCAAATTTGCTGGCATATTGAGTGCAGCACTTTTCGCAGCATCATCTTTCAGGATTTGAATACCATCATTAGAATGGCTAAAATAAAAATAATAAAAACACCAAGTGTGAGTAAGGATATGGAGTAACAGGAACTGTCATATACTACTGGTGAGAATGCAAAATGGTACAGCTGTTCTGGAAAACAGGTTAGCAATTTCCTATAAAGTTCAACACAGAATTCAGCAATTCTATTTCTGGGTATTCACCATAGAAAAAAACTTGCATTCAGGCAGAAATCTGTGCGTGAATATTTATAACAACTCTATAAGCCCTTGAACTAGAAAAAAAACAAAATGCCTTTCAAAAGATTAATGTATAGACAAAATGGTACATGTAATAAAATACTCAGCAGTTAGAGAGAGAGAGAACAAGTTTTTGATAGATGCAGCAAGCAGGTATCAATAGATGAATCCCCAAAACCTTCTGCTGAGTAAAGAAGCCAGTCTCAGAGACTACATAGCAAAGTCTGTTTCTGGGAAGATGCAGTACTTTTCCTTATTCCTCTGAGAAGTAGCCTGGAAATTATATATAAAAGAATCATAGAAAGATTCTCTGAGAGTTGAGACAGGGATTTTTCCCATGTTAGATCTAAGCATGAGTGCTGGAGAAGCTGCACCCTAGGCATGCCAGTGGGTATAAACCAAAAAAAAGCCCTAAGAAAAGTCTGCTCTCTCTAGCCAAATGATCATGGAAAGGACAACCTTGAAAGAGAGAAAACTTAGGAATTAACTGCTCTACTTCAGACACCGTGGAAAAATCTATAGCTCCCACAACAGTAAATGTCAGATGTGGAGCCTAAACTCTGACTTCTGAGGGTTTGTAACAAGGTGCCCCTCCTGCTTCCCAGTGGGGTAGCATTAGGACTCTCGGAGAGACAGGACTTTTATCACCGTTCAGTGGGACTTGTGGTAGCCATGTGGGGAGCAGTAATGAAGCAATCTAATCTCTGATGCCAAGAAGGCATTAGTAGAGGCATAATGAGGAGCTGGAGCTCCCACCTCTGCCCAGCATTAATGAGGAAGCCTTGCCCTCAAGTGTCAGCAGAGACCAAGCAGGGAATCTGGTCCTCTATACCCACTTAGCTATAAAGAAGTGGTCCTCTTACCCCTTCTTTCCATGCTGGAGCAGTGTCAGAGAAAGCCAGTTAAAACAGAAAGCTTCAATAAGACCCAGAATTTCATAGCTCTACACTCCAAATGTCCATGTTTCAATAGAAAAATCACTCATTATACCAAGATCCATGGGGATTGCACACTGAATGAAGAGAGAATAGATGCCAACACCAAGGTGACAGAAAGTTTGAGTTATATATCAAAGATTTTATACCAGCTCTCATAAAAATTTATTTACATGCTTGAAACAAAGGAAAACATGAAGAGTCTCAGTAAGGAAATAGAAGGTGTAAAGAAGAGCCAAATGAAAATTTTAGGACTGAAAACTACAATAACTAAAATAAAAACTCAACAAACAAATGGAAGAGAAAAGGAAAGCTTGAAGATAGAACAATAGAAATTACACAAATTTGTTGTTGTTCAGATGCTCCGTCATGTCTGACTCTTTGTGACCCCACAGACTGCAGCACATCAGGCTTCCCTGTCCTTCACCATCTCCCAGTGTTTGCTTAAACTCATGTCCATTGAGTTAGTGATGCCTTCCAACCATCTCATTTTCTATCATTCCCTTCTCCTTCAACCTTCAATCTTGCCTAGCATCAGGGTCTTTTCCAGAGTCTGTTCTTCGCATCAGGTGGCCAAAGTATTGGAGCTTCAGCTTCAGCATCAGTCCCTCCAAAAAATATTCAGGATTGATTTCCTTTAGGATTGACTGGTTTGATCTCCTTGCAGTTCAAGGAATTCTCAAGAGTCTTCTCCAACACATAGTTCAAAAGCATCAATTCTTTGTCACTCAGCCTTCTTTATGGTCCAATTCTCACTTCCATACATGACTACTAGAAAAACCATAGCTTTGACTATCCAGAGCTTTGTCAACAAAGTAATGTTTCTGCTTTTTAATATCCAAATTAGCATCATTCCAAATAACAAAGGTAAAATACACTGAGAAAAAATAAATAGAACCTTGACACTTGTGGGACTATAATAAAGGATTGAACATTTGTACTACAAGAGTCCCAATGGGAGAGGAAAAAAAGAATAAGTCTGAGAAAATACAAGACATGGAACAACAGACTCGTTCCAAATTGGGGAAGGAGTACATCAAGGCTGTATATTGTCACCATGCTTATTCAACTTATATGCAGAGTACATCATGCAAAATGTCAGGCTGGATGAAGCACAGACTGGAATCAAGATTGCTGGGAGAAATATCAATAAACTCAGATATGTAGATGACACCACACTTACGGCAGAAAGTGAAGAGGAACTGAAGAGCCTCTTCATGAAAGTGAAAGAGGAGAGTGAAAAAGCTGCTTAAAACTCAACATTCAAAAAACTAAGATTATGGCATCTGGCCCCATTGCTTCATGGCAAATAGATGGGGAAACACTGGAAACAATGACAGACTTTCTTTTCTTGGGCTCTAAAATCACAGCAGATGGTGACTGCAGCCAGGAAATTAAAAGATGTTTGTCCCTTGGAAAAAAAGGCTATGACAAACCTAGAGAGCATATTGAAAAGCTGAGACATTACTTTGCCAGCAAAGGTCTGTCTAGTCAAAGCTCTGGTCTTTCCAGTAGTCTTGTGTGGATGTGTGAGTTGGACCATAAAGCAGGTTGAGTGACAAAGAATTGATGCTTTTGAACTGTGGTGTTGCAGAAGACTCTTGAGAGTCCCTTGGACTGCAAGGAGATCAAAACCTTCCATCCTAAAGGAAATCAGTCCTAAATATACATTGGAAGGATTGATGCTGAAGTTGAAGCTCCCAATCTTTGGCCACCTGATGCAAAGAATTGACTCATCAGAAAAGACCCTGATGCTGGGGAAGATTGATGGCAGAAGGAAAAGGGGATGACAGAGGATGAGATGGTTGGATGGCATCACCAACTCGATGGGCATGAGTTTGAGGAAGCTTCAGGAGTTGAGGATGGACAGGGAAGCCTGACATGTTGCAGTTCATAGGGTTGCAGATTCGGACACGACTGAGTGCCTGAACTGAGAAAATACTCAAGGAACTGACTGAATTTGGCAAAATATAAAATCCCACAGATTCAAGGAAGTAAGTGAATACTAAACAGGACAAAACCAAAATCACACCAGGACTTATCTTAGTAAAACTTCAGAAAGCTAAAAACAGGAAAAAAAAAAAAAAAAAGCACAGAGAGAAATAGTCTTTTACCTCTAGGGGGAGAAAAGTTCAAATGATAGTGGATTTCTTATTAGAAGCCATGGAGGTCAGAATGAAGTGGCACAGTTTCTCAAGTACTGAAAGATGTTAACCCAGAATATTCCTTCAATATTGTATCACAGAAAATATCCTTCAGGAATGGAAGGAACATGAAGATATTCTCATATGAAGTAAAACTAAGGTAATTTGTCACCAGCAGGCCTATCCAAAAAGAATGGCTAAAGGAGGTTCTTTAACAGAAGGAAACAATGAAGAAAGGAATCTTGGAATATCAGGAAGATGAAAAAAGCATGGTAAGCAATAATATGAGTGCAAAGACTCCTCTTTAGTCTTATAAGTTAGGTTATATGTTTGAAGCATAAATTATAACACTTCTGATGTGGTTCTAAGTATGTAGAGAAAATATCTAAGAAAAGCATAATTAAAGAAAGGAGGGTAAACAGATATAAAAGGGAGTAAGGTTTTTACACTTACTTGAATCAGTAAAATTATGGCACCAGAAGACTGTGGGGTCACGTATATACAGCATCTCTTACGTCTCCTGCATTGGCAGGAGGGTTCTTTGCCACTAGCACCGCCTGGGAAGCCCCTAAGCACAAGAAGACACACTTGAAGACAAGATAGGTAAATAAAAATGGAAACCTAAAAAATGGTTTAGTAACCCATAGGAAAGCAGGAAAAAGAAAACATAGAAATGAAAATCAGAGAGATGAAACAAGCAACAAAAAATAAAGTGGAAGACTTAAGTCCTAACATTAATATTTACATTAAATGTAAATAGATTGACTACATCAATTAAAAGGCAGATTAGCAGAGTGAAGTGAAAAAAAAAATCAACTACATAATGTCCATAAGACACTCACTGCAAATATAAACAGGTTGAAAGCAAAATGATGTGAAAATATTTATCATGCAAACATTAAGTAAAAGGTAGGAGTGACTATATCAATATAGGATAAAGTAGACTTCAGAGTAAATAAAATTACCAGAATCAGAGATGGACATTATGTTATAATAAGAGGGTCAGTCTACCAACGAGACGTGGAAATCCTAAATGTGTGTACACCAAACAATGTAGACGCAAATTATGCAAAGCAAGAACTAATAGCACTGAAAGGAGAAATGGACAAACCCATAATTATAGTTGGAGATTTCAGCACCCTTCTCTCTTAACAATTGATAGAACAACTAGATATGAAATCAGAAAGGATGTAGAACTCAGTAACACCATCAAAAAACAGGACCTAATCACTGTTTATATAATACCCCACCCAATAATAGTAAAATATGTATACTTTTCAAGTGTCCATTAAACAAAGGTATCAGCAGATCTTATCCTGGTCCATAAAATAAATTTCAACAGACTAAAAAGAATTGAAAGAAATACAGAATGTATTCCCACAAAGAACTCAAACTGGTAATCAGTGACAGAAAGACAACAGGAAAATGCCCCAAAGTTGGAAGCTAATTAACACAGTTCTAAATAATCCATAAGTCAAAGAGGAACTCTCAAGGGAGATTTTTTTAAAATTATTTGAAACTAAATGTAATTAAAACATAGCATAGTAAAACAGAAACAGACTCACAGATACAGAGGACAGACTGGTGGTTACCAGTGGGGAGAGGTGAAGTGAGAGTAGGGATTGAGAGGTACAAACTACTGTCATAAAACGAATGGAGAAGGTGAGACAAATTGAGAGAGTAGCATCAGAACATATACCTATACATTACCATAGGTAAAATAGATGTCGAGGGGGAATTTGCTATATGATGCAGGGAGCTCAGTCCGTGCTCTGTAACAACCTAAAGGGGTTGGGGGAGGTTCAAGAGGGAGGGGACATATATATACTTATGGCCAATTCATACTGATATGTGAATATGTGATACAATACTGTAAAGCAATTATGCTTCAATTAAAAATAAATTTAAAAAAATAAATCAGAAGGACCACTAAAAAAATGAATAGGCTACAAGGAGCTATTGTACAACACAATATAACCACTATTTTGTGGTGATGTTAAATGGAGTATAATCTATAAAAATGTTGAGTTGCTATTGTATACTTGAAACAAAGATGATGTTGTAAATCAACTATAGTTTAGTTTTTAAAAATCAGTGTTTACAGGGAAATTTATAACACTAAAATACATACATTAGAAAGGAGGGAAAGTCTCAAATCAATCATCTAAGCTTCGTGCATGTGTGCTAAGTCACTTCAGTCATGTCCAGCTCTTTTTGACACTATGAACTAGCCCAACTGGCTCCTCTGTCCACGGGATTCTCCAGGCAAGAACAATGGAGTGGGTTGTCATGTCCTTCTCCAGGATATCTTCCCAACCCAGGGACTGGACCCGTGTCTCTTATGTCTCCTGCATTGGCAAGCATGTTCTTTACCACTAGTGCCACCTGGGAAGGCCCCATCTAAGCTGAAAATGTGCTTAACTTTTTCTAGGTTTGGAAGATGTTTGGTGTAGTGCAGTGGGAAGGGCATAAAATTTGGAGTCAATCTGTTACCAGATCTTGGCTCCACCATTTCCTATGTGTGTGCTATTGCTGATCCTCATTATTTTCATCTGTAAAATGGGGAAACTACCCACATCATAGGGGTTATTTAGAGGATTTAGGTGAATGAGAGAAACTATAGTTGTTGCAGGAGAGCTGTAAATCCAGAAGGATGCCAAGTGTTTTTGTTTTTCATCTACACACAAGCGTCTTTTGATAGAAAATAAATTGTACATGGAACATTTTAAAATGGATTTAAACACTATTGTAACCAACACAAATATATAATTTAAAATTGGTTTTATGATCTCACATATTTTCAAGTATAAAGAGTCTTTATATTGGAAGTCAGTGAGACAATGTCTGGCACCTGGAGCAGCAGCTCAGGGCTTGGCCACTGTTGTTGGCAGTAGCAGGAGTAATAGTACAGAGTGATAACAGCAGTAGTTGCGTCACTGTTGCTCTCCTAATAGTATTTCACTTGCATTGTTTTATTTGATTCTTCACAGTGGTCTGAGAGGTACCCAGGGCAGAGATCGTAAGCCTCATTTCACATGAAGGGTTAGAGAGGGTGCCTTCTTTTCCAAAATCTTGCAGTTTGAAGTTGCTATACTCGGGAATAGAACCCAGGTCTTTCAACTCTGAAAGCATGACCTAGAGAAACAGGGAAGGCAGCTGTCTTAGTCTGCAAGAGTTGCTATAACAAAACATGACAGATTTGTTTCTCACAGTTCTGGACACTCTAAGCTCAAGAACAAGGTGCTTGCAGATTTAGTGCCTGGGATGTTGTTTAGTCTGAACCCACAAAGATTCTCTGTCCATGGGCTTTCCCAGGCAAGAATACTGCAGAGGGTTGCCATATCCTTCTTCAGGGGATCTTTTCAACCCAGAAATTGAACCCGCAACTCCTGCATTGTAGGTGAATTCTTTACTGCTGAGTCACCAGGGAAGGCCTAAATGTCTGTAAAGGGGCTCTTTTCCTGACTTTCAGATGACCACTTACTGTGTCCTCACATAGTAAAGAGAGAGCTCCGGTCTCCATGTCTTCTTTTTTTTTTTTTTTTAAGCAGTGATTTTTTTTTTTTTTTTATTGTTTTTGCCATACATTGTCATGATATCACCATGGGTTTACATATGCTTCCCCTCCGGAACCCCCCTCCCTCCTCCCTCCCCCCCAGGAAATCTCGCTGCACCAGCCCTGAGCATCAATCCTGGGCTGGCGATTGATTAGACACATGACAATTAACATGCTTCAATGCCCTTCTCCCATATCATCCCACCCTTACCCTCATCCACAGAGTCCACGAGTCTATTCTATACATCTGCGTTCCTCTATTCCCTAATGGGGCACTCACCCTCATGACTTCATTTAAATCTAATCACTTCACAAAGGTCCCATCTCAAATCCCATCACAATGGAAATTTTAGGAGTTTAACATAAAAATTTAGGGGAGATACAAACATTCAGTCCATAGCAGTAGCCATATTGGTATTTCTGGAATGTGTTCTACATCCAGAGAGCATGCGCTTTACAGGGAACTGCTCCCTCAGTAGACTCACAGTGTAGTTAAGCAGGGCAAGCAACATCCTGGGGTGCCTTCTGTTTCCTGCATTTGGTTTGGGTAAGTAAAGCCACTGGCTTTGGAAAGCAGTCAGGCAGGACTGGGAGTCAACCTGCTAAGAGTTAAGTATGTCCTCATGAAGAGCCGCCCCCCTGCCCTTAGGCATCTCTGGTAGGTGGTCCAGACCCTAAGGCAGGGCTGCTATAACCACCAGGTTCCTGGGACAATATTGCCCTGTTACCAGAAAGGACACTGCTCTGGGAGGAGGGGCTCTGGGTCTGAGTGTGGCTGCATCTCTGACTCCATCATGCTCAGTCACTCAGTCCTGTCCAACTTTGTGACCCCCAGGTACTGTATTAATAGCCCTCCAGGCTCCTCTGTCCATGAGATTCTCCGGACAAGAGGATTGGAGTGGGTTGCTATTTCCTCCTCCAGGAGATCTTCCCGACCCAGAGATTGAGTCCGAGTCCCCTGTATCACAGGTGGATTCTTTACCACTGAGCCACCTGGGAAGCCCTGACTCCATCACCTCTCCCTTAACACCTGGGGCTGGACTTGCTCCTGTGTTCTGAGATTCCCAGGCCTGAGATCAGAGGCCTGCAGTTGTGCAGGGAGCCCTGTAAGCAGACCCAGGGCAGGGCTGGGGTCGGCCACCCACTCTGTGCTCGAGACAACAAAGAAGGTGCAGCCTGAGCAAAGAGGGGGTAGTGGAGGGAATGCCATGTCATTTGATCCACAGCTGATTAAGCCTTTGAAAACTCACTCCGGGGACATGTCCGTGAAGGACGTCACCGAGGTGGGGGAAGAATGTGGCCTGTTGTCTGGGCCCAGGACACAAAGGCCTATCTGTGTGCACGTGGGCACCCCCGATCCAGGCTGGATCAGCTGCTCTTGTTTCCTCCTTCGCCATCACAATACAACTACAGAGCTACAGTCTGCCCTTCTACCCCCTACCCCAGGAGCGCCAGGCAATGGGATTTCTGCCCACTGGGTGCCTGCTGAGCACAGCCAGGGCCACCAGCCTCCCGGCCCAGTTGGCTCCTGGCAAGTCTAGAATTTCAACAGCCTACTTCACCCTGCCCTCATTTACTGCCCTCTCTCGTCTTCTCTTTCTCTCACCCTCCCCAGCACACGTGTGAGTGGCAGATCCAGAGCGATCTGGACCCAACTGATCACCAGGGAGCCAAGCCTAGACGCTTGAAAGAAAACCAGCTGGGTAGCGGCCAGCCGTAGCACTGGGCAATGCTTTCCTAGGGCAGCAGAGTGGCAGCTGCCCTGGTCCCCAACCCTGAGCCCTAGCAAACTAGACTGGGAGTGTTCTCTCTCAGATGGAGCCCCTGGCAATGCCCAGTGAAGAGCTGGTGTAGCTTCAGAGTCAAAAGCCTGGAATGTCAGTGAACATGGGTTCCAATATTTTGGTTTGCACCAGCATAGGCAAGGCCTTTAACCCCTATGAGTCTTAATTTCCTCATTTATGTAGAATGAGGACCATAGTTCTTAGCCTATGGGCTATCGAGAACATTCCATGGGTATCAAGCAGTGCTTAGCATGGAGTGGACATATTCACGAGCACTGAAACACATACATACGCTCACACACCCCAGCCACTCAACATCATACATTCACTCAATATGTATCAAGTGTCTTGTATCAGTGGTAAAGAATCCTTCTGCCAACACAGTAAACTCGGGTTTGATCCCTGAGTCAGGAAGATCCCCTGGAGAAGGAAATGGCAACCTACTCCAGTATTTTTACTTGGGAAATCCCATGTACAGGGGAACCTGGCAGGCTACAGTCCATGGGATCACAAAAGAGTTGGACACAGCTTGGTAACCAAACAACAAGAAAATGTGCCAGATACTGTGCTAGGCAATTAGGGAACTAAAGAGACAAAAATCCCTGTCCTGGTAAGAATGCAGTTTCTTATGGGGGGAAAACAGACAAGAAACAATAAGGATAATAATTAAGAAAAGTCTATTAGGTGATAAGGGAGATGGGGAACAAACAGAGGGGAATAAGAAATCAGAAGCTATGGATGGAGAGAAGGTTTCTGTTTTTAGCAAGGTGGTGAGGAAAAGCCACGCTGAGAAGGCGATGTTTATGTAAAGACTTGAAGGATGTGGGGAAGGAAGCCAGGCAGATTTCTGGAGGAAGAACTTTCCAGGCAGAGAGGACAGCTTTGCAAGGCCCCTGAGGTAGAGGGGCACCTGTGAATCTGCAGAGCAGAAGGAGGCCAGTTGCGCTAGGAAGAGAGTAAGGAGAGGTGAGCACTCAGGGGGACAGCTGTGTGAGCTTTTTTGTTAGTTTTCGAGGGTTGTCTTGACAAAGTACCACAAGCTGAGTGACTTAATCGATAGAAATGTATTGAGTTCTGGAAGCCAGAAGCCTGAGAGGTAGGGTTCAGCAGGGCCAAGCTCCATCTGAAGGAGCCAGAGAAGGATGCTCCAGGCCTCCCTCCTGGCTTCTGGTGGTTCCCTGGCTTGTGATAGCATCACTCCCCTCTTGTCACAGCTTTCTCCTTGTTCACGCATGGGTGTCTGGATGCCCTCTTTTCATAATGACTTCATTTTAACTTGATGACCTCTAGAAAGACCCTGTCTCCAAGTCAGGCCACATTCTGAGATCTGGGGCCTAGGACTTCAACATGTCTTTTTAAAAAAATTATACTTATTTGTTTTACCGCATCAGGTCTTAGTTGCGGCTCACAGGATCTTTGATCTTTACCGCAGCATGGGGGTATTGTCAAATTGCAGCACGTGAGATCTAGTTTCCTGACCAGGGTTCCAACCCAGGCCCCCTGCAGGGGAAGCATGGAGTCTTATCTACTGGACTACCAAAATGTCCAACATATCATTTTGGTACATATTACCAGTACCAGCCTTTCAGCCCACTGTAAAGACCTTAGCTCTTTCCTCTGAGTGACTGAAGGCCATTTGAGGCTCTTAAGTCAAGCAGGCAGGACATGCTGTGACTCACATGTTACAGGGATGACCGGTTTCTCCAGGGGTTTCTTCTCTCTCTCTCTCTCTCATGTATAGCAGGCTGACTGCCCCATATCCCTCCTGCCTCATAATCCTGGCTGCTTCTTCCACCCCCGTCACATGTCAAAGCCCTCTCAGCCCAAGTTCACTGGGTGCATATCTAGGAAGCAGCACCTAGGAGGCACCTGGCCCCTCCTGTGGGGCACCATCTTTGCCCCTTTGCCGCCTGGTCATTCCCCACCATGGGGTTTCCTGAAGCTCTGTTAGTCTGTCAGCCAAGGAAAACCCCCAAGACGGCTACAGTGCAGTGGGGAAATGTCTGAACTATTCACTAAGTACAATTTCTCCTCCAGAGCAGAGAACAATCCCCAAGAAGGGGATTGGGCTGGTCTGCACCCCTTTTGCTCTCCTCACTGTGCCGGGGTCCCCTCTCTCCTCCTGGGCTGAGGCCTTGAGTCCCCCTCTCCCAAGCGCTGAGTGACTGACCTCACACGGGATCCCGCTCGGGGGGTTAATACAACATTCATCTTCACAGGGTGGAGCCTGCAGTTGGGGAGCTTGAACACACACACACACACACACACACACACACACACACACACACACACACACACACACACACACGGATTTCCTCAGAAGGAACAAGAACCCTCAGGGAAAATACACCCACAGAAGGAAGAGGTGTCTTCCCCTTACTGCCGTACAATCAGCAAGTCCTTTATTGTCCACAGGGGAGCTGGCACTTCCCACAAGCCAGCCCATCCCTGTCAGGGAGAATCACAGGCATTCGCATAGAAGAAACACAGATTGCATGTCACACCTCCTTCTGTGAGAGGAGCAGAGTTTCCTAGGCTGAATAGTTGGCAGCAGAGGAGAGCCAGTGGCCCTTATGTTGGGGCCACCAGCCTGCACCTCTACCTGGAGTTGTTTTGGTTGTTTTTATTTACCTTCCTTCTTCCCACCTCACCCTTCAAGTTATACTCTTTGGCCTATAAATGAGTCCTTCCTTGTTCTTTTGAGGGAGTTTCTGCAGGCAACCCTGTCTTTTTCTCTCTGAGGTTGACATGTCCGGTCAGGCTGCCAGCTTCTGAGGATGGAGCCTAGGAGAGCAAGGCAGGAAAGCACAGCCCAGCCCCAGGCTGGAGGCACCCCCAGGCCCACCCATTGCCCCTGGGGCTTCAGTCACCTGGAACTTGAGGGTGGGGAAGGAGGGTGTAGGATCAGTCAAGGTTCTTGCTTTATTTTCCCAGATCTCATTTAGTGGTTTTAGGAAAGGGGTATCTTTCAAGATTCTGAGTTCATCCATTCAGTTGATACGATTCTTCTTGTCATTCTGAACACTGGTCCCAGGACTCTGATATACCCCTTTACTGTCCTCCCAGGCATCTGTTGCTAGTGCTCTCCTACCACTAGGTACCCCTCCCAGCTCGAGTGCTCAGGGCCATACCAGAAAACAACACCATCTAATATGGGCATCCCTTGTGTGGGTCAAGTCACACAGGCCTTCTGAAATCATGGTCTGTTTTTCCATCGAGTATCCATCAAGTGGCTGTTTCAGGGGTGTTCAGGGCCACTGTGCTAGTCAGGTCCTCTGAGAAGCAGAAGGCAAGACAGGATTAGTTGCAAGGATTAGAGAAGGGATTGTACAAGGATTGTAGTAGCCTTTGTGAAAGGCTTTGTGAAATAGATAGGAAGTCAGATAAGGCTGGAGGGCCATCAGACTCTGCATGCCTGACCCCCAGTGAAGGAGAGAGAGAAAGAAGATTGACTGGGAAAGTCCTAGACAACCCTACAGTCTAAGGATATTTCAGCGAAGCCATCATTGAGTCCTCGGGCCAAGGTTGGCTTTCAGAGAAGTCTGGGTGCCCCAGGATTGGGTCTCCCTTGTGGGTACCCAATGTGCTCAGTCACTGCAGGGAATAGCCCATGGAATCTAGTGCAGATGTAGCTGGGTTTTCTTTTTTAATATTTATTTTTATTTATTTGACTGCACCAGGTCTTAGTTGCAGCAGGCAGGATCTTTAGTTGCACCCTGTGGGATCTAATTCCCTGACCAGGGATTGAACCTGGGACCCCTGTGTTGGGAGTGTGGAGTCTTAGCCCCTGGACCACCAGGGAAGTCCAGCTGTTGATTTCAAATGCAGAACTGGGACCCTTGGCTAATTATGCTCTTGTAGTTGGAAGTCTGCAAGCTACATTCTTAGGGCCATAAACACAGCCTCTTCAGATCACTGCATGGCCCTGACTCTTTGGAAATGGCCAGGTTCCTCTCAGGAGCTTCATGTGAGGTGTGTGTGAGTATCAAACTCAGAGGTTTCACAGAGACCAAACAGGCACAGATGACTCTCAAAGGGTAGCCCTTTGACCATTTATAGCAGAATTGCCAGGAATGTTTAAGTCCACAGATCTCTGGACTCCACTTGGACCTACTCAAACACATCTCTGAGGGGTGGCTTAGGAGTTGGCATTTAACCAACAACACATGCCAATGCATACATGTGATCTTGTGCCTTCTAAAGTTTGAAAATCACTTCTGATGCAAAGAACTCAAACTTTTGTACCAGTGCTGAATTGAATTTGGAGATAGAGTTTGGGGTGTGGTAGAAAAGAATAGCTTTGTTCCTTTGCCAAGCAAAGGGGGACACAGCAGGCTCCTGCCCTTGAAAACTCTGTGTCCCACCCAGGAGGATTTGGTAAGGAGTTTTACAGCAATGGTTCAAGGGCTGGGTTGTTGATAAGATTAGGGTGTGTGCAGGGCCTGTACTTCTTTAATCTGATTTCAGGTAATCTCTTGATGAGCTGCTCTTCAGTTCAGTTCATTTCAGTCACTCAGTCATGTCTGACTCTTTGAGACCCCAGGCCTCCCTGTTCATCACTAACTCCTGGAGTTCACCCAAACCCATGTCCATAGAGTCGATGATGCCATCCAGCTATCTCATCCTCAGTCGTCCGCTTCTCCTCCTGCCCTCAATCTTTCCCAGCATCAAGGTCTTTTCAAATGAGTCAGCTCTTTGCATCAGGTGGCCAAAGTATTGAAGTTTCAGCTTCAACATCAGTCCTTCTGTTGTAGGAAGGGGGAGGCCCCACAAAGGGCCCCAAGAGTGGGCTCTTGTCTAACACTTGGAAAAGAATTGTCCAAGGAGACATGTGCTGACAAAGCAAGAGATTTTATTGGGAAGGGCACCCAAGTGGAGAGCAGTAGGGTAAGGGAACCCAGGAGAACTGGCTCACAGTCACAGGTTTTATGGTGATGGGACTAGTTTCCGGGTGGTCTTTGGCCAATCATTCTAATTCAGAATCTTTCCTGGTGGCGCACACATAACTCAGCCAAGATGGATGCTAGTGAGAGGAATTCTTGGAAGTGGACCGACACACGGTGTCTCCTGTAGACCTTTCCCGAACTCGTCTGGTTGGTGGTGGCTTATTAGTTCCACATTCCTTATCAGGATCTCCTATAAAACAACTCATGCAAATGGTTACCATGGTGCCTGGCCAGAGTGGGCGGTTTCAATCTGTGTGCTTCCCCTAACACTTCCAATGAACACTCAGGACTGATCTCCTTTAGGATGGACTGTTTGGATCTCCTTGCAGTCCAAGGGACTCTCAAGAGTCTTCTTAAACACCATAGTCCAAAAGCATCAATTCTTTGGCACTCAGTTTCCTTTATAATCCAACTCTCACATCCATACATGACTACTGGAAAAACCATAGCCTTGACTAGATGGACCTTTGTTGACAAAGTGATGTCTCTTCTTTTCAATATGCTGTCTAGGTTGGTCATAACTTTCCCTCCAAGGAGTAAGCGTCTTTTGATTTCATGGCTACAGTCACTATCTGCAGTGATTTTGGAGCCCAGAAAAATAAAGTCAGCCACTGTTTCCCCATCTATTTGCCATGAAGTGATGGGACCAGATGCCATGATCTTAGTTTTCTGAATGGTGAGCTTTAAGCCAACTTTTTCACTCTCCTCTTTCACTTTCATCAACAGGCTCTTTAGTTCTTCTTCACTTTCTGCCATGAGGGTGGTGTCATCTGCATATCTGAGGTTATTGATATTTCTCCCAGCAATCTTGATTCCAGCTTGTGCTTCCTCCAGCTCAGTGTTTCTCATGATGTACTCTGCATATCAGTTAAACAAGCAGGGTCACAATATATAGCCTTGATGTACTCCTTTTCCTATTTGGAACCAGTCTGTTGTTCCATGTCCAGTTCTAACTGTTGCTTCCTGACCTGCATACAAGTTTCTCAAGAGGCAGGTCAGGTGGTCTGGTATTCCCATCTCTTAAAGAATTTTCCATAGTTTATTGTGATCCATGCAGTCAAAGGCTTTGGCATAGTCAATAAAGCAGAAGTAGATGTTTTTCTGGAAAAATCTGGTTTTGGGCAGTCTTCTCTGACCTCTTCCATTTATGGGGGTTTTAGATCTGCCTGCAACGCAGGAGACCTGGATTTGATCCCTGGGTCAAGACGATCCCCTTGGAGAAGGGAATTCACTCCAGTATTATTGCTTGGGAAATCCAAAGGACAGAGGAGCCTGGTGGGCTACAGTCCATGGGGTTGCACAGAATGACTAACACTCACTTTCACTTTAGTGCTATAAAGAGCTCAAAAGATATTGTTGTAACATATCCCTTGCGATAGGATTAATACCTTGCCCCAAAGCTATCATTTCATGGCTGCTCCTCCCTTGCCTCTGCATCCCCTCCCTTCCTTGATTAGCAGCTGTTTGAATCTGCCCTTTGGGCCTCAGGAAGGGTCATGGAGGCTGGAGTCTGTTCCCTACAAACAAGGAAAGGCTTCCATGCCCGGGAGTCCCCAGGGTCCTGCTTGTTTTCACTTCCTTACACCGTGAGTAGGTGACTGACTCCAGGTCCCCCATTTCTTGGTCAGTTCCAATTTTAACTGCTGAGCCTTAACTCTCTGAGAATGCACCTATGTACCAGAACTCGTGCCTCAGTGTTTGGGTTAGAAGCAATGCATGAGGAGCACAGCCTTCTGAGCTGACGGGAGCTCTGGGAGACCTGTGCTCTCTGGCCTAGCCAAGCACATATACCTGTACATTACCTTTCCCCAAATGTTGTACCAGGTATAGGATTTCTTTGGGCCTCCAATCTTAGGAATTTCAGTTTCTTGCTTTCTCTCTCTACATATTGCATAACACTACCCTTTTTCAATCCTGGGATAGCCTTCCCACTATAAGGATTTGGGGATTCTAAATCTCCCAGAAGATTTCCTCTTCTAATCTCTCTGTGGGAAGGTGTGCTTTTTATCCCTCCTTTTATCGATCTTAACACACTGACTGCCAGGGTCCATGGGCTGGGCTCCCATGAGATTTTCCCACCTGCCACCTGCCCTTCTTTTCTTCCAGCTAGTTACTCAAGCCTCAGAGATTTCTTATCTTATCTAGGCTTTATCTGCAGCACTCCTGGAGGGTCAAAGTGCATCCTGCAGCCCCACTCCTTGCTGCTGTGAGCACCTGGGAACACTCAGGCCTCTGTTATTTCCTTATCTCTGCCCTCTTCATCCTTAGACATCCTTTCTTGCCTTTGAGGTCATTCAGCCCAGTAGCTTGACCCTGCCCTGTTCCCAGCTTAACCCAACCCACTCATTCTCGGGGGAATGAGTATTTGTAGAAGGATAAGGTGATGGCTCAGTTGGGTAAAGAATTCACCTGCAATGTAGGAGATGCAGGAGGTGAGGGTTTGATCCCACAAGAGGAGGAAATGGCTACCCGCTCCAGTATTCTTGCCTAGAGAATCCCATGAACAGAGGAGCCTGGAGGGCTACAGTCCATAGGGTCTCAAAGAGTCAGACACAGCTGAGCACTCACCACTCACAATCTCTGAAAACCATTCCAATAATACCCAGTGCTAGTGACAGTACTGAAAATCCGATCATGTTGTGGCTGGCTGTGGTAGACACTATTGTGATTTCTAAGGAATATACTTTGGCAATACACATGAAGTATGAAGAGATCATACCCTTTATACACTTTGATTTTGTTTATATCCTTTGATTTGGCGATCTAATGTTTGGGGGTTCAGCTAAAGAAAATAAACCTCAATAGGAAAATGCTTCACATAAAGGAAAATGTATAACACAGACATTTATAAATATGGAAGAATTGAAATAATAACTCATATTTATTAAGTACTTATTATGTATTGTCGGCCTGCTAAGTCACTTCAGACATGTCTGACTCTTTGCAACCCTATGGACTGTAGCCCTCCAGACTCCTCTTTCCATAGGATTCTCCAGGCAAGAATACTGGAGTGGGTTGCCATGCCCTCCTTCAGGGGATCTTCCCCACCCAGGGACTGAACCCTGTTCTCCTGAATTGCAGGCAAATTCTTTACTGTCTGAGCTATCAGGGAACCTCTATTTGGTACTAGGTACCATTAAATTCTTTATATTTATTATTTTTTCAAATCTTCACCACATCTCTATAATATAGGAACAATTATGATCTGGTAAGAACTACAACTACCTCCATATAACTTCTGTAATTTCCTCCAGATACCTAGTAAATGAGAGGTGTTCTGTAGTTTGAACCACTGGCCTTCTTCTCAGTAATTAGAATACAAGAGAGTAAGTGTCATTGCATAGCCAATTAATTATATGAATCACTACAAAGCAAGTTCTTCCTCTTCTCCTTATAAAATTGGATTTATGAATCCGACAAGACTTAAATGAATTGGCTTAACTTCCATAAATGTGGAGGGGGAGCATCATTTTAGATCTAGCTCCTCATTTAAACTGTTAAGGTCTTCTGGATCCTGATCCAGAAGTATAATTTAGTATGATAACTCTCAGATTTTGTTTTTTGTTTGTTTTTTAACTACAGATCCTCTGACTACATGTTCTGAGTCTTCATTCCAGATGTTAATTAGCTTAGGTCCAGGAGGGCAGTACCTAGAGACCCTCTCTGGGTTAAGATAATCATGCCAAAACTCATCTGCTCCCATCTTTTTCAAAAAACTTAAATTACTTATAAACTCCTTATATATAAAGCCACAAACTAAGCTTTTATCAGCCATCTATTAGCTCCAAAACATGATTTGAGTGGTTGGTTGGGTTTTTGGCAAGCCCTCTATTTCCTCACCTTGAATAACAGTGATCATTGCCACATCATAGCAGTAGAGTAGGTGACCGTGCCTCCTGCAATACTTGGCAGGTAGATGACTCTCAACGCACATTCATTCAAGCCAGCTTCTCCTCTTCCTTCACCCAATCAACAAGTTGGCCTGTTTTGTGATTTCTGGCTTTGAGTTATTCAATAACATTTTGGGGGGTAGGGATAGGAAAATGATCTTTATTAGTGTATGTTCTTCAAAGGCAAGGAGTGTTTTACAATTCAAGTTAATAGTCCTTTTTAGGAGTAATTACTGCCCATGGGGACTTAAGACATGCTAAAATCACAATCTCTTTAGTAGGTACACTTTTTGAAAAATAGGAGTGGGTCATTTCCTAGAGGAAGATGCTGTTGTACTCATGTAGGTAAAATCTTCTTCCAGTGGTCCTCCTCTTTTCCTGTCTTTTTGCCACTGACAGCCCTGACTTGTCATGCTTACTGTGGGTATTGAGCTGCCCTTGAAGTGGTTAGAGGGACAAAGCAGAATCCCTAGAGACGGTGTCCTAAGGGAATGCCAGAATCACTCATTTATTCAACAAAGACCTTGGAAATCTAGACCCTCTGCTTTGTCTTAGGGATCTATCCATGAACAAGACCAAATATACCCCTTCACTCATTAGGAGCCTACCTTCTAGTGGGGAGAGGATGACTACAAACTCATGATAAAGAGGACAATTTCAGAGGCTCAAAAACACATCATGAAGAGGGGAAATGAGGCTTTAATGGATTAAACATTAGTAACATGCCCAAGGTCATGCGTTAGTAGGGGACAAAGCCAGGATGCAACATCATCCCTGCCCCTAAATTCATGCTTCCTGACACTCTGCTCCCCAGGCTGTCCTGCATAACTAGTCCTCCCACCACAACTGAATGAGGATTAGAGCTCACCTCTGTATAGCGTTTTATCCTCTTCCAAACTATTTCCAGCATGTCACCTCCTTTCACCTTGGGACATTATTAGTTCCAGCTTCTCCTCCGAGGCCTGCCACAAATGCAGAGGAAAATGGCAGAAACAGATCCTCCAGCCGTGGAGCCAATTAAGCTTCCTGCAAATGTAGAACAGTGAAATTCCCAATACGTGGGGGACCACAAAAAGCTTTGAGTTGGCCATGTGTAGCGTAAACCATGCTGGGCTGGAATTTAAATAGGAAAAGACCTCTCCTTTCTCCTCCTGTGACTCACAGAAATAGATGTTATGCAGCCTCCTCAATGTTGAACAAAGGTGCAAACGGGAAGCTCGGGTGTTCTCAGGTGCTATGGGAACAGGAGGCAATGGCAGCCACACTCTGGTTTTCCCCACATGTCCAGGGAATTATCCCTTGGGCTCAATAGAACAGTGCTTATTCCTTCAAGCTTCCGGTCTTAGCAATTGAAGTCAGCAGGTGACTGTTCACAAGGTACCTTGACATACTTGATCTTGTTTGATGCTCCCATGCACCCCACTGAGTGGGTTCTAATATTCTTCTTAATTACAGATGAGGAAACTGAGGGCCAGAGAAGCCAACTGACTCAGTGTGTTTCTGTAGGTTTGCAGGGGAGGTGGGCTTTAAGTCTTCTGATGTAAGGTCTCCTTGCTCCATGGGGCAGCCGCTTGCTTTGGTGAAGGCTTTGGAAGGAGCTCTTTCTAAAATGTATTACAGGGACTTCCCTGGTGGTCCAGTGGTTAGGAATCCACCTTACAATGCAGGGGACACAGGTTTAATCCCTGCTCAGGGAGCTAAGGTCCCATATACCACAGAGCAACGAAGGTCCACGAGCTACAAGTGCTGAGCTTGTGCCCTGGAGCCTGTGCTCTGCAACAACAGAAGCCAGAGCGCTGCCCGAAGACCCAGTTGGCCAAATAAACACATAAACAATGTGTTACACACTTCCCTGCCTTTTGAAGCAGAGGATGCTAGGAGCAGGATGTGTGCTGTGGGGTAACATTTTCTTGATGAACAAAGGTACTCTGGCGAATCCATCCCTTTCTGTTCTACTCAGCAGTACACCTCGTTGTATCCGTTTTTTCTGCCTTTCTATGTCACTGGGCCTGCTCATTGCAGTCCTTGTCTTCCCTTTGTTCTTTGACGCTTCCAATCAGAAGTCAAGGTTTTTACAAATTGTTGTAAACAAATCCAATACAAGTATAAGTTGATACAACCCTCCCGAGGGGCAATTACGCAATGAATTAAAGAAACTTTTAAAATGTTCATAAGTTTCGGTCCTTTCTAGGCATGTATCCGAAGAAAATATTCAGGAATGTGCAAAAATATTTCTGTACAAGATTATTTATCATTTTGCTGTTGTTCGGTCACCAAATTGTGTTTGACTCTTTGCGACCCCATGAACTGCAGCACACCAGGCTTCCCTGTCCTTCACCATCTCCCAGAGTTTGCACAAATTCATGTCCATTAAGTCAGTGATGCCATCCAACTATCCTATCCTCTGGTGCCTTGTTCTCCTCTTGCCCTCGATCTTTCCCTGCATCAGGATCTTTTTCAGTGTTCTTCGCATCATGTGGTCACAGTATTAGAGCTACAGCATCGGTCCTTCCTGTGAATATTCAGGGTTGATTTCCTTCAGGATTGACTGGTTTGATATCCTTGCTGTCCAAGGGACTCTCAAGAGTCTTCTTATCATGACATCATTTATTAATTTACAAATTGAAGTTTATCAATGGAAGGAACAATTGGGTATTGATTAAATAAAATATATTAAGTCCATGTGATAGAATATTATACATACAAGTCACTGAAATTGCAGAAAATTATCTCATGGTATTATGAGGTATTCATAATAAGTTTAGTTCAGTTGCTCGTCATGTCCAACTCTTTGCGACCCCCTGCAGCACACCAGGCTTCCCTGTCCATCACAATCTCCTGGAGCTTGCTCAAACTCATGTGCATCAAGTCGGTGATACCATCCAACCATCTCATCCTCTGTTGTCCCCTCTCCTCCTGCCTTCAATCTTTCCCAGCATCAGGGTCTTTTCCAATGAGTCAGTTCTTCACATCAGGTGGCCAAAGTATTGGGGTTTCAGCTTCAGCATTAGTCCTTCCAATGAATATTCAGGGTTGATTTCCTTTAGGATTGACTGGTTTGATCTTGCACAATATGTTAAACAGGTAATAAAACAACATGTCATTATGATGACAATCTTTTAAAAAGTAATAAACATAAATAGAAAAATAGCAGGAGGTTACATAGCAACATTTCCCAGGAATTACTTCTGGGTGTAGGCTATAGATGGTTTTTATTTCTTTCGGTATGATTTTATTATTTTCTGCATTGAACATGCATTGTTTTTATTCTTTTACTTGTTAACTTTTTTGTTTGTTTGTTTGTTTTGGCCTTGCTGTGCAGCATGTGGGATCTTAGTTCCCCCATCAGAGATTAAACCCTTGCCCCTGCAGTGGAAGTCAGAATCTTAGAGCAAGTATTGTTTTTAAAATAAAATATTTACGTACTATTTCTGCCTGGAATATTAGCTACATGTTAAATATCCAGGGAGGCTCTGAGTTAGGGCCACACTTATAGATATGATGTTAGATATGAATATGATTTCACGAGGCAGAGAAAATATTTCTGTTGATATCTGAGTCATGGGCTGTGTCCTGAAGATTTCAGGAAAGCTGTCATGGAAAAAGAAATATTCTCTTCCTTAAGTATTTTCATTTTACTGTGTAGAAGAGGCAAAACATAAGACAAAAGGGAGAAAGGAGGGCGGGCATACATGTCTGCGTGAGTCCAGCAATGATGAGGCAAGTTGCTGCCTGCAGGCAGCGGAGTCTTGAAGGGCAGTCAAAAAGCCAAGAGGAGATGGGAAGGAGTGAGCAGACTGCCTGGGTGGAAAGAGATGATTCCTTCAGCTTCTCTCCTAGATACCCAAGATGCCTGCTGTAACTCTGCTCAGACCAGCGCACCCTGGTACGGCTGTGTCTTGGCTCTGAGACCATCTGTGATGAGTCTGACCCTGGTGGGCATAATATCTGGTCACTCCCCTGGAGAGCATGGCCCGGCCTAGCACCAGCTGGGAGGGCACCTGCCCACCTGCCCACTGCCCTTCACAAAACTGGGTTTTGGCTGCCAAAGCAGTTGGCCCTGTGCTTGTACTGTTGGCTGGGCTGCCCAGAGCCAGTCAGGGCAGGAGCATGAGTGGTGCCAGAGGTATGTGCGGGGGCAGAGGCCTCAGGTGCTGAAGCCTCTGACTTCAGGATGAGAGCTCTAGACCCCCGCGTGGCTCTTTATTACTCACAATACACTCAGATTAGGAGCAACATGCTCATCAGCATAATCAGTGCATGTGGGATGCATGCGCCGCAGGCCACCTCTCCATACCTGCCCCTCAGATACACTTATATTCAGGCCTTCAGGCCTGTACTCCTTGCCAAACATTGGGTAGATGAGTGAGTCAGCAGAACACAGCTCCTCTTTTTTCCTGCCCTGCCCCCCTCCCCTGTTCTGTGGCCCAGAGCCATCTCTGTGAAGCCCCATCTTTTCTGATGGGCTCCTGGCAACTCCTTCTCCTGGACTGAATCAGCCAGATTGTGGGGTTTTCACTGCCCTGAGGTTCTAGAGAGTCAAGATAAAAGCCTCTGCTTTCTGAGTGAGTTGGGGAGGTGCACACTTACCCTGCCCACCCACCCCAGGTTTCTCAGTTTCCCAAGAAGGGTTGGGGCAGGTGAACTGATGGACCTCAGGTTTACCTCAGCCTAATAAGCCAAGAAGAGAACCGTGATCTGGTTTAACTGCCAGTAGTCGTAGTAAGGGGCTTCCCCAATAGCTCGGTAAAGAATTTGCCTGCCATGCAGGAGACCCTGCTTCGATTCCTGGGTCAGGAAGATCCCCTGGAGAAGGGAAAGGCTACCCATTCCAGTATTCTGGCCTGGAGAATTCCATGGACTGTATAGTTCATGGGGTCTCAAAGAATTGGACATGACTGAGTGACTTTCACACAAGTTGTTCTGAAATTTGGTATATTTTGTAGCAACCCTGACAATAACTTATAAGAAAATGAGATGCTTTTATTCTTTCATTTTTCAACAAATATTCATTCATTCAACAGATATTAATTCATGTTAGTTGCCAGGAGAAATTAAAATGAATAATAAGAGACTGCTCTATCACCACACATCGACTCAGATCAGTTCTTCAGCCAACGCCACTCATCCTTCAAGACCCCCGGACCCGCTGGGGCTGGACCCCGGCATGAGTAACAGTGAGGAAACCTAGACTCACCCACCAGAAAACCACACAAGCCTTTCCATCCAGGAAACTTCGACAAACCACGCATCCAACCCCTCCCATAGAGAGGAATCCCCACAATAAAGGGACAACACAGCAAGATAAACAAGATGAAAAGGCAGAGAAATACCCAGCAAGTAAAGGAACAGGATAAATACCCCCTAGACCAAACAAAAGACGGAGAGATAGGAAGTCTACCTGACAAAGAATTCCGAATAATGATAGTGAAAATGATCCAAAACCTGGAAAATAAGTTGGAGTTACAGCTCAATAACCTGCAGGCAAGGATTGAGAAGATGCAGGTAAGCTTTAACAAAGATTTAGAAGAAATGAAAAAGAGACAAAATACAATGAATAATGCAATAAATGAGATCAAAAACACTCTGGAGGGAACCAACAGTAGAATAACAGAGATAGAAGACAGAATAAGTGAGATAGAAGACAGAATGACAGAAATAAATGAAACAGAAAGGAAAAATGAAAAAAGAATTAAAAGAAATGAAGACAACCTTAGAGACCTCTGGGACAATATTAAACGCACCAATATTCGAATCATAGGAGTCCCAGAAGAAGAAGACAAAAAGAAAGACCATCAGAAAATTCTTGAAGAGATAATTGTAGAAAACTTCCCTAAATTGGGGAAGCAAATAGCCACTCAGGTCCAAGAAACACAGAGAATCCCAAATAGAATGAACCCCAAGCGGGACACTCCAAGACACATATTAATCAAATTGGCAAATATCAAATACAAAGACCAAATATTAAAAGCAGCAAGGGAGAAGCAAAAGATAACTCACAAGGGGAATCCCATAAGGATAACAGCTGATCTCTCA